>LPNX011094607.1:0-19103 GCA_001517045.1 Pseudotsuga menziesii
GATGAGGATGACGATGATGATGTCCACAGTGTTGATGGTGATGATGATGTTGATGGTGTTGATGGTGATGATGATGAGGATGATGTTGATGATGTTGATTATGTTGATGGCAATGATGGTAATGGTGATGATGATGATGAAGATGATGATGATGATGATTATGACGATGGAGATGATGAAGATGATGATGATAAAGATGATGAAGATAATGTTGATGGTGATGGTGATGGTGATGATGAGGATGACGATGACGATGATGATGTTGATGATGTTGATTATGATAAGGATGATGAAGGTGACGATGATTATGATGATGATGACAATGATGACGATGGTGATAATGTTTATGATGATGATGATGATGATGATGATGGCAATGATGGCAATGGTGATGATGATGATGACGATGGTGATGATGAAGGTGATGATGGTGAAGATGAACATGATGAATATGATAATGATGATCATGGCGATGATGATGACGATGATGATGGTGATGTTGACGACGGGGAAGGTGATGATGATGAGGAAGAGGATGGTGATGATGATGATGTTCATGATGATGATGACGACGATGGTGATTATGATGTTCATGATGTTGATGAAGGTGATGATGATGATGATGAGGATGATGATGATGATGTTCATGATGATGAAGATGATGTTGATGATGATGATGAGGATGATGATGATGGCAATGGTGATGATGATGATGATGAAGGTGATGATGATGATGATGATGATAATAACGATGGTGATGATGAAGGTGATGAAGATGATGAAGATGAAGATGATGTTGATGGTGATGGTGATGGTGATTACGATGAGAAGAATGAGGATGGTGGTGATGATGATGATGATGAAGGTGATGATGATGATGATGTTCATGATGTTGATGGCGATGATGATGACTTAGATCAAAGATCCAAGAGTGGAGAACATAGATCGTAAGATTTTGGAGGATAATGGTCCATGCAAGGGCGTGATAACATCAAAATTATTTTTAGTCACTAACTAGAATGTCATTAAGAGGTCATGCATGATGCTTTGAGGATTTTTTACTATCAATGATATGTTTACAAACCTCTTGTAGGGATTAAAGAAATTCTTTCCTCTTGTGACCAGGTCTATAGCCTAAAGAACCATGCTTGATGCTTAGAACATCCAATTATGATATAACAAAGGCTTTGCTCATAAGCTGTAACACCTATTCCTCTAGGACTCATGTCTCATGCACAATGTCCTAAAAACCAATGAAGACCTTAAATTGAGGGAAATTTAATTGAACCTATGATTGCTACTTGGGAATAACTCAAATGATTCTAGTGAGCATTCTTAGGAGTAGGATCCAAGGACTCTAGAGTGAGAATTCTTAGGAGTAGGAACCAGGGACTTATGCATTAATAGTTCATAGTAAGGATCATGGTTCATGAAAGGGCACCCATAACATTGATATTATTATTTCTATAAGTCATTAACTAGCCTTACCATTAAGAGGTCATATGTGTACTTGTTTAAAAAAAAATGATGATTATTTGATGCTTACCACCTTCATGTAGGGCCAAAGGCAACTATTTCCTTCGATGATCATGTCTACAACATAAAGAACCACACCTATTGCTCAATACGTCTAATAAGGATATAACTCCAAGTTTTACATCATCTATACAAAGTGTAGGCCTTGTGGTCTAGGCCATGCTTTATGACCAAATACTAGAGACAAAGGCCCTAAGACCCGTTCTTCTATGAATCATGTATCATGTATCATGCACATGCTTTTAAAAACCAATTTCAAATAAATTTTTATAAAAAATTTATTATTTGTCTCGGGCCTACAGTTGATTAATTGTCTTTATGGTTCATATAGGTTTGTTTAGTTGGTGTTTTATTGATTTTTTTCAATCCTCCATGAAATCACGGAGGATTGAAAAAAATCGGGCAGCATTTCGGCTTGCCCGAGACACATTTCAAAAATAAATCGGTAGCATAAACCCTACCGGTTGACATAATTTATATATATATATATAACAAATTAACAAAAAAATTCAATTTAACTACAAATTTTTAAAAATTCGACAGCATTTTTGCTTGCCGGTACACATTTTAAACATGCAAATTATAAAAATATAAATTTACTAAATTTGAAAACAAAACTATAAAAACATACATTTACTAAATTTCAAAACAAAATTATTAAAATATACATTTACAAAATTTTATAAATTTATAAAAAAAAAAATTAAATTCCATTTAAATTGAGAAAAACAATTTAAATGGTTACCTCTTGGCTCTGACATTTTGAGGAGGTGGGGTTGATTTTGGTAGATTTTCGCTGTCCCTCGGTCGAGCTCCGTCCCTCGGTCGAGTGATTGAAAATGACGTTTGGGGCCCGCGCGGCCCCTATTTATAATTTTTTTTGAAAAGGTACCTCGACCGAGGTATATACCTCGACCGAGGTCAATACCTCGGTCGAGGTATTTACTAACCCTCGGTCAAGGTTTTAATACCTCGACCGAGGGTTAAGAAATACCTCGACCGAGGGTTGAAAAGAACCTCGGTCGAGGGCTTCAAAAAACCTCGGTCGAGGTATTAATACCTCGGTCGAGGGCTTAACAAGCCTTCGACCGAGGTACGTTTTTTTGATTTTGGCAAAATGCGCTTGCCAAAAAGTGTTACCCAGGTCCATGGATTCACCCTACAGCGTCCAGGGACAGTCTTCAACCTTTGTCCTTTATTTGTTCCTGATCTGAACCATTCAGACCAGTGGAACACTTTACCGTCTACAGAAGGTGAAATATTCTAGCTAACATATATATTCAACAAGAAATAGTAATTTTGTTGCTTCTTGCAACTCAGAGTTAGGGAAAATCTTGCAACACAGGACGAGGAATAAAGTAGCGCTATGTAAAAGGGATTCTTGATTATTGCAGATATTGGCGCTGAGGTAAATGAGTATTGCTTTATTATTGTTTGCAGATATTGGTTGATTATTGGTGCCAAGTGATGAGAAGAGCCACAAAAAGAAAGCTAGATGAGTTGATGTTTTTTAAATCACCCACCCTTTGGTTAAAGGAATCAATCCGTGAGGTAAAACTGATTATTGTATATTGCAGATATGCCTTATTTTGGCATTACATCAATCTAGATATGACTTATTTCACAATACATCAATATTGACAAGGGTTGAAATGGTTCAAATGTTTTTTTTTTACTGATGCTATTCAAGGTTAGACTTGATCTCTGATTGGATATGGTTAGGGATATGAAACTATATAAGAAACAGAAAGGAACATGGGCTATTTTTTTGGCTTCATCCTAGACTTATTTGTACCTAAATACTATTTTGTTTGATACTTTTGTCTTTGTAGTCTCTGTTGGCCGCTATCTTTGCTTGCTTGGTGGGAGAAACAATTGTTTGCATTAGTAGTCTGGTGAAAAGAAAGGAAGTGAAATGATTTTGTTCATGAACCCCTATTGTAGTTGGAAAGGGAGAGGAAAGATTCTATTATGAATTATCTCTGGTCTGTTCTTAGAACGGTATGTGAAGCTTCAGACTCATATAGGTATGAGAGATCAAAGAGATTCAAAAATTGATGTAACACTATATAAATAATAAGTTATCTAATACTATTTTGTTTGCAACTATTTTTTTCTTTGTAGTCTCTCCTTGTGAGGAGGGCGGTATGCCTTTGTTTGGCTCTTTGCTGTTGGTTCAGGTGAGGGTAGTGGATAAGCTTTGGGTTCACCATATAATTTTATAAGTAGATTACATATTTTGCATAGCTTCTACCCTTGCACTTAGAATTGGTGCTATAGAGTTATTCCATTGATCCCAGACCAAATTACCAAGATTATAAGGCAGGAGCCTATGGGACATTTTATAACATATTATATAAATCATGCAAAAGGAAAGACCAAATTTCATGTATGTATTTTTTCAATTAAAAAATAAGGAAGTGTTTAAATAAAAGTTGAGAAATAGGGAAGTGTTTAAATAAAAGTTGAAAAATAGGGAAGTGTTTCAATAAAAGTTGAAGAGGCCAATCTAAGAGAGTGAAAATTTGAAGTAGCATCTCCACCTGAATTTCCCACAAATAATCTGGGCTAAGCTGAGAGATAACCATCTCCACCTAATTTTTTTGTAGAGAGTCTGAATTTTTTGTAGAGAGTCTAAGCTGGGTGATAACAAGGCTGGCCAAGCATCTCAATAAATATCTGTATGCCGGCTAACCTTCGTCGTGTATGCCGATGGACCTTCGAAGGTCTTGTCTCTTTGGATTTCATTTAATGTCTCCTTGGATTTCATTTAATGCTGGAGGATGGAGGATGGAATTCATTTTTATTTATGGGTTGATAGCATGCCTTTCTAGATTAACCAGCCAAATTACTCTGTGTTGCATTCCAACCTCACCTGTAGTCTAATCGGTGAATCCAAATGGATGGAGGGTTGCTTTCCATCCTTCTATGGTGTGATTTCCATAGAGAGTCTCATCCTCATGTCATAAAGAGACTCAATAGACTATCAATAACAATATGGACCTTCACTTCTCATGGATTTCAAGTGTCCTCACTATACTACATTGATTGCGGCGGTGAGAAATTGGCTATTGTAACTTTCAAGGATTTCAGGTGTCCTCACTGTACTACATTGATTGCGGTGGTGAGAAATTGTCTCTTGTAACTCTGTGAAGGGATGTCATCGGTACAGGTATGGTACCTGGGCTTTACACATACGTTGGATTTACACACATGGGCTTTATTGGGATTTATTTGTCTTCATGGTTCACATATTAGTATTTAATTTTGGAATACTAGTAATTTCAAGCCTCTATTTTATTTTTCTCCTTTTATAAAATGGGTTTGGAAATAATTTAATCAAATTTTAAAAAGTAAAATGGAATGAGACCGGGTGGGTCATCATGGGTCGTGGACAGACGACGAAGCCTTGAGAAGAACCAACCCCTTAAAAAATGCCTTCGACATAGTAAAAATAATTTTGTTAATTATCTACTAAAAAAATGTCAGTCAGAAAAACAACCTAATATAGGGGAGATAACATTACTTCTGAAAAAAATAATTAAAATTAAAAATTTATTTATCTGCAAAAAAATGTTCGTTAGAAAAACATCCCAATATGAGGGGGATGTTGTAAAGTTCATTTTTAACAAAATAATAAAAAATAAAAATTTTAATTATCCGCCAAAACAAGTGTCGACTAGAAAAACAACCCAATATGGGGGAGATGTTGTAACATTCCTTGCTAACAAAATAATAAAAAACTAAAAATTTTAATTATTCGGCAAAAAAAATGTAGACCATAAAAACAACCCGAAATGTGGGAGATGTTGTAATGTTATTAGCTACCAAAATAATAAAAAATAAAAATTTTAAAACCCAATATGGGAGAGATGTTGTAATGTTTCTCCTTAACAAAAAATTAAGTTCAAAGAATTTTCTAATTGGATAATTATTAAATATATTTAAAAAATAATAATTTTATTTATTTAAAAAAAAAATTCTAAAGTATCTTATAATTGATAATTATGTAAATAAAATAATTAAAATCGTTAAAAATGATTTTTTTGAAATATAACTTAAATTCATTTTAAATATTTATAAATTTACAAGTCCCTTTCTATTTAAATATAATTATTTCTTTCCCACATATAATTTTCATGTCACATAATTTGAGTTATAAGGAATAAGTCAAATTCTAAGGAATAAGTTAAATTCATTAATTGTCTTAATTGATTGGTTTGTGGGGTATTTTGAGTGTTGCTTCCTTTATTGGCATCAATACTATTTCTATATTTGGTGATTCAAAAGTGATTGTGGAATGGGAAAATGTTAGATATAATTTATAGGTTCTTCAGCTCAAGCATTGGTGCACAAGAGTTAAAGTTTTGATCGGTTCTTTACAAAAGTTTTCCTTATCTCCCATTTCCAGAAGTTTTAATGTGGATGTTGATAAGTTGTCGAAATAAGTAGATTTTGAAGTAGAAGGTTTCTTGCACTACCAAGAATTTATGGAAGACTTATTAATCACTGAGGGGATTCAACCCTTAGTTTATTTGATGCAGGTTGTTTTTTTTTGTTGTTTTCTATCATTATCTCATTATCAGTATGAAAGACAGGTCTTTTGTTTATATGATAGTCTTAGTTACAAACTAAATGAAGCAAGTTTACTAGTTAACATATGTGAAAAAGGTTGTCAAGAATGTAGGGTGGTTGTTTGTTTAGCAATGAAAATCTTGACTCTATTTTTTCTTGATAACTCATAAGTTTTCTGGCTGATGTGAAGATTAATGTAAGTTGTAACCTTTTCTTTGATTCTCAGAGAATAAAAAAAATTCCCCATCACATCTTGTAGCAATATCTTGTATTTATATGCTCTTTGAGGATTATTATCCTTCATCCCAATCACATGATTTAGTGATCTCCCTGAATATCACATGGGGGTTATCTAGTAAGGAGATATCATATCACGTGTATTCATATTGGGGATTTTAATAATCCTAAAAACCTAGAAAATATATTGCCTTGTATTAAGGGTCAAGGGGGGATTTCTAATTTGACACAGTAATACAAATATTGGGGGTTATTTTATTTGGGTGGGATGATAAATAACCTCCAAATTGTGGGATGTATTCATACCTCAAAATCTTTCTCTCAAGTCATACCTCCAAATCATGTGTTGGATTCATATTGGTCCTAGTTTTTGCTAAGAAGAACCTCCAAATCATAGGCTATATTCATGCCTCAAAATCATGGGATAGATTCACATAAGTTCTAACTTATGCTAAGGAATAACCTCCAAATCATGGGCTGGATTTATATGTCCAAATCACTAAACTTATAAAGTCTCTTTTTAGCATAATTTTGTAAGTATGAATTTAGGTGGATATTAAGATTCTATCAAACCTAGTTCCACAAAAAACCAAGAAAATAGATATCAATCTTTCTTGGCTCACTAGAACCAAGAAAAATTAGACCACTATTTATTAACTAATAATTTATTTAATATTTTTGTATTCTTCTTTAACATTTTCACATTTCCATTTAGGAATAGTTGGCATATTCAGTTATATTTGTCACATTCATAATTGTAATTTTGATTCTTATATGCTTGAGGCATCTGTCTTAATATTGTATTAGAACTAACATGAACATAGGTTAAAATATAAATCCTTATTTACATACCTTATCACTACCATGAAATTGTATCATTTAAGTTTCACCATTTGTGTATATTTATAACTATTGCATGTTGAAAATTAACAATGGATTTTTTTCCCTCCTGTTAAAAAAAATAGATATAATCCACTAAAAGGTAACTAAATGTTGTTAATTCCCTTGATTGCAAGAATAAATGTAGAGTAAGTGGAGGCAATTCAGTGCACCTTTTGAATGACCTAATCCAAGTTATGCACATGATCATATGGCATTATTGGAAAGTAAGAGGATTTTTTCTATGTTCATTTGAGTTCAAACAAGGAATTTTTCTATGTTCATTTGAGTTCAAACATCAATGATGTTTGTTTTGATAGTAAGGTAGGAAAGTCAATCCATGAAATGGTTTCAATTTTTCATTTTTATGGAATTCGATTTATTAAGCTTATAGAAAACATGATCTCTCTTTGGATATAATTATATTTACATGATATAAAATTGGTAGATTGGTAGGTTGTGGGGTGAAACATATGCAATTCTCGTGTTTTCTAAGAATTGCAGTGACTATTAGATTATCAATGTTTTACATTCTTCGATGCATTGGTATCTTTACTGGGTTGTATTTTACTCCCTATTACTATTTTGTTGGGTATTCCACTATCCAACTCTACAAATTGATGAGTCTCCCCTGCAATCATAGTGTGATCATTATTAGCATTATACTATTATTTTATTTAGCATCTTGTTTGCTTATACTAAGATGCATTAGAGACCTTGCTTATTACAACTTGATAATATGATATAAAAGGGGTATAAAAAATGGGTTCATAAAAATGGATACCTACAATATATGGTGAAACTAGGGGCTTTCTTAATTGGAAATGTATATTGGTAGGGGGTTCAATAATACAATTTTAGCAGACATTTTACAATATTTAGTGAAATTGGGGATATTATTTGGTATCCTGTGAACGATCTTACTTTGCATCAAGTTCACTGAGTGAACCCCTCGTGTTGATGATGGACTCATATTTATGTAGTTAGAAAAGTTGGATTGAAAATTATTACATAGGTTTCCTTTCTAATTGAATTAAATACCCATAATGAACTCTTTATTATGATTCTAAGAAGAAGGTTTTTTTATTGAAAAAAAAAATACATAAATTATGTGTCATCTAGAAATATAATTTCAAGTGGACATATATATGTCATCTAGAAATATATATTACCTTATATATATTTAAAATTATTATTTGAAGAATTCGTGTATCAAGATTTAACTTGAAAAATCAAGTGGCGTCGCTCCAACAAAAAATAAATTTGTGAAAAATTCACTAACTTCACTCCAAGAAAATTGATTGGTGTTTTTGCTACTGGTGGAAAAATAAGTAGAGCAATTATTCGTCCTACTTACGATAACAAAATGGACAGAGAAATTGATCATTCTAGTTATGATAGTGAATATGAATTCCAGTATTTGTGCCACTTCTGTAACAGATTTGTGCACCCTCTCTATGTTGCAGATGATCACGTTACTTGCTTTCACTTCCACCTTAGCTTCGTAGAAAAAATATGTTGATAAACTCCCTTTGATTATTTGGAGTTCCCTCTAAATTCATAGAATGAAGTCTAATGCAACAATTTCAGCAGGCCCCCAACCTCTAAATCTGCATGCCCCTATCCTCCTCCTCTTCCTCTCTCTCTCTCCCCATAATCTTCTCCATTACCTCTCCCTCTTTCTCTAACCCAACCTCCCACACTCAACATCTATACCAACCTTTCTCTCTAATAACCCTAAGTTCCTCACAAAACCCCTAACCCCCCTGTGTGTGTGTGTGTGTGTGTGTGTGTGTGTGTGTGTGTGTGTGTCACCCTTACTAACCCATTCTCTCATTCTCTTTCTCCCTTTCTTAACTTACCCTTAATATCCTAGAACCACCCTTTGTCTCTCCTTTTACCTCTCTCCCCTATCTCTCCCCCCCCCATCCCCTCTTCCAAATCCTTACTAACCCCATTGGATATCTAGGCATATAGAATGATTATATTTCATGAAGGGGGTAGATAGATAAATATATGAGTAGGAGGGATAGAAAGATATATATAGATATGGAAAATTCGTATTAGTGGTAGGGGGGTGTGTTAACACCTCTACCTAGCAGAGGGTCGAAGAGACCATGGTAAAGAAAAATAATGGTTGCTTGAAAACTTTGGTCAAATATAATGGTGTGAAAGTATGATAAAGGGCGCGTAAGCAATGAAATTATCACATGATCCAATGGTGTGGAGCAAGGAAATGGATATCGATGGCTTATGATATACCCGCTCTATGAAGATGCGCAGATGATAAGGACATATGGAGAATAATTAACAAGATACGAAGATCAACGGTTACAAATCTAGCTCGACGAAATCTACGATCAATGTGAAGTCTGCTCCGTAAACTTGCACGTTCGTTAAAACGAAGGAGCTTAGTGGAATGGGTACGTGTAGGCTTATCCAATGACTGGAAAATAAAGGGAAAATGCATCGATGGTCATCAATGCATCTGGAAGATGGAGTTGCATGAGGGTTGGAGAAGAAAAGTGGTAGCGGAATGGAAACTGCGGTACATGCAGCAGTTTGTGGTGCATTCCGCGAGGAAAAGCAGTTTGAGGGAAACCGCTAAAGGCGCCTTTGGAGTGGGCTTATATATAAGTGGAATTGACTTGTTTGAAGAATTATTTTTTATTATGTCGGATGAATGAAAAGGACTGCTTGCTTGCCACCCTTTAACAGTCAACCTCGAGTATACGCGTTGTAGTAGCAGGTAAGTCCTAAATACTCAAACTTTATCCATAGAATTACCATTGTTTTTCTGTATTATGGATAAAGGGAAAGGTTTACAAGGGTTTAAATGAGTTCTAGGAGAGAGAGAAGAATACCTGGTTGACAAAGATAGAGGAGTATATGATCCTTTCTCGTCTGTGGGAAGTGTATATGTTATCAAAGAAATATTATCGTGATACAATTCGCAGGGAAATGACATTTTAAATGCTTGTAAATCATTTTTGTATCATTTTGCCAGTGAGCAGACCCTACATTTTCTCGAGTTTGCCAAGTGGTGTGCAGTTAACTATTCTTCTTCTGAGAGAGTTATTGTAAGTCATTCTATGTCTAGGATACTATGTAAAATTGATGCAAAGGCCATCCGTGAAAACCTGAGTTTGCCCGACAATTACCCCGATAGTCGTGAGTCTATAAACGAGTCCGTTTTAGTTGAAGTGTACAAAAATTGTGAAACTGAGGTTCATTGTAAATTCTTGTCTAGCATTCTTAATGAGGGTCAGTCACTGGATGGTCTCTTTATACCATATCATGTTCACATTTTCAGGGATGAATTTCAATTGGTTGTGTCTTTAGTCTGTCAGGTCTTGGGTCTAGATGATGCCTGTCATGCCAATGAATTCATCTTGGGCTTCTTATTAAAAATGAGTTCAATTAGTTCTGAGTCTCAGTCAGTTCATGTCTTCAGTTTAGATGAGTATCTACCAGAAGCTATACATCTCCAATTGAGTGAGTTTCCGAAAGTCAAGTTTTTCAAGTTTCAAACTTATTTGCTGAACATGTTACTATGTTCGAATGTCACCGAATTGCAGTTCTTAAGTACCATATTCTCTTCAGATTTGCCCAAGAAAATCAACATGTTTGAATTTGCAAATTCTATCATGTCAGAAATATATAAGATGCTATTTGATGAAGTGTTACCCCGAGTATTGGAAGAAATGAAGAGCATGATGCAATCCTCACCTGAGGATAGGATTGGAGATTGGTTCTTGTATAAGGAATTCACCATTTTGAGAATATATGGTTTTACTGGAGAGCCTTATAGGCTACCTGCTTTCCTTACTCCAAGGATTTTTGCATTGGAATATATGAGACAGAGATTGCATGCAGAAGAAGAACACTTTGGGGCTTTCAAGAAATCTTCCAATATCAAGTTCCCTCTTAAAGTTGGTTCTTTTATTTTTAAAAATAAGGGTGCTCTAGTGTTTGTAGAGAAATTGTTGGAAAGCATGGATTTTCAAAGGGAGAAAAGGGTAAATTATGATCCCTATCATATAATTTCCCTAAGAAAACAAGCAAATAAAAATAAGCCATTTGACAATCAAGTTGTTGAAGGTCTGAATGAAATAGCCAATTTGTTTTACTTTGTGGAAATTCCAACATCCGATGAAAATACAAGCAGTAGATCAGTTGCAGTACCTCAAATGATAGATGGCTCTAATATTTTGATTAAAAGAAGTCTTTCTGAAGTTGAAAGTATGGAAATAGATGAGGACGGTTCACATAAAAAGGCCAAATTGTTTCAAGATGATAAAATTTTAAGTGAAGTTATTTTAGATGATTTAAAAAGAGTTGCTTTGGTTCCTACAAAATTTGTACAGGTGAGTCAATTTTCTTTTGAAAGTGTAGATAATACAGAATCAGGTCCAATTTCAAAATCTAAAGATGAGCTCATGACTAGTTATATGGAGAAGCAAAAGCAGTCCCTAGAAGAAACAAGGAATCTACTCCCGCAGGTGAGAAATCTAAGTAATCCAAAGACTTCCTTGATTTATACCCGGGACGTAGAAAGAAATACTTTTAAATTAGCTATGGTGAGTGATAATAAAATGTCAGAAATGGAAGTGAGATTAGACAAAATCAGTGTACCAGATAAAATACAGATACATAAACAAACGAGAGACATTATTTATTCAAATTTTTGCATGCTATGGTAAGAATGAATAAGTTACAAGTTTTTGTTGACAAATTGGAAGTCCAATTAAAACATGAGAAGGTTGAGAACAAGGATAATTCCATTCAAATTAAAAAGCTGCAAGCAGACATCGTAAGCTCAGGAAATGAAACAGGTAACACCCAGGCAATCAAAATACTTCTACAAGAAAAAGACAACGCCCTCCAGGTACTGAAGAAGAGATTGAAAATCCTGAGTACAAAACATGTCCAATCATCAGAATTATTAGCATTACAGGAGGAGAAGGACAGGATTCATCAGGAGATGATGGATTACAAAGGAAATACTATGAAATTACAAGAATAAGAGGATACGTGGGAAGCAGAACAGAACGAGTTAATAGCACAAATTTCACGGCTGAAAAGAGATCAAAATGAAGAAAAAGAAATCATGGTGGAACTAATGAGCCAGACTCCCACTGATGAGGACTTGACTATTGTGAATATTGAAAAAACTTTAAATGATTTTCCTGCAGATGACTTACTAGTGCCCATGTCCCAAGTCAGCTTGAAAGATGAAGAGATAAGAGAATTAAATGAAGAAAATGAAAAAATCAAATCTGAGCTAGCCAAAGTGACTGAAAATAAGAATAAGATATTACAAGATAAAAGCCAATTACAAAAGAAATTTAATGAATTGAAAGAAAGGAACATAGGAAAGGGCCCTCTCTAGGGAGCTAAACACATAATCTGGGATACATTATCCATGGAAATTACTAAATTCAGGCATTATTTGAACTTCATTGATGACCAAAGTACATTGGTCAATTTAGCCAATCAAAGACTGAAGTTAGTAAATGAAACTATGGATAGGAAACCCCTTGGCACAGCTCAGAATGCATTGAATTTCTTAAATTCATTAACATACCAAAAATTACAAGATATAGGAGTCAAAGACAGAGTGGCAATGGTACTGTGGTAAAAAAGGTTTATTCATAAAAATCATCTAATGAAGACAATAGAAGACAAGGCTGATGAAATGATCTCACGTATTAATGATTTCAAGCGGGATTTTAAGGAATTATTTGAAGATGGACTTCCTTCCTTTTGGGACGAGGAAAGATGACTATTTTCTCAAGAGCATTATCACACCCTATTGGTGCAAAGCTGTATGGATCATTCTAAATTTGATGATTTGGTAAAAGGGCTGATGGGAAAAGTCATCGTAGATAAGCTAACAGAAGATTTTGAGATATTACAGAAATTCCTGATCATCAGGGGAGGGTTGCCTACTGTGTCTTATGAAGCCTACATGGAGCTAGAGGTGTCTATTTGGGAAATGATTGAGTATGATATTCCAAGAGCAGAGTAATGGAGAGCCATAGAAAGATTTGGAAAAACAAAGTATATCCTTCATTCATGAAAACAGGTGTTGCACGCTGAGGAGCTGCTTGGATGGGCCTTGTTACCGAGTTGATTTTAATTAAATGATCTGTTAGGATCAAAGCAAGTAGTTTATTCCTAGTAGTTAGGAATATAGTTACAAAACTTTGATTAAGCAGGTTATTCAATTATAAATCTTCTTGGAAGGAGAAATCATTTTATGTATATAATTGCATTTGTTTTATGTGATGGGGGTTGGAACCCATCTTGTTGATGAATGTTTCTTTATTTGAAGACATATATTTTTGAATAGCAAAGCGGAATGCGTGTCGGTTATCAGAGATTCCAGTGCTATTTAGATTACAGTCTGTGTTTCTCTTCCTCTATGATTGTTTCTTCCATTGTTACACTCCATTTTGTTTTCTTCATATCTGAAACATAGTGTTGAATGGTTAGACTTCATATTGGTTATGCTCTGATCATCGTTTCAGATATTTTATAGATGTCTCTAATAAAGTTAATATAGAACTCATCTTTTGATGCTCTATATTGATGGACTGTTCATTATCTCTTCTGTCCCACCTGAACTAAATGAATGACTGTGATTGAATCGTTATCTTGCCTTTGATAAAATCTCACACATATATCTTTGTGATATCTTTATGTATATGTGACTCCATTGCCCAATGGTTATGTGTATTGTTTCAACTATATGTATAGTTTTCGAGTGTTGATTTATATCTGGCCTTGTTAAATCTATATTTGAGAGATCCTTCTCTGGAAAGAAAAGTCAGTTTCTTTCTAAAGTGGTTTTTTGCTTTTACCTTTGGGATTCACCTTTGCAACCTGGGTACATTCTAAGTGCTAACAAATTAGCGCCGTTGCTGAGGACGAAAGTGCACATCTACCCTGGGGAGAATGACATAGTTTGAAGAAATATTTCTGTGGGAAAACATGAATTTTTATTAGTAAAGAAGGTTGTATGTTTTCCCTGGCGATTCCATTGTAAAGCTTTTTCAAATCTTAAGGAGTCATTCTGGCTTCGAGAAGACACACATGAGGTAATTCTGACACCGAAGTCTTAAAAAGTTTGGAAGATTCGAAAAAGTTATTTAAGAAAAAAGATAAAGAAAAGTTAGGTTTTCCTTTGTTTGGTGCATCATCTTCTCAAGATTCTCCTATTGATCTAGAATGGGAAGTTAATGCTGGAAGGAGTTTGTGGAAAACTAAATCTGAGTCTGATCTTAAGAATACTGAGTTTAATTCTCATAGATTAGAATCTTTTTTTTTGGATTCCCTCTGGAGAGATTTACAACAAACTACGAAAGTTGAAACATTTGCCTCTCAAAATACTCAAAAGTCTTCAGTTCTTGTGAACCCACCTTGACCAATGGCAGCCAGATTCGCTCCCTTGTGTTTTCCCACTTTATTACATGACCTTCCTCAGAATTATTCCCGAATAATTTCTTTGTTTGATGGAGAAGGTGACATAACCACAAAGCAACATGTGGCTAAGTTTGAAGATTTCATCGACTTAGAAGAAGTTGATTATGCAGATGTTAAAATGCGGTTATTTGCTCAAAGTTTATCAGGTGAGGCAAAGAAATCATTTAAATATTTTCCAGATGGGTCTATAATGAATTTTCAGGCTTTCCAGAATGCATTTCTAGATAGATGGGATGATAAACATAATCCTTTACAGCTCTTGTCTCAGTATAATAGTCTCAAAAAAGGGGTTTTCGAATATGTTCATGAATTTTCAAGCAGGTTCATGAGGGTTTATAATTCTATTCTTGAAGACATAAATCCTTCTACAACCGCTGCTAAATTACATTATGTTGGAGCCTTTGATTTTGCATTCTCATTGAGAGAGAGAAAATCGGCAACTCTTGCTGCGATGTTTACAGATGTTTTAGAAGTGGAAGGAAATATGATGGCAAGTGGAAAAATGAAACATATAGATATTCATAGGAGGAAAAAGGAAGAAAATTTAGCTTCTGCTTCTTCTTCTACTAATTATATCAAATTTGAAATGATGTTGAAGACGATGGAAAAGTTGATGGACAGATTAACTATGGATAATAGGGGGTTCAACAGAGAACAAGTCGATCCTCAAATCAGGAACCCTAATTTTAGAATACCAAATCCTCCTGTTCTTCCACAAAATAGGCAGAGAGACATGAGAAACCCAAAAAATCAAGAAGAACAGCAAATTCGACCGCCGTTTCCTGAGAATTATGTTGCCGATCAAGAGGACCCTACTGAAAATGAAATTCATCTTTTTGGAGAACTAGATTCAAAGATATATCTTACTGAAGAAGAACATAACATGTTTGAACAGGAAGGTGGAAATGAGGAGTTTGAAAGGGAGACAGAGCAGTATCAAAGGGGTTATTTACATGCTATGGATGATGTGCAGAGAAAAATCAGATTGAGAAACAGGGAAGTTTTCATAAATAAGGGAAAGGCAAGTAAAAATCAACCTTCCACTAGTTCCCTAAATGTAAAAAAGGGAAAAGAAGTGCAAAAAGAGTCCTTTGTAAATAAAGAAGTTGAAAATGAGATACAAAGAGACAAAAGAATGAAGCAAGTGACCCCGATTGATGTAGAAAGAAATGGTTCTGGTTTTAATTTGCAAAATGAGCTTTCAAAGTTGAAAATTTATGTTCCATTTAATGAGTTGTTGAGAAACAATGAATATAGAAATATTATAACAAAAATGGTCAAAGGTCAAGGAGAATTGAAATCTGATATTTTAGATTTGAATGATGATAATCCTACTATTTCATTTGGGTCAAAGGTTGAAAATTTAGAAAATCAAGAAGTCTCTCCTTTCTATTTGAGTTTGAATGTGCATGATATGGTGGTCCACAATGCTATGCTAGACTCAGGTGCATCACATAATTTAATGCCGAAGGGAGTAGTTGAAAGTTTGGGATTGGAAGTGACAAGACCCTATAAAAATTTATATTCCTTTGACTCTAGAAGAGTAAAATGTCTTGGTTTGATTAAGGATATGGTGGTAACCCTAAATAAACTACCATCTAATACTATAGTCATGGATGTGGTAGTAGCGGATATCCCACCCAAGTTTGGGGTATTATTGTCAAGATCTTAGACTTCAAAGTTGAAAGGTAGTTTGCAAATGGATATGTCATATGCTACGATTCCTATTCAAGATGGGAGCAGAAGGTTGTATAGTGAAAAAAGAACTCCTTATGTAGTGAGCAGTCAAGATAAACCTAAAGTTCATCATATATATGCCGTTGATACTGATTTGGGGTCTTCCATTTTCTTTAATGATACTGTACCATATGTATTAGAGGCCACACTGTAGGAGAAGTCTGAGGAAAATAAGAAAAAAGAGATGATGGAACAAGATGCTTTGGGGGAAAAACAAAAAAGGGAAGGTTTGTGGACTATGTACTTTGATGGATCTGCTGCAAAATAGGTGCTGGAGCTGGTGTGTATATAATTTCTCCTATTCGGGATTTCAAAGCTTTATCATATAAATTAACATTTGAATGAACCAATAATGTAGCAGAATACGAAGCTTTATTGCTGGGGTTGCATGCTTTGAAATATTTGGGAGCGCAAAGGAAAAAAGTTTTAGGAGATTCAGAATTGGTGATAAACCAAGTGAATGATAGTTATCAAACCAGGCATCCCCAGATGAGGGCTTATAGAAATGAAGTATGGGACATGATTGGTAACTTTTTTACAGAGCATACGACTCAGGTAGTCTCCAGACATGAAAATACTATGGCGGATTCTTTGGCAGTGGCTGCTGGAAAATTTAAAACCCCTATTGCTAGTCAGAAAGAATATCAGGTGGACATTGTGAATAGACCATCTATTCCTGATAATTCTAAATATTGGAAGGTATTCGAAGATGACATGCAGATCAGAAGATTCTTACAACTATCAGGAGAATTTGTAAATACTCATATTGACACCGAAAATGATGATGGTGAGATCTTTCAAGATGATGAAGAACCTGAGAAAGAAAAGGAGGGCGCTGAAAAGTTAAAGGGAACCTTAGGAGGAAAGGATATTATTCAATTAAAAAATAATTTCATACCAAGAGGTTTGATTCCTTTGGAAAAACGTTTTGATCAAAATGATGTTGCTAAGAATCCTAAAGTAAAGCCTGTTGAGAATGCTGTTGAAGATAGGAATATTGGCACTGAAGAGAATCCTAAGATTATAAAATTATCCAAGAATTTGCCTTAAAAATAAAAAGAAGAATATGTGGATTCAATGAAAAAATATACAGATGTATTTGCTTGGAGTAATGAAGATCTTAAGGAGTATGATACATCTATCATACAACATAGTATTCCTATAAAACTTGGGGAGAAACCTTTCAAGCAAAAACTCAGAACGATAAACCCTAAGTTGCTTCCCATTATTGAGAAGGAAATTAAAAAGTTATTTGATGCCAAGATCATTGTAACTCTAAGATATTCAAAGTGGGTTGCAAATTTGATTCCTGTTAGAAAGAAGAATGGAGAAATAAGACTGTGTATAGATTTCCAGAATTTAAATAAAGTTTCTATGAAGGACGATTATCCTTTGCTAAAGATGGATGATATATTGCAGAAAGTAGTTGGAGCTGAGAGAATTTCAATGTTGGATGGTTTTTCTGGCTATAATTAGATCAAAGTATTACCTGAAGATCAATAAAAAACTGCATTTTCTACACCTTGGGGCACTTTTATGTATGCAAAGATGCCTTTTGGCTTAATGAATGCAGGAGCTACTTTCCAGCGAGCTATGGACATTGCTTTTGTAGGAGAAATTAGGAATTTTGTGGTAATTTACATGGATGCCATCACAATCTATTCAAAATCTGACAGAGAACATATGCATCATCTAGAGAAAGTTTTCATGAAGTGCAAGAAATTTGGTATATCATTGAACCTGAAGAAGTCCAATTTTGCATTGGAAGAAGGAAAGTTGTTGGGTCATATAATATCTAAAGATGGAATAAAAATTGATCCTGAAAGGGTAAGTGCAATTTTGAAGGTAGGAGAACCCAGGAGTAAAAAGGAGATACAATCATTTTTGGGGTAGGTGAATTTTTTAAGGAGGTTTGTGCCAAGTTTTGCTGAAATCTTAATGAATATTACAAATATGTTGAAGAAGGGTCATGAGATAAAATGGAATGCAGAAGCTAGGAAGTCCTTTTGGGAAATCAAGAAAGCAATCTCAGATGCTCTTGTGTTGGTGAGTCCATATTTTGCCAAATTGTTAGAATAATCAACCCATAGTATTTACCCACTTAGACATTATTTCATTTATTTTGTCTTATTTGCCTAGTCCATGAGTCCCACCATGTGCAAGTTGTCAATTGCCTATCCATAGAGGTCAAACTTGCCATTATTGACTCATGGAGCGCTTTGGAAAGTCCTGGGAATCAAATCTGCTTTATTCCTGGCCTCCTAGGTGCCCTTCTACTTTTTCTGCTTTGTTGACTGCTTTTCCAGTTTTTAAAGCACATAAGGAAAGCTAGACTAGGTGAGGTGAACCTGTTTTATTCCCCTTTCATCCTCCACTCTTTCCTCCATGCAAAAGAATGTATGAGCTGCCATTTGACCACTCTTTAGCTTTCCCATGCACCCTTGCTAATTCGTGGGGTCCTTGATAGATTTGGGATCAGCTTTTTACACCTATGGGGGATTTGCCTATTTTGGGTAAGCCTGCTTTATGCTAGATTTGGATGCTTCGTCATCCATTCGATTTGCTCATGTATTCTATATATTCAGCAGCCTATGTTATTACAGGTTTGGCTATTGTACACTCAGTTAATATAATTTTGTGTTACAGCTCCA
>LPNX011094657.1:0-15944 GCA_001517045.1 Pseudotsuga menziesii
TTTAGTCTAGATTCATTTATCAATACCTATTTTAGTCAGATTGATTATAAATGGTAAATGGTAATTAAGGAAGTGTTAGATTAGGCACCCATACTTCAAGTAGGATTTATGTTACTATTATATATGCTATGAGATGAATCCTGTACTTAATAGACATGTTAAGCAATTCTTATTTATGTGAAATAGTTATTGTTAAAATACTTATAAACTATTTTCTATCCTACTTCAAACTTTTAAATTATCGAGAATATGAATATACAGTCAAAGTACATAATTTAGTTCTTTCATATCTATATTTATATTAAGTATTAAGAGATTATGTATGTATAGATTAGATAAGTTAAAAATAATCCATATGAAGAACCCTCCATTACGGTTATAATTCCATACTTATACAATCTATATGGATCTAAAAATTTAAAGAATAAACATAATAACACTATATGTAAATCTCCGACAGAACAATTATATATATAGGTCCTAAAAACTAGATACACACAGATCGAGGATCCATTATAAATAATCATCTATGATTTTTAAAACACATATAAATTTTTAACCAATCCCTTATGGATCCAAAATATAAGAATAAATTTCAACAATTAATCGCAAAGTATTTCCTTTACAAAATACAAACATATGTCACCTATAGGAAAGTATCACTAAGATCTAAGTAATCTATTGAAATACTTCACACATCTAGAAAAATTATTAAACTTAAATTATTTTAGTATCTCCATAAACCATTCAGTTGTGGAAATTAAGGCCAGCAATAGATTAATTTTACTCACAACAATTATCAATTGATCATGCAAAATCACTCACAAAATAGACTGAAAATGGAGCTGTAACACTAAACTATATTATGTAAGTGTACAATATCCAAACCTGTAATAAAATAGGTTGTTGAATAAATATAATACATCAAGAAATCGAATGCATGAGGAGGCATCCAAATCTAGCATAAAGCAGCCTTACCAAAAATAAGCAAATCCCCCATAGGTGTAAAAATTTGATCCCAAATCTATCATGGAGCTCACGAATTGGAAAAAATGCATAGGCAAACTAAAGAGTGGTGGAATGGTAGATCATACATGCTTTTTCATGGAGAAAAGAGAGGAGGATGTGTAGGAAAAAAAACAAGTCAACCTCACCTAGTATAGCTTTTCCTTTTGCCTTAAAACACTGAAAAAACAGGCAATAAAGCAGAAAAAGCAGAAGGGCGCCTAGGAGGCCAAGAATAAAGAAGAATTGATTCCTTTAGCTCTCCCATGCACTACATGAGTCAAATAAGGGAAGTTTGACCTCTATGGATAGGCAAATAGCAACTTGCACAAGGTGGGACACATGAACTAGGCAAATAAGACAAAAATAATGGAATTAATGTCTAAGTGGGTAAACTATGGGTTGATTATTCTAACACCCCCCCTTAAGCCTGAATTATTAGTGATATATCAGAAAATTATAGGGCCTAGAAACAAGGCTTAGTAACCCTTTACATACTGCAAATCCATTTAAACAAGGAAAGAGGC
This sequence comes from Pseudotsuga menziesii, assembly GCA_001517045.1. Taxonomy (NCBI): domain Eukaryota; kingdom Viridiplantae; phylum Streptophyta; class Pinopsida; order Pinales; family Pinaceae; genus Pseudotsuga; species Pseudotsuga menziesii. The sequence goes on from LPNX011094657.1 coordinate 1,533, forward strand.
AAAACCAACTTGGAAAAATCCTCCCTTAAACATGGACTGTAAAAAAAAATTGTAGAATCTTGTCTTCACTCATGCTTTCACAGCATGATCAGCAATCCCTAGAAGTGATTTGAGATTGCTGAAGGTCTTCTCACAAAATTCTTTGGTGAAGATATCAGCTACTTGTTCTGAAGATGAGCAGAAGAGTAGGTGAATGGTGCCATCATGCACAAGTTCTCTGATGTAGTGCATATGGATCTCAATGTGTCTGGTTCTCTTCTTCTAAAATTATCCTTGCAGATTCGAATGGTACTCTGGTTATCACAGTAGATGGTAGTTGAGTACTCAGGTTTGAAACCACACTCTCCAAGTAAACCCTGCAACCATAAACATTGAGTTGCTGCATTAACAACTCCTCTGTACTCTGCTTCTGTAGATGAGAGTGCAATGGCACTCTGTTTCTTGCTTGACCAGCTGATTGGCCCTTCTGCAAGCATGAACACATATCCTGATGTGGAATTTCTGTCTATGCTATCACCTGCCCAATCACTGTCAATAAATCCAATCAATTCAAGATCAGATTTTGCTTTATAGAAGATCCCATGTGTCCTTGTTCCCTGAACAAAGTTAAAGATCCTTTTGGATGCTTTCCAATGGATATATTGAGGCTGATCCATGAATCTAGAAGCCACACTTACTGCATAACAAATATCAGGTCTAGTATGTGTTAGATACAACAAACAACCAATCAATTTCCTATACAGTGTATTGTTTACCATCGGTGAAGAATCAGCTTCTTCCAGCTTTACTCCTGAAAGGAAAGGAGTTTTGCTTGCTTTGTAATCCTTCATTATGAATTTGTTCAGCAATTCCAAGGCATATTTGGACTGGTTCACCTTGATTCCAGATTTGGTTTGAGAGATCTCAAGCCCCAAAAATTGGCTTAAGAGCCCTAAATCTGTCATGGAGAAGGCTTGGTTCATAGCTCCTTTTAAGGAAGCAATCTCAGCCTGTGAGCTTCCTGTAATGAGGAGGTCATCAACATATAACACAATGATCATTAATGAACCATTAACTAACTTCAAATAGACATTTGGATCTGATTTTCACCGAACAAAATTCAATGATAGCAAGAAGCTATCAATCTTGGCATACCAAGCCCTGGGGGCTTGCTTTAGCCCATACAATGACTTTCTCAACCTGCACACAAGAGAAGGTTAGTAGAAAAACCTTGAGTCTACTGCATATATATCTCGTCAGTGATATCTCCATTCAGGAAGGCACACTTTACATCCATGTGATGTACCTCCCATTGCCTTGAGGCTGCAATGGCTAGAGCTAGCCTGATGGAATCCATCTTTGCCACTGGGGAAAAGGTATCATTGTAATCTATGCCATGAACCTGTGAGTATCCCTTGGCTACCAATCTAGCCTTTTACTTTAGTGGTGAACCATCAGCAGCAAATTTGGTCTTATAGACCCACTTACACTGTACTAGTTTTCTCCCTGGAGGAAGATCCACTAGCTCCCATGTGTTGCTCTTCTGGAGTGAGATGAACTCCTCCTTCATGGCTGTTTTACATCTTGGATCTCTTGCTGCTTATTCATATGTTTGAGGATCATAATCCACCATCAAATAGCATTTTTCAGCAAACATAGGATCCTTCATGCACAGACCACTCTCAAATTTAGATCTAGTCCTCCTTGGGTCATTAGGATCCCCAGCTAGCTCACCTGCTGCATGTAGTGTCTTGGCTGCCCATTTTGGCCTTGTGGGGATTTTAGGGTCTGCAATAAAATAATCTCCATCAGACAAATAAGAATCATCATGTTCAACAAACTCTTTACTTACTTCTTGAGGTTCAGGTGGTGAAGAGGCTTCACCAACTTCCACTTCTGCAAGGGGTTCTTCTTCAAACTGAACACACCTTTCAATGAAGGCTTTATTTGTGCTCAAATTTATCAACTTGTACCCTTTTGAATCTTTAGAGTATCCAACAAAAAGACACTCTTTGCTTTGGGGCTGCAAATCCTTCCTCTTCTCTGTCGGGATTCTAGCCCATGCCTTTGAGCCAAAAATCCTGAAATGGGTCACATCTGGATTGTGCCCACTCCATGTTTCAAAGGGAGTCATACCATCAAGCTGTTTGGGAGACACCCTATTCTGAATATAGGATGCACAGTTGATAGCTTCGGCCCAGTACTTTGGTGGCAAATTTTTGGCCTCCATCATGCATGTTGCCATCTCCTTAAGTGATCTGTTCTTCCTCTCAGCAACACCATTTTGTTGTGGTGTGTAAGGGATAGACTGTTGCATCTGAATACCTGCATCTGCACAATAGTTAATAAACTCAGACTTGACATACTCACCACCATTGTCAGATCTGAGGGCCTTGATTTTCCTTCCAGACTGGTTTTCAACCAAAGCCTTAAAGACTTTGAATAGGCCAAAAACTTCAGACTTGTGTTTCAGGAAGTGAACCCAGCAATACCTGGAAAAATAATCAATGAAAGTTAATGCATACTTGGCCTGACTCATGGACATATGAGGAAATGGGCCAGCAACATCACTTTGGATCAGCTCGAGGGGTGCAGAGGTTCTCTCATGACTAGCTCTCTCAAACTTATGCTCTTGGTGTTTTCCTAGGATACAGCCTTGGCAGACTCCTTTCGAAAATTTTATCTTGGGCAACCATATGACCATCTCTTTTTCACTAAGATCAGAAATATATTTGTAGTTAAGGTGGCCAAATCTCTCATGCCACAAATTGCTGGCTTCATTATCATGAATGAGAAGAGCAGAGGGGTTTGAGTAAGGTAGGAAGTGTGAGAACATGTATACCTTTTGAATATGATTTGCAACTCCTTTTGCAATGACTCTACCAGTTGAAATCTCTATGATCTCAACTTCATCGGGGGAGAATATGACCTTCTTAGGAGACCCATTGTGGGTCATCTGGTACACTGACAGGAGGTTGGAGGCGAGACCAGGGACATATAGCACATTGCTGAACTGACCATGATCAAGATCTATCCTTCCTTTGCCTTTACTTTCAGTGAGAGAGTCATCTCCCAGTACAATAGATGGTCCTTTCGACATATCCAGTGAGGAGAATGACTCCTTAGTCAAAACCATGTGTCTTGAAGCTCCAGAATCGATGATAAAACTGGGTGAGCTTGATGTGCCAGCAACTAGAGCATGAAATCTCTCTCTATCATCTGAACTTGATCCTCATTCTCTCTTCTTTGAGCTTTCTGGAAGGGAGATTCCATTCTTCTCCAGGAGATTGGTCAGCATGTCTATCTACTTTTTCATACAAGAGCTTTCAGTGTGATTACCCTTATTGTAGTATGCGCACTTGTTCATTTCACCTTTGTTCTTCTTCTTCTGGTTATTCTTCTTGGGACCTTGTTGATCCTCCGGAGACTGTTTCTTGTCTCTCTTTTGCTCAGGTGGATTTTTAGCTTTCTTTTTGCTTTTTGAATCCACCCTTGAATCTCCAGCAATCAAAGCTTGATCTTTGGATGGTTTGATGGTGCCCATCATCACCAGCTTGTCCTGTTCTTGTGTGAGAGATTCCATGAAATCTGTAAGGATAGGCATCTTCCAGGCTCGAGCTCTTAGTTTTGTGGCATAGAAGGTCAAAACAAACACTGAATAATCAGGGCCTAGCTTTGAGAGGATGGCCAGTTGTTGTGCCCTTGCTCAACAACTTTAAAAAACATTATTTCATCAAACAAAATCCTATTTTTTTTTGATGAAATGTTCGAATTTTCGAAAGCAAATCTAGTGAATCACCAGCTACTGAAACAATGAGATTCTGTGAGTTACTGAATCAATGAAATTTAATCTTTTTTAAGCAGCCTTTGCAAACTATAGGTTATTTGACAAAATCACCATTGTCGATTTATTAGTTTGGATAGATTTACATTAAAAATTAAGGGAGGAGTATTAATGATCTTTATGTCCTTTTGCCATAAACCTAATCTTCAAACCTTGTCCAAACGTTTATCACTTGATCTTTACCCTCTGATTTTGTTATCATAGTCATTATTTAGGTTGCGAACTTGGATGATTGATTATAGTTTGGTTCGGCATGTTATCATAGGTGTCGTTCGAATATTAAATAATGGGTATGTGTGATCGGTTTATTGAAAATTAGATAAGACCTAGAGTATCAAAAGCTTAATGATTTAGGAAAATGCGTCTTATCCTAGGTTTATCATTTGACATCCGAATTATATTTGCTCATGTTATTAATATTTAGGGCTGATCGTTATAATGTGCCCATGCTATGAGGATTTGATTTTGGGTTTCATGGTTATGACACGTTCTGTCTAGCGCTTGTATTTTAACCTTTGAGTCTTGCATGATCCAAGCACGAATATTAATCTCGACCTTATATAATATGATTTTTATTGTCACCTATATTATCGCATGCGAAGGGTTGAAGTTAACATGATGGTTATGCTACGTGCCCCATGTAATTTATTTTCCACCTTCGAAGGTAATGCTGTTATACCTTAAGGTCTGAGCATCAACGTTCAAAGGTTTTAATCCTTACTATTGTTTTGACTCATGCCATCACCTCCAAAGTCGATCCACCTGCTGTAAGGTTGATCTGCTATCATTGCGCTTGTACTCGAATCTGCCCATCACATTCAATGGTTAGTACGTAACCAACGTCATGGCTTCATGATCGGTTAACACCTGTAGTCTGTACAATGAGTGGTATTACGTCAATAGCTCGGGGTAAATAATGGCAATATCAGTTCGATTTGGAGTTGTTTGTCATCATTTCTCATTGTAACTGCCTGTTTGTGTTATCATTCCCTTCATGCCGAATTTTTAGGATTTCCGGCTACATTCGCTCATGGTGAAGTCGTTTTATGAATGTTTAGGGCTGCATTGCTTAGGGTTTTTGCTGGGTCTGCACCCTGAGTGTTCACTCTCTGGTTCTCTGTCATGTTGTGAGCTCAAGTACCTTGTCTGGGTGATTTTGCGTGCCTATGAACAGTCAGTCATGGCGCCGGTGGTGAGAGTCGAGCCTTGTGAGATGAAATTGCTGGATTCGAACCCTGAGCTATTAGCAAGGGTCGAGGTTGTCGGATGGTTGCCATTTGTTAGTAAGTTCTCGGATTCGAACCCCGAAGTTATGAGGGTGTTCGCTGTGTCCTTGGTCGACTTTCAGGCTGTAGTAGGTGACCTCCTTTTCCGAGTGGACGAGCAATCAGTTGCGCTTGCCAATGGTCTATCACTAACAGGCGAGAGGTGGTTTAAATATAAGCGAATGGACATTACTGAGTGGCGGAAATTACTGAAAAACCCCTGTCAAGAGGTATCATTCCGAACTAGAATAGCGTGAAAATACTTTAAAAAGGAATAGCGCCCGGTCTTGGACTTGATACACAGGTACGTGACCTGTGAAGGTCGCCTATCTTCAGCCTATGTTTACCATCTATGCTTGATGTCTATTTTTATTGGCTTCCCACTGAATCTACCTTACTATTTGGTGCAAAGTCTATTTAAAATTTCCTCTGCAATTAAAAAGGGCCCGAATCATGTTAGTCCTAGCTTGTTCCATCATGGCTTGGTCCGAATGTTAATTGAGAGGGAACTGTCGAAGTTAAATCGGTCATGGGATGAATTTGTTGAGTCTAATGGTTTCTCGTCCTTCTGCCACTGTCAGTTTGACAACCCCGAGGAATGTATCCGGCATTAGTAGCCGAATCAAACTTCAGTATCTACTTTGTGTAAACCTCTGTCAAACCCTACCGGTCATATGAGCGCCAACCCTTGTATTGATCGTGTGGCTACTCCGGTAAGAAGTCCTGTTACTCCTCTAGTCTCTAAACGCATGAGAAGGTCTACAACTTCGTCACCGGTTACACCAAATAATAATGTGGATCAAACATGTAATTGGGCAAGTAGTAAGCCGAAAGCTAAAGTGATGGGTAGGTTTAATAGAAGCATGGCCAAAGGTAAAGTTGTCAAACCACCTATGAATGATGGTATTTGTGTTGAGACTGTTGTAATAGACGATGAAGAAGATCACCCGGTTTTTCCTGTTGATAACTATAATGTTGGTCCTGAATCTATCTCGAATCCTGTCGAGGATAGTACTCCCGCGTTTGATAAGGATGTTCAGCCTGATCCTATTGTTGATCTCCCAGTTAAGGGGCAGGCTGTAGATACAAACTTGCCAAGTTCATATCATGCTGGGGATGTGATTCCTCCAATGTTCATTACCTGTTTGTTGGATAAGATTCGCAACATGGAAGGTAGGGTGATTGAGATGTCAGCTCATCGTGATGTTGTGGAGGCCGAGAATTTGAAGTTGAAAGAGCAGTTAGATGTAGACAATAAGTATTTTTTGTGTGTTAAAAAGCATAAGAATAGGCTGATTAGAAGGGTATTAAAGTTGCAGAATGAAAACGATAGGAATGAAGAGAGGGTACGAGAGCTTAATGCTCAAATCACATTAATGCAGTTTAAGGGTCAGTCGTCGAATCCAGCAAAGGGCATTAATATTCAGGTGTTTAACGCACCTGTGAATTTATAATGGGTTGAAATGCACTTGTTTTGGATTACAGGTTTGAAGTTTTGATAGATTGATAATCAAGTTTTTACTTACAGGTATTTTGTTTGTGTTAATTAATTTATTATTTAGTTGATTTTATTTTCTGTCTGATTGCGTTTTAATTATATTTCTTTTGTACACAGTTTCGCAGGTAATCTAATGGATCTTCTTTCCCGGATTTTGATAACCGCCTATTGCCTGGACGATCCCTATATAATTGGGAATAAATCGATTTTACAGGAGCTACTTTCTAGGTGTTGTTACATGATCTATGTTCTGATGTTTTGATTCGCTGTTAAGAATTGAATCTTTCCCATTTCTTGGCATTTCTGTGTATGTTAAAAATGACATGTTTCACTTGTCATTTTAAGGGAAATCAGTTAAAGGTTTCGATTCTGCTATCTCTAGTTTTTAGAACTGTTTATTTTTGGAGATTTAATGTATTTAAAGGGGAGATAGCATCTGGGATAGGGGGTCGATAGTTTGGGAAAAAAGAAGATAAGACTACTGTTTGATCATTCTGTAACTGGAGGCAGTTTCCTGTCAGCAGATACAGTGTTTTTAAACTGGTGATACTTATGTATATTTACAGTATTTTTACTTTTCATATGTGTTATGGTATCGCTTGGTCTTGTTATTTTTCCCGTATTTTTAAATGTTTGTCATAATCTCTTTGGTGGTTTATGCAAATATATCTTGTGTAATTATCGGCTTATTCTGATTTCGACTTTGTTGATGGATGCCATATTGTGCAATTGGTGATTGACATCATAACCCATGTGATATATGTGCCTGTTGTATGATCTTGTTATTTTCTGAATTTGTTTTGAATGCTCTCAAGATTATTCATGCAATAGTCCCATTAGCAGATTTGGTTTCAGGATTATATTTGCCACGCTACTGATCAGGATAAGACTTAGGTTAGGATAATATAATTTATTTTTCTATTAATTATATTGTTAAAAAATCTATTTGAATTGGATGTTTATATTCATGTCACATTCAGATTATTCTTTTTCATTTATTATTAATGTACAGGTGTATATAATGTATCTTTGTTATTGATGAAGTCTGTTAATAGTTATTTAACTTCTATCTTTGTAATATAAACTGATTTAACTTAGTTGATTAATACTGTAATTAATAACATTCATTAACTTGTACAGAGATAGGTATATAGCTGATTAATAATCAGTAGCGTTAGCTTTATCCATACACTTTTATTTAATTAGACTTTCAGGCTAATAGATCCTTTAAACCTATCGGGAACAACCATCCCAAACAGCTTGGAGCCTGCTTTAAGGATCCCGGTCTGGGTTGTTTTCCCCCATTGCGTGCATAGTCACATATGCCCGTCAACAATGGCGCTAGAAGGAGGGCTAGCTTAAACACATGGCTGATGAAAACAATTCTGTTAACAAAATTAATCAGCCTATCACTCCTCAAATATAGTCATCATCACAGTCGCGTACTCTCTGGTCATCACGATCGGGTGAATCCCCACTAAACGAATCTGTTCGAAACCTTATCTCTCAGTTCAACTCTCCCGGTATTCACCTACCTGAAGAAATTGACAAGTACGAGCAAGCCATAAACGAATCTCATAGGATCCTAACAAGGGCATATTCGAATCTCACTGTGTGCCAACCCACTGAACTACCTCTCCCGCAGATCACACGTCCCCGCACTCATCATCATGAACCTGCTTCGGAAGAACAGGAGCAACCTTTAGGTTCCCTCCCTGATCTTTAGATACAACAGCCTTTGATAGGCACCAATCAACCTTCATCTTCTTCAGGACCACCTGCTTCAGGAGGGGCTGGTCAACCACCATCACCACCTCATTCACCTCCCCCCATTCATCAAACACTTCCTTCGCCGCCTCCAACTCCAAGAAACATGGCAGGTGTAAACCCCCCAAACCCTAATGCTAATATGCCATGGTTAGCTCAAGATGCAGTTGCTGTCCCAGGTGATCAACATCCTTTACCCAAGCATCCTGAGAAATTGTTGCCTAAGTTCAACCTCGAGCTAAAAGAGCCGGCAGAAGACCATGTCAAGAAGTTTATGCTAGTTGTTCGGCTCTTGGATGTTGAACATGAAGATGTAGTCTGTCGACTTTTCCCTTATACATTTGAGGGAAAATCTTCGACATGGTATTTTTCACTTACAACTGGTTCCATTACTAGCTGGAACAAATTCGACCTTGCTTTCATGAACAAGTTTGGAGACGAGAAGACTCCAGCTGCCTTGGTGCTAGAATTGTCTAGAATCCGCATGGAAACCAAGGAAAAGGTCAAAGATTTTAACCAGTGATTCCTAACTCTAAGAAACAGGATTCCTGCTGCTTCAAGACCGGTTGAGGATGTCACTATAGAATTTTACACTTCAGCCTTGCCTGTGTCAACGGCCATGTTTTTCAGACAAAAGGCCAAACTTACCCTTGCTGAAAACTTTGAAGAAGTAATTAAGGTTGAGAAGGATATGTCTGCCATAAAAGCAAATCCTGGAGTAGACACAGATGCTGCATCTTCTTCTCGTAAGAAGACTGACAGTCCTACCAAGAACACAAACCCTAAGAAAAAATGCCAGGATTCATTAGACCTAGATAGCCTTCTAAGAGTTATTAAAAAAATGTCTAATGAAATCATTGATTTAAAGAAAGGTGCTTCTGAAAACACTCCTACTAAAGAACCACCTAGACAACCTTTCAGAAGGCCATTTCTGAATACAGCTCCTAGACAGACCCCACCCTCTAAAGCTAATAGTGTTGATGAAATTAATAGTTTCCTCAAGTTATTAGTTTCAGGCCTAGAAACATCAGCTGAAAATGAAACTCAATCTTCAGGACAGAGTTCTGAAGGTACCCAAGACAAAGATAATGACACAGAAGATAAACCTCCTCAAGTTATTAGCCACTTTTGGGATACTTCAGAATTGACTGATGATGAAGATGTAGGTCTTGTCAATGTAAATCAGAATCAGTATAACACTAGGAGCAAGAAAGATCAGCCCTTAGGGGAACCTTCTACAACTGCTACAGATAATAGTTCAACTGCTCAAACAAAAACCCAACCTGCAAATAGTAAATCTGCACCCTCTCTTGATTTAGAATACGATCTAATTGAAGATTTAAAGAAAATCAGAGTCAAGATCTCTATCTATGAACTACTTAAATTACCTGTGATTAGAGATAAAATGATACGAGGGGTATCTTCAAGTAAAAGTGCCAAAACCCCTTCAAATCAAAACAGTTCTGCGAACACTAAAGATAACTTAACAAAATCTTGAGTCAATGCATCATCCATAGGCAAGAAATCTGATTCTTCAACTCCACCTTTTTTACTTACGTTTGAAATATGCAATCGTAAAGTGCACAACTGTATGATAGACTCAGGGGCCTCCAAGAATGTTATGCCATACTCTGTATGTAAAAAACTAAATGCAGTCCCTGTGCCTTGTGATACAAGTATTGTGCAGCTTGACCGTTCAAACGTAAAAGTAATAGGTAAGTTGAAAGAGGTGTTGATAAGGTTAGCTTCGAATCCTCAAGTCCATTTTATCATTGATATAATTGTAGCGGATATCCTAGAAGCATATGGCCTATTTCTCAGCAGAGATTGGTCTGAGAAACTAAAGGGATATTTTTCTATGGATTGGTCACACTTATGGATATCTCATAATGGTCGCCCGAACAAGATCAGAATTGATCGAGAACGCTATATGAAGCATACTATCACTGAATTGGATGATTCGAATGAACCGGTATTATTCACCGATACCATAATGGGAAACTATATGGCAGACTCTTTCTTTGGGGATCTTGAAGCTGAAACTTTTTCAGTCCCGGATGCAGAACAATAGTCTGAAATTTGCCACTTTACGCAAGTTCCAGATGAAAGTCCAGTCACAAATGCAGTACATTTAGATCTGAACGATGGTCTCTGGTATCTATATTTCGACGGATCTAAGTCAAAAGAAGTGGATGGTGCAGGTTGCTTGCTGATAAACCCCTATGGGAAAAGGTATTTCATAGCTTGCAGGTTAGAATTCGAATGCACCAACAACGTCGCTGAATACGAAGCTCTGATTCAAGGGCTGAAAAAATCAATTGACCTGGGAGCTAAAGCTTTGGTAGTGTTAGGAGACTCTGAGATAATTGTTAGATAGGTACGTAACACTATACATTGCATTGCTAGACATCTGAGAAATTATCAGGCAGAGGTATGGAATTTATTATTAGCATTCGAAGCCTTTAACATAAGTTCTATCCCTCATTATCTAAATCAGAAAGCTGATCTTTTAGCTAATGTTGCTTCGAGGTTAATTCCATCTGAAGGAATGCTGACTGATTCTTTCTCGGTTGAATTGCTTTTCAAACCTTCTATACCTGACAACATAGCAAATTGGAGAGTCTTCGACAATGACGAGCAGTTGATCAATTTTCTGACTTTGAAGGATACTTTTAAAGATGCGGTCATTGACAAAATGACTCACGATGAGGATCTATATAATTTTGTGGTAATTCATAAGCCTTGCTCAATTCAGGAATCTCTCAATTAGGTTAGTACTCTTCCCAGATCAGTAATCAAACTTGAGAAATTATATGACTTGAAGGATAAATTTAAAGCTGCAAGGAACTGTAAAACTAACTGCTCCATTATGCAATCTGAAATTGTAAATCTAGGCACTGAACACAACCCTCAATGTGTAAATCTGGGTAGTATGTGTAGTCCCCAGGAAAAAAATGCCTTCATAAGACTCTTTAATGAGTTTAAAGACATTTTTGCATGGACGTATGAGGATCTTAAGACATTCGACCTCAATATAATGCAACATGTCATTCCTATGAAACCAGAGGCTAAACCTTTTCAACGGAAATTGAGGAAAATGCATCCTAGCCTAGAACCAGCTGTCAAGAAGGAGCTGAATAAACTCCTTGCCGCCAGAATAATTTTCCCGGTTCAGCATGCACAGTGGGTGGAAAATCTTGTCCCCGTTAGAAAGAAAAATGGTGATATTAGGTTATGCGTCGATTTCTAAAACCTGAATAAGGTTTCAGATAAGGACAATTATCCTGTTCCTCCAATGGAGAAAATATTGCAATAGGTCTCTGGATCTGAAATGTTTTCACTTCTAGATGGATTTTCAGGGTACGACCAAGTGTTAGTATCCAAAGCTGACCAGTTGAAAACAACCTTTAGGACTCCTTGGGGAATCTATGCCTATAGGAAGATGCCATTTGGTCTGATAAATGCCGGAGAAACATTTCAGAGGGCAATGGACATCGCATTCAGAGGTCTGATCAGTAAGTTTGTCATTATTTATCTTGATGATATTACTGTCTTTTCAAAAAACAGAACTGATCATTTAACTCATCTCAAGAGATTTTTTGAGCGTTGCAGGAAATATGGGATTTCTCTAAATCCTAAGAAATCTATCTTTTCAGTTACAGAAGGTAAGTTACTGGGTTTTGTTGTTTCTAAACAAGGCATCAATATTGACCCAGAACGTACCCGTGCTATATCACAAATTTCAATGCCTCACTCAAAGAAGTCTATGCAGTCGTTTCTTGGGAAGATCAATTTTGTTTCTAGATTTATTCCTGGGTTCACGAAAATTGTTAGGCCGCTTCAGAAATGATCAAGAAAGATGCTAAATTTAAATGGTCTGCTAAAGAGAAGAAATATTTTCATCACATCTTAAAAGCTATTGCTGAAGCTCCCACCCTAACAAGCCCAGATTTTTCTAAGCCATTTATCTTGTACACGTTTGCTTCTGATTCTTCATATGCTGCCGTCCTAACACAGAAAAATCAGGAATATAATGAAGCTCCCATCGCTTTTACGAGTTCTGGTTTGAATGGTGCAGAACTGACTTACCCAGAAGTGGACAAACAAGCGTTCGTTGTTTTTAAGTCTGTCAAACATTTCCAGCCATATTTGCTGAAATCTCATACCAAGGTCATTGTTCCATATTCCACAGTTATAAATCTCCTGGTACAAAAGGACCTAGGTGAAAAGAGAGCCCATTGGGTTACAACTCTTCAGGAATACGACCTGGAAATTAAGCCTCTAAAAATTGTCAGGGGACAAGGACTCTGTAAGCTGGTAGCTGGATCTTCAAACAGTTCTGAATCCGATCTGCACTTCTTTAGCGAACCTTCTTTGTTCGAAAGGGAAAGTTTTTTCGATCTCCACTCCTCCTGATTCTTGGTGTAATGATATTAAGTTTTTTTTATTGCATGGGAATGCTCCTGAACATTTAGACCCACGTAATAAAAGGGATTTGAGATTGATATCTGCCCCTTATCAGCTGATTGATAATATTTTGTTTAGAAAGAATTTCGAAGGAGTTCTCCTTCGTTGTCTAGAAAGAAATGAGGCTGATAATGTGTTATCTCAACTACATGCAGGACCAGCCGGAGGACACTTTGGCGGAGAAACCACTGCACATAAGATACTTAAATCTTGTTAGTACTGGCCTACTTTATTCAAAGATGCATATGCTTTCACCAGGAAGTGTCAGGAGTGTCAGAGAGTAGGAGGCAGACTGAAGAAGGCAGCGTTACCCCTCCAGCCGGTTATTATTGAAGTCCCATTTTAGCAATGGGGTCTGGATATTGTTGGCCCAATCACACCAGCTTCTTCATAGCAGCATAAATACATTTTGACAGCCACATATTATTTCACTAGATGGGTTGAAGCCATCCCCTTGTGAGTAGTTAACTCGGAACAGGTGATATCATTCCTTGATTATTTTATTATCACCAGATTCAGTGTTCCTAAATCTTTGATTTTTGACAATGCAACTTATTTTTCTTCTATTAAATTAACTTAGTATGCATTGGAAAAGGGTATAAAGTTAAAGTATTCAGCTAATTATTATCCCTAGGGTAACGGGTTAGCTGAATCTTCTAATAAAAATCTAATCAAGATTCTGAAATGTATGGTGGTAAACCATCACAGGAATTGGCACAATGCCTTATCAAATGCCTTGTGGGCTGACAGAGTGACTCCAAAGCTGCCATAGGAAACTCTCCCTTTTTCCTGGTATATGGTAAGGAAGCTATTTTTCCTCCTCATTTATTTTTACCCTCTTTACAGCTCTCCCAGTCAGTGCAGGAGACACCATGTTCTGCCATGGAGCATCGAATTAACACCTTGCATAAACTGGAGGAAGATAGAGAGTTGGCTAGGAAAAAGTTTGATAAACACCAGCAGACCGTGAAGCGTTGGTTTGATCTCAAAAAATCATTCAATCGAGATTTGGAAGTAGGTGACCTAGTCCTGAAATGGGACAAGGAGCACAAAGACAAAGGAAAACATACAAAGTTCCAATGCCTGTGGCTGGGACCATTTATTATTACAGAAAAACTTGGTCCTAGCACTTTTAGGTTGCAAACATTGGAGGGTGACATTGACAACCTTCCAGTGAATGGTCACCTGATTAAGAAATATTTTTTCTGATCCTCCTCAAGGGATTATCCTGTATATACAGTGTGTGGTGTGCTTGGTTGGTAGATCTTATTTCGGTTTTTCTTTTTTTGATTTGTTTATTTTAGATATATTCTCATTTTTATTTATTGCTTTGTTTGCTCTTTTCTGAGTCTGACCAATTTATCAAACTTCAAACTGATGACTTCTTTCAAGTTCTGTAATTGATCTGTAAATCATGCACAAAGATATTACTATCCTGAAAACTGTCACACTATTTTACTTCTTGAACAGGGAATAGTTTTTCATTGCTCTAGATTGTTGAGTCCAGATTTGGTCCCTTTTTAACCATCTTTAATCACCTTTCTTCCCTTGCTTTACACTGCTTAGCATATCAATCAGACTGACTTTCTTCA
>LPNX011094703.1:0-23197 GCA_001517045.1 Pseudotsuga menziesii
TATGGATGGGTGTAGCACCAATGTGACTAGGTACCAAAGGGGGTTGAGGCAACAAGGGCGGTTGATTAGTAGGAGTTTGCGTGTTATGGGACAGGGTACATATGGCTTCAGAGGTGGAGCCATATTGGTTCCGTTGGGTCTAGAGGTTGACCTCATAGGAGGACATCATCAACAAGTGGTGGGTACCTGAGTCAAGCATGGGTTGATCAAGAGCAGCGTAAGTGATTTGTTGTTGGATGGGTGTGTTGGCTTGAGGGGGAGCCAATGGTTGGGTGTTCACTACGCCTTGGGTTGGTAAGGGGTTTTGCAGCACCAAAGGTGGCTGCTGAGGTTGTGGGGGGTTGGGTGGTGCTTGAGGAGCCGCCTGCCCTTGGCAGTGGGCATCTTCAGTCCAAAGTTGTCGAACACGCTCCATGTGGGGGAAAAAATGTGTGTAGTGGCCATAGACCCCGCAAATAGAACAAGGATAGTTTGTTCGCAAATTCCGGCCCCTGCCGCGGTTTTGTTGGCCCTGGTTACGTTGGTTGTTCTGGTTTTGCTGCGGGGTTTGTTGGGCGTAAACTTGCCCTTGGGTAGCAGGTGGATTCTGAGGTTGCGCAGGGGCTGGAGCAGGCTGCGGTGGATGATATGTAGGTGAAGGCTGCGCAGGTGCTGCAACCTGAGGGTGTTGCTGATAGTGTTGTGGAGCGGGTTGTGGGTTTTCCACAGGGGTTGGCTGTGGCGGGTAGTAAATGGGTTGTGCACGCAAGAGCTGGTGCAGCCTGCTGGTGATAGTAAGGCTGAGATGCGACCGGGGGGGCGTAAGCGGGATTCATATGACCGAAACACTGAGGTGGACATGAGGGTCCATGGGTATGGTGGTGATGTGTCATGGGAGCATATGGGTTGGGTGCTCCAGGCTGTGAGGTAGCCTGCAAAGGGTCAGGGCCAGGGGTAGGATGGGATATGGAAAATGGTTGAGGCTGCGAAGAGACACGACCAATGATGCCGTCGGCAACGTGGGATGCCCCCGGTGCATCATGCTGGGATGAATTGTCGCGAGGGGCGTCAGGTATAATGGTATAGAGATAACCTGACTGGGCATAAATGAGATCGAATTGCTGGGCTTTAAGGATGGCCTCTTCTTCAGAATGGGGTTGTTCGGATGCTACATCCTTAGCAATGATAGGAAGGAGGGATTTGAGGAACCAATCTATGAAAATCCGGTCGTCTAACTTGATCTTGCATAAACTACGGCGTCGACGCCATTCATGAATGTGGTCCGTGATGTGGGTAGCCGTGTTTTGTCTCCATGATAGTAGGATCTCAACTCCTGCGTCATAGCAGACAGGTAACTGGAAGAACTGCAGGTAGGTCGAGGCAAGGGAAGTAAAGGTGGCATGGGTTCCATGGGGTTGTTCAATGTACCACTTGGCAGCAGAGCCAGTGAAAGTGCACTGTAATAAACGGAGGTGAATAGAATTGTCTACTATGGAGTTGGAGGAACACCATAGATGGAAGGACATGATATGGTTCTGTGGGTCCTCACCTTCCTTGCCCTCGAACTTAGGGATGTCAGAGGGGAGCTTGGTGGGCATGTGAGGCCACGCAGGGTCGTGTCGGATGGGGTCGTTGGTTAATCTGGCTAGGTCAGGCAGGTTGAGGCTAGCCATGAATGGCAAACTGGACGAAGGATGTGACACGGTAGTGGGTTGGACCAAGTTGGGGCCGATGCGCCCAAGTGGAGAGGTCATGTGAGGGAGTTTGCCCCCAAGTGGGGGAACTAAGGTGGTATAGGAGAGTCCTGCACCACCATGGGTGGTATGGGTCACTAATGGAGTGGGGATAGGTATTCCCGTTGCAGGAATTGGTGCTGTGAGGGGAAAAGTAGAGGGGGCCCCCGTGGGGGGCATACCCAAAGTAGGTGTGGTAACTGGTGGAGTGGTGGATGTGCCGCCAACAGTTTCGACCAAGATGGGAGTGGGAGTCACGCCAGCCATGGGGCTGGTAGGGGCAGTGTAAAGGGGGTTCTCAGACTCTAGCTCAGAATCAGAGGTAAAATAAGGGGCGTCAGTATCTGGTGACAGAGTCCTATGCCGCTGATGAGTGGAGTCAAGTGACAAGGCTTGAGATCTATGATGAGTGGTATCAAGTGATGATGATCTGGGTCGAGGACGGGTGGTGTCAAGCGAACCGTGCTGTGGGGGTTCGCCTCTGAGGCACCGAGAATGTCTTAGGGACTCAATGGTGACAAATGGAGTCAAATCTCTGTGGGTTGAGGTAACTGCAAATAAGCTCAAAAACTCTAATGCAACCGAGTGTGCAGAAGGAGAGCTCAACAAATAGGGAACTCAGGCCAACAACCAACTCAAAACACCCACTGTAACTGCATGCTACAATAGGCGGAGTGTCAACAGAAATGGTCAGAATACCAAAAAACAGCAGGTTGCCTACAAAATAAAAAACGGTGGACTTGCTAGACCAAAAGGAGGTAAGGGAGCATGCCAAACACCTAACTAGAAGTATTATGACTCAACTAGACATATCCTCTACAAGGTGATGAAATCCAAGTCAGACAAGATGAAGAGGAAAGCCAAGTGGCTAAGGTATCCCCCTACTGGGAGGGACACCGGGTAGTTAAATCCTAGAAGAATGGCAACTAAGATACCCCGTTCATGACACGTCCAGAAAGGTAAATTTGTCGCTTGGTCCTTTAACCGCAATACCCCTATACAGGGATATCCCGAGAACTGCGAAAGGTAGCCCTTCAGTTACTGAATGGAGTTCGGTATTCCACTCAGACTTCTGGAACCAATCTCACGAATTAAACCCTCCTAAGGGAGAGGCCCTCTGATAAACCGGTTGTGACCGTGTCAAAAAATACTAGGGGATTTTGGTTCCCTAATAGACAACAACTATGTCTCAAGTGCAAGTAACCGAGGGGTGTTTTTTTTTGGAAGCCTATCCCCCCGATCCTACTTAACTAAAAAATTCTTTTGTGTTCCCCAAGTGGGGTTTTAGAATGTTGGTTGAGTTAAGTAGTTTTTAAGTCTCACTTTGAATTAGGTGACAGATTATGTGCTTGTGAGGTTATGAACCCAGAAGAGAAGTGCCAGGGCAGCTTCCTAACAATAATAATACTGAATGAAAAGACTTTTACCATGCAAAATTATCTGAATAAACAATGCTGATTTTTTTTATTTTTTAAACAACGCTGTAAAAAGGTAACAGGAATAATGGTGCAGAAAAGGCTGTAGGACTGCAGGTAGGACAGGTGGCAGTGCAGGTGCAGGAAATGTGGCAGCAAAGGGGCTGGTGTCAAATACAGGAAAAACTACAGAAATCAGACCGTGGATCTGAGATAAAAAACAACGGTTGGACCGCGGGTTTGAATGAAACAGGCGCGGTCGGGGCACGGGTTTGAATGAAACACGCATGGTCGGGTCGCGGGTTTGGATGAAACAGGCACGGTCGGGGCGCTGGTTTGGATGAAACAGGTGCGGTCGGGGCACGGGTTTGGATGAAACAGGCGCGGTCGGGTCGCAGGTTTAGATGAAACAGGGGCGGTCGGGGCGCGGGTTTGAATGAAACAGGCGCGGTCGGGTCGCAGGTTTAGATGAAACAGGGGCGGTCGGGGCGCGGGTTTGAATGAAACAGGCGCGGTCAGGTCACGGGTTTCTGGCCAAAAGCCGCGGTTGGGACACGACTGTGAAGGAAAAAACGACGGTTTACGGCGGCCGAAAACGATAGCTGAAAGGACAAAATGGGAAATAAAATAAAATAAACCCAACGGAGTCGCCAAAACTGTGGCTAGGGTTTTAGCCCTAGCTTGTGTGAATGAGCACCTACTAAGGACAATGGATTCCTTAGTAGCAGTTCAATAATATATGAAATAAAAGATGCTAAACAGTAATGAAAATTAATCTAAACATGTTCATGAAGCAAAAAAGTGAAAGGTAAATAATGAATTTTATTAATCTGACCTCCAATGTGGAGGTTGGTGAAGCCCGTTGCACTGATCCGAGAGGTTGCTCCAAGCTCCAGCTGCTCCTTCTCTTTCTCCAATGGTGGAAATGGGCCAAAAGGGGCTCTCACGGTGAAAGTAGCTCAATGGTAAGCTAGGGTTTCAAGAGCAATTTTGGCAGAGGCAGGATACTTGTGATTGTGGATATGAAATGAGGGGTCTCCATCACTTATTTATAGTGGTGGAGTGCTGGTTTAGGGTTAGGGTTTCAGCTGTTTAGAGTTTTTTCCTCATTTTCCTCATTATTTTATATTTTTTCTTCCTTTTTGGAGGTTTTTTACTTTTTTGGAGGAATTTTTGATATTTTTTGGAGGAAAAGAGGGTTTTATGGCCTTTTGGAGGCATTTTAAGCCTTTTGGAGGCTTTTTAGATGGTTTTATGGGTTTTTGATGGAAATATGGCAGGAAAATGGACAAATGAGCCATGTAATGGGGTAGATGAGGTAGTGAACCTTTTTTGGGTGTTAACACTACCCAAAGGAGCTATGAAATGTCAATATCAGGAAGTGAGCCTAAGTTCTTGCTATCAAAATTATCCAACTAATCCATCATGCGTCTTCCCTCATGCTTGTTTGTTTGTTTTATGATCATGGCGGATCTGCCTGATCATCATTTTGTTTAGATTCCGCATCATTGTTGTAATTGTTTTTGGCTCTGTTTCGAGGTTGGTATCTAGATCCTAGGATACTATAAATATACCCTCAATAGAGGAAGACGGGGTTGGAACTTGTGAGATATTTGTGTTATGCATTGTGTGATCTATCACTAATAAAATCACAAAACCGGATGTTGATTTTTTGTTGCATAGATTCATGAGAAATTTGTAATTATAGTTTGTTATTTCCTTTCTCTGTGTATGTCTTCTTGTTTAACTTGTCATTATGTCTTCCTTCAGATCTAGAATGAGTGTATAATAGCTCAAAATTCATATTTTTATGATCTGGCTATTGTTCTAGGTTTTCACCAAGCTTTCCCACCAAAATTGATGCAGAATTCATCCTTTTGATGCTCTGTGTTGATGGAATGTCATCTTTCTTCTTTTATCACTAGACCAAAATAATTTTGACTATAACTAAGTGCTATATTTCCTTTGCAATCCTTTCCCTCTAAATTTTTCTATAATTCATTCATATTTGTGACTCCATAGCCCAATTTACACTTGCCTTGTTTCAACCACAAACTCAATCTGAATTTCATTTCATGTCTATATCTGGTCATGTTATATATCTGTGAGATATCCCTCTCTAGAAACGAAGAATCCAACTCCCTTTCTTAAATTGGTTCTGTTGTTACCTTGAGGTTCACCTTCAACAACCTTGGGTACGATTATGAGTGCTAACAAACTGGCGTCATTGCGGGGACACGAAAGTGCAAATCATCCCTGGGAGAAACAACAAAGATTCTAGAAGAAAGGGTTTTGTTGGAAAAAAGAGATTCCTGTAGTTTAATAAGGTTGTATATTTTCCCTGGAGACTCCACATTGGTTATTAGCGAATTGTAGAAGGCATCCTAGGTTCCAGGCGGCCACATACACGAGGTAATCATGATGCTGAAATCTTACAAGGTGTGGATAACCCCAATAAATTGCTTAGAAATTAACGAAAGCACCAGCTAGATATTCCTCAATTTGGAAATTCATATACTCTAGAATTTCATAGCATTCAAGATTATGTGTGGGAAAATAATTTTGAAAAGTCACTCTTAAAATCTAAATTAGAGTCTTACTTGAAGAATGAAAAATTAAAACCTAGTAGTTTAGAGTCATATATGCTCAAATCTCTTTGGCAGAAACTTAAAAACTCTGAGAAAACTGGTGCAAGAAACTCTAATTTTCATAACTTTCGTCCTTGTATCCCACCAGTTGTTCAAAACCCTCTAGCCTTCCAAGCAACTCCTCCTGTTCCAAATCCACCTAGATAGATGGTTGCTATATTTTCCCCATTGGCCTTACCCATTGTGCTGCATTAACTTCCTCAAGGTTATGCCCAGAGAATTCCATTCTATGACGAGGATGAAAATTTCACATCCAGACAACATGTTGATAGGTTTGATGATTTTGTAGACCTGGAGCTAGTTAATGATGATGATGTTAATACTAGACTGTTTCTACTAAGCCTGTATGGGGAAGCCAATAAATGGTTTAATGATTTGCCTGCTAGGTCCATTGCCACATTTGAATCTTTCCCAAATGCATTTTTAGAAAGGTGGGATGATAAGAGAAGTCCTCTATAGGTGCTTTCTTACTATAACAATCTGAAGCAGGGAGGTTTTGAGTATGTTCATGAATTTTCTAGTAGATTTATGAGGGTGTACAACTCTATCCCTGCTGATATTAAGCCATTGGTAGGTGCTGCAAAACTCCACTATGATGATTCCTTTGACAATGAATTTTCTCTGTTGTTGAGAGAGATAAACTCAGCAAGTCTTCCTGTCATGTTTCAAGATGCCTTAGAGGTGGAAGCTAACATGATTGATAGTGGAAAAATAAAGCATAGGGTAGAAACAAGGAAAATTAGAGAAGATGGGCCTTCTACTTCTGTTGCTTCCTCTAATGATTTCAAATTTGAAATGATGATGAAAACAATGGAGAATTTGATGGATAGGATGACTATGGATAATGGACTAGTGAACAGAGAACAAAATGAACCTCAGATCTGAAATCCCAATTTTAGAAGACCCAATCCTCCTCAACACCCACAAATTAGACAACGGGATATAAGGAACCCTAGAAATCCAAATGACCAAAAAATACAACCACCATTCCCTGAAAACTATGTTGATGATGAAGGTGAGTCTGAACCCATTGAAGATCAGATCCATCATTTCGGTGATTCAGATTATGAAATATACCTCACTGAGGAGGAACATAGCATGCATGCTCAAGAGGATGGTAATAAAGTTTGTGAGGAAGAATTAGAGCAATAACAGAGAGGATATTTGCATGCCTTAGATGATGTACAAACAACAATTAAATTGGTAAGTAGGGATGTTGCTGTGAATAAAGGAAGGTTAAATCCAAATCAGCCTTCTAGTAGTCAACAAAATAGAGAAAAGAGAACTGAAAAACAAAAAAATTCCATGGTGTATAAAGAACCAGAGAATAAAATAGAAAAAACTAAAGAATTAAAGAAACTAGTACTGGTGGATGTAGATAAAGTTGTTTCCACTTTTAACTTGTAGACAAAGCTCTCAAAAGTTAAAATGTCCATTCATTTCAATGAGTTATTAAGAAACAGGGAATACATAGACAAGATAATAGACATGGCTAGGAATCAAGGAGAATTTCAACCTG
Source organism: Pseudotsuga menziesii (assembly GCA_001517045.1). NCBI lineage: Eukaryota > Viridiplantae > Streptophyta > Pinopsida > Pinales > Pinaceae > Pseudotsuga > Pseudotsuga menziesii. The sequence goes on from LPNX011094703.1 coordinate 7,295, forward strand.
ATATCTTAGAAGTAAATGATGATGTTCCCACCATTGTATTTGAGTCCAAAACTAGAAATGTGGATGATGAGGAAGATCCTCCTTTTTACTTAAGCTTAAATGTAAATTATATGATTGTGCGCAATGCTATGATAGACTTGGGTGCCTCTCATAATTTAATTACCAATGGAGTGGTTGAAATTTTGGGACTAGAAATTACTAGACCGTATAAATATTTGTATTCCTTTGATTCCAGGAAGGTGAAGTGCCTTGGGTTGATCAAGGACATGGTGGTAACCTTGGAAAAAATGTTGTCTAAGACTGTAGTAATGGATTTTGTTGTAGCAGACATTCCTCCAAAATTTGGTGTGTTGTTTTCAAGGTCTTAGACCTATAAATTAAAAGGAAGTCTATAGATGGATATGTCTTATGATACCATTCCTGTGGCTGGTGGAAATAAAAGGTTATATAGTGAGAAAATGTCCCCATAAGTATTTAGTAGGAAAGACAAACCAAACAGTCATAATATGTATGTTGTTGATACTGACTTGGGATCTTCTATTTTCTTTAATGATGTTTCTCCCTATGATCCTAATATTCTTGTACCCATTGAAGTGAAGGAAGAGGGATAATATGCAAAGAAACAAGAGGATTTGGAAAGGAAACAGAAGCAAGAAGGTATTTGGACCATGCATTTTGATGGATCAGTGGCCAAGGTTGGTGCTAGTGCAGGTGTGTATATTATTTCTCCCATCAGGGATTTTAAAGGTATGTCTTATAAGTTAAATTTTGAATGTACTAACAATGTAGTATAGTATGAAGATTTATTGTTAGGGCTGCATGATTTGAAATATATGGGAGCCAAAATGGTACAAGTCATGGGAGATTCAGATCTAGTAATAAATCAGGTAAATGACAGTTATCAAACAAGGCATCCCAGAATGAGGGATTATAGAAATGAAGTGTGGGATATGTTTGGTAATTTTTTTTAGAGCATACTATTAGAGTAGTTCCCAGATATGAAAACATAGTGGCTAACTCCTTAGCTGTTTCTGCTGGAAAATTCAAAACTTCCATTGCTGGCCAAAGGAAGTATAAGGTTGACATTGTAAACATACCCTCCATACTAGATTATTCCAAATATTGGCAGGTATTTGAACATGCTATGCATATTAAGTGATTTTTGGAGTTATCTGGTGAATTTGTAAATACACAAGGAGAGTGAAAATGATAATTGTGAAAACTTCCAAGATATTGAAGGATATGGAGAGGAAAGTGCTAAAGGTAGAAAGTTAAAAAATTCACTAGGGGAAAAGGACATAATACCATTGAAGAATAAATATATCCCCAGAGGCCTAATTCTCCTAGAGAAACTATTTGATCAAAATGATGTTGCTAGAGATCCAAAGATGAAGCATGTTGATGATGTTGTTGAAGACAGGAATATAGGAACTGAAGAAAATCCAAGGATTATCAAACTGTTAAAAAACCTGTTTGTCAAAGAAAAGGAAGAATATATCAATCTGATGAAAAGGTGCACTGGTGTCTTTTCCTAGATTTATGAAGACCTCAAATAGTATGATACTTTTATCATACAACATACCATCCCAATAAGACCCGGGGAAAAACCTTTTAGAAAAAAGCTCAGAAGAATAAATCCAATGCTACTGCTAGCGATTGAAAAAGAAATAAAAAAAAATTAATGCTAATATTATAGTGACTCTGAGTTTTTCAAAGTGGGTTGAAAATTTGGTTCCTTTTAGGGAAAAGAATGGTGAAGTTTGGCTTTGCATAGATTTCATAAATATAAACAAAGTCTCTTTTAAGGATAATTACCCTTTTCCAAAGATGGAACATATTTTGCAGAAAGTGGTGGGGTCTGAAAGGATATCAACTATGGATGGTTTCTCAGGGTATAATCAGGCCAGATTATTTCCCGAGGATCAAGAAAAGACTTCCTTCACTACACCATGGGGTACTTTTATGTATGATAAGATTCCTTTTGGTCTAATGAATGTAGGAGCCACTTTTCAGCGCGCCATGGACATTTCCTTTGCAAAGGAGAAGGACAAATTTGTTGTTGTTTACATGGATGACATCATCGTGTACTCAAGGTATGACAGGGAACACATTAAGAACTTGGAAAAATCATTTATGAAAAGCAGAAAGTATGGTATATCATTGAATCCTAGAATATCAAATTTTGCGTTGGAGGAAGGAAAGATGCTAGCGCACATTATTTCAAGATATGGTATAAGGATTGACCCACAGAGAATCACTGAAATATTGAAAGTTGAAGAATCAAGGAGAAAAAAGGAAGTGCAATTCTTCATTGGGAGGGTAAGTTTTATAAGAAGTTCCATCCCCAGGTTTGTTGAGATACTAATGAATATCATTAACATGTTGAAAAAGGGCCATTAGATTAAATGGATAGTGGATGCAATGAGAAATTTCAAAGATTTAAAATAGGATATCATAGAAGACCCTGTTCTAGTAAGTCCAGCCTTTAGCAAAGACTTTTAATCTTTTCTTATGCTTCTGACCACACTATTTCTGGAGTGCTCTTATAAAAAACTAAGCAAAATGTTGAGCATCCTATATCCTATTTTAGAAAATTATTAAGATATGGGGAGTTGAAATATGACAACATGGAGAAACAAGCATATGCTCTAATCAAATCATTGAAATATTTCAGAGTCTATGTTCTTCATTCACACATTATTTCCAATGTTCCTAGAAATGTGGTGCAGAACATTCTCACATAGCCAGATCCAGAAGGAAAAATATAAAAATGTATTGTTGTGTTATTGGAGTATGACATTGAGATCACGCCCACCAAACTGATAAAAAGGACAAGGACTTGAAAGTATGATGAAAAATTCCAATTGTGAAGCCTTGCAGCTAAATTTCTTGACCATCCATTCAAATCATCCCAATACAGGTAATGCATGACTTCTCTATATATCCTTGGTATTCTAATATTCTAGATGTGTTGCAAAATTTACAGGCTCCTGCAGGACTAAGGAAAACAAGAGAAAGGTCAATAAAGTTGAAATCTGCCAAGTTCTATATTCTGAATGAATACCTTTATTGGAAGGATCTTGGTGGAGTCCTACTCAATTTCCTCTTAGAGAATGAAGCTAAGCATACTATGAAGAAATTTCACAAGGGAGACTATGGTGGAAATCATTCATGGAAGGTAACAGTAAACAAGATTCTGAGAGTTGGTTTCTACTGGTCCTCAATGTTTTCATATGTCCACAGAGAGACCACTACATGTCACCAATGCCATATCTTTGATGGTAAGAGAAAGGTGGTTTCGCTCCCTCTCAATCCAATATCAGTAGAGGTACCTTTCCAATAGTGGGGACTAGATTTTATTGGGTAAATAAATCCAAACTCTTCAGGGAATCATATATGGATCCTAACAGCAACCGACTATTTTACAAAATGGATTGAAGCAATACCTACAAGAAGGGATACATACGAAGTATTTACGGATTTTCTAGAAGAGAATATCTTGGCTAGATTTGGCTACCCCAAAAGTATTATGATTGACAATGGTTTAGATTTTAAATCTAAGAAAATGATAAATTTATGTCACAAGTATCATATTAGTCTCAACCATTCTACTGCATACTACCCCCAAGGTAATGGACTGGTTGAAACCTCTAACAAAAGTTTGGTAAGGATAATCAAAAAATTATTGGAGGATAACAAAAGGGTTTGGAAAACAAAGATGAAATATGATTTATGGGGTGACAAGATCAGCACTAATAGGGAAATTGCAATGTCCCCATTCCAATTAGTATATGGAGCTGAGGTGACCTTTCTAGAATATTTGGGAGTACCGGTCATGAATTTATTGCAAGAGAAGTTGGATGAGCTAGATCATATGTAGAAAAGAATCAAACAGATCATAGAATTGAATGAGTTGAGGGATAAATCCTACAGTAAAGTGAAAATAGATCAAGAAAAGATGGACACTTTTGACAGGAAGGTAAATGAAGAGAAAATTTTGATTGATGATCTGGTTCTGAAATGGGATGCACCTCATGAAGAGAAGGGGAAACATAGGAATTTTTACCATATCTAGATGGGTCCTTATATCATTACAACATACAGAGGTGATAATTCCTTCATCCTACAGCATCAAGACGGGTCTTAGCTGACATGATGCATAATCAATGGAAGGTTTCTTAAGCATTATTTTTCCTTAAAGAGAAGGTAACATTTGTATCATAGTTGCATATATTTATTTATTTTTCAAATAGTATAGATGGTGAACTAACAAATTTGAAGCCCAAAGGTAAGGCCCTAAGATCTGGAAGGGTAGCCACGTTTTTTATTTTCCTGTGTGTTAGCATTGTTTTTTGCTCCACGTAAGATGATGAAAAAGGTAAGATGGAGCAAGCACAACCTAAAAATGCATGAAAATTCATGTCGCATGGTGGCCAAAACAAATTGTGTTAAAAAGGATGGTGTTTCTACGGTGGCAATCTAGAGACGAACCAGATCGATGGATGGAATGGTTTTTGTGGATACTACAGGAGTGATCCAAATTGCCTTTGCATCTTTGTGAAATGACATTAAAGCGACCGTGGTTCTGATGGCCATGATCAATAGAAGACAGATCAATGGGTGAGATTGATTTTTCTGGATCAAAGCGCTCATCGAAGTTTTGGTTCCCAGATCTGTGAAATGGGTTAAAGGGGATACGACATTCAACGGTGCAAATCTCACCGAAGAAACATCTATAATGGACGATTTCTCCACTAGTTGGACATGCATGAGACAAATATTCTCGGGGATTCATGAAAAGTGGAATTTCCAGTACATGTGTATGACTAGGAGAAAAGATGTTTCAGATCAAAAGTTCCGAAATGATAGTATTCGTCAAAATTCCGCAAAAAGGAGAATCATTTTTTAGATGAAATGTACGGTTCTGTGTACGACCTGCTCATTCCAAAATACCATGTCAATGTGATATCTCGATACAGATGTGTGAAGGGCCGAAGTGATAGGTAATCAAATGCCCTGACACAATTGGAGTGTGACTGTGATGGAGAAGTTGGCTCCATAATGTAGATAACCCTCCTAAACCCAAAGGTCACTACATCAAACATGCAAAAATACGGAAAATATCCCTAAGGTTGAATTGCAGAGGATAGGTAAGGTTTCCACATGAAGCAGGAAGATGCGGCCAAGGAGAACCATTCTGATACAATCACCAACAGGGAAGAAAAGTTGAGGAACGCCAAGTCCATGTGACATGGGATAGATGGGAGATAACGCAGGATAGTGCTAAGATCCTTTTCCGCAGTAAGTATTTTAAGGTCGTGGCAGAGGAGACAGTGTGACTAGATTTTCAGCAGGAAGACAAAATCCCAAAGACACGTGCCCGCGTGTGTTTTCATCATGGTACTTGATGGTGAAGTGTGCGAAGGTGCTGACGGGGCCATCATTGTGTCCAATTTTCCATCTCTTTATAAACACCACACTCTAGAGACACGAAGAGATAGAGACTGAGTGGATGTGAAAGGGAAGCTAAGATGGTGAAATGTTAGTCTGCTGAGAATTCTAGGAATTTTAGAGAGGGTATGCAATAACCATCTGGTTTGAAAATATCATCTGTCTAGGAGTTTTACTGGTGGGTGAGCATAGCTCCATGCATTTCCTTTTTTTTTCTACCGAAAATGCTCCATCCGTCAGGGTAGGGGTGTTCATTGTATTGGAGAAGCCTTCTAGTGCCAACGAGGTCATGGCAAGGATGTTCATCACATTAGATGGACCTCCTAGGGCTGGTGAGGGTATTAATGTATTAATAGAAGGTCATATCCCCTTAGGTGTTGTGCCTAGAATTTCCTGTCCAATGAAAATCCCTCCAAAGCATCCGGACAGAGTTGTGGTCCCCATAATCTCAGCATGTGGTGACCATTGCTAGCGATGACCCTTTGGAGTGGAATTCCTCCAAACACTTCCTCCAAAACTAGTGTGTAATCCATCTCTACGGTTCTCTACGCTAGCGAACTGTCATCATTCTACATTTCCCACTAGACCCCAAACATAACAACCATGATTGAGGAACTACCTTGCTCTTGCAAGCATTTTCTTATGCAAACTGCTTTGTTTTCTTGGTATTTTTTACTCCATAGCGCGATATATCTTTATCTGCTTCCAAACACCAATATTTGATATTCATTTTGTGACATTATGTCTGGTCTTGTTTTACATCTATGAGAGATCCCTCTCTGGAATTGGAGAAGCCAACTCCCTTTCCTAAAGTGGTATTGTTGTTACCTCAGGGTCTGCCTCTCGCAACCTTGGGCTCGATTCTGAGTGCTAACAAACTGGCTTCATTGTCGGGGATGAAATTGAATATCATCCTTGGGAAGAACGACAAAGATTCAAAGGAGAAAGGGTTTCTATGGGAAAACAAAGACTCATGTATGTGAAAAAGGTTGCATCATTTGACCTGGCGAATCCACGTTAAAATTTCTAGAAGATGAATCCACTGGGGAAATTGGTAGCTGAAAGGTTTGATACGAGGAGGAGGTTTCGAAACCTCCCAAAAATCTGGATGGTAGTGCTGTAGACTGGACTGTCGATGGTGAATGACAGTCAGACAACCAAAAGAAAGTGAATCTTTCACCCGGTGATTTCCATAAACCCATTTTCCCACCATGACAGTTCCATGAACGCTGAGATATTAAAATTCAGGTCCCTACGGAGTATTGGTAACCTTTGCAACGCAGGTGGATTCATGGTAAGAACATGGGTAGGCTCGAAGAAAAGACAAGGTACTTAAGATTCAGCTTTTCGCAGGACATTTTGGCTTTTCTTGTAATTATTTTGTCCTATTTTCCTAGATTTGCTAAAATAATCTATCATGTCTCGTTTCACCCCAAGAAAAGTTGTAAATTCACTTTGGTCTATCCTTGCAAACAAAGGGTATTTTTCTGTCTTGTACATTTGATTTTAGTCTAGACCCTCCGCTTAAGACTCGGGACATTAAGAGGAATCCTGATGGGCCCCATGATGTTTTTTTCAAGAGCATGTCTTTTCCACAAGACTCTGTTACATCCAGTACCCAAAGCCAATATATGCCTCTTTTCTTGCATCAGATCCTTCATGATTTCCCTACAAAACACTATAAATCTCTTCCTGATTTCGATGGAGAACGTGGAGGCCCCATAACTGAGAAACATCTACAAGATTTTGAGTACTTTCTTGATCTTTTTGAGATAGAACATGACGATGTCCATATGAGGGATTTTTTCCAATCCCTACAAGGCAACGTAAAAAACTAGTTTAGACATATGCAGCCGTAATCTATCACTACATGGGAAGATTGTTCTCATACATTTTTGGACTTCTGGGGTGAAAGGAGGTCGTTAGAACAAATAAAATCCAAGTTTTACTCTATTAGAAAATATGGAGGAAAAGATACATCCAGTTTCAACAAAAGGTTCGCGAGATTCTATTACGACATTCCCAAATAAATGAAACCCTTAGAGGGTGCTGCGAAGCTACATTATGCATTCCCCACCGATTTGTCTATGTTTATATTAGAGAGAAAATCAGTTTCATTACAGAATATGTTTGCTAATGTGTTGGAGGTTGAAGAAAATTTTAGGCTGTCAGGAAGGCTCCCAGACCATAGCGGTAATAATGGAAACGGAAAAAGGCTGAAATGGGTAGAACTACATGAGACAAAAGAGGAATCCCCTTGGGAATTGACCCCTTTCTCTAGTAGACAGATAGAAAGCTAGTATGGAGATGAAAATATAGGTTGTTTTACTAGTTTCGTCCCTGGAGATTGCATCTAGCCTATTGCGAACTGTGTGCATGATATCCCTAAGCAATATTTTAGCACACCCATATATGATGAATATGAAGATGACTATTGGGGTGTCATACCTAAGGAAACAAATGTGTATCCTATAAATCCAAGACCTTACAGGGAAAGAGATGTCATTTCTGAAATCAAAGCTTCTCAATATATTTCAGGGCTGAAGACCCCATATCAAGATGAAGGGTTCTTAGGCTGTGTTGAGGGAAAAGACTATGCCCTTGCTGGAGCATATATGAAAGATGAAGTTCTAGCTGCTGAGGAGTGGATCCATAACCATGATACACCATTCAAAGAGTACATGGGGTGCTATGTGCATGGTTCCTTAGGAAACCAACCCGATTATAGGTCGTAGGGGTTGAATTTTAAACAATTCTTCCAAGATAATTGGATGACAGATACCTATGGGAAATGCAGTGTTATTTATGGTCGTGTCCCCGATTCTATGGAAATATTTCTTGACCAGGAAGACCACCAAGGAGTAGATGAAGACCTTGGAAAGGATACTTTTGTGTGCATCCTGGGCCGAGAAAAGGAGCTTCCCGGTTCTATTAAAGAACACAATGTTGCTTTCTTCATGACACTTGTGAGGAATCAAGCCTTGATCTATGGAGTTCCGCATGTAAAAGCTGAAGATGCAGATACTAATTAACCAAAGGACATCTCCAAAATTCTTTTGGTATGTCACCTCTACATGATGTTGAAAGAATGGTAGTTGGAACATTTTTGTCACATCCGGTGAATAGCTGAAAGGTTCGGAATCCATCACGGTTTCTATGATCCGGTAGTAGAATACATGGTGAGAATGGAAGAGGGTAATGAATGGTTAAGCATTTATTGCAAAAATAAATTTCTTTATTGTAATTCTATGACACTAGGTCTTTTGATGTTGTATTGGGTCCAACATGAAAACAAATGGGATTTATGGGACCATTTGCTCGGCTGGCTTCATTGAAAGTCAGATATTAATTATAACAGGAAATGAGATCCAGTAGTTAGAATAGATAGATAGAGATGAATAAGCTCAATATAACAAGAATTTCCTTTTAAATAGTTTTATAATGCCCGAAAAGTTTTTTAGTTAGTCCCATTGTTTGGTTTAATTTTTGTCTTTGGAGCAATTTTTTGAAGTTTGCAGCGAAGTATAGGGAGACTCCCAATGGATGTTAGCACTTGGTCTACATTTTTTGTTGCTACCTCATAGGGAGAATAACATCCCTAGCTAGAGACACTTGTTATAATTGTTTATAGCTCCACGTAAGATGATGAAAAGGGTAAGATGGAGCAAGCATATCCAAAAAATGCATGAACAATTTTCAGTCGTAGGGTGGCCAAAAAAACTTTGTTAAAAAGGATGGATTTTCTATGGTGGTGATCTAGAGATGAACCAGATCGATGGATGGAATGGTTTTTGTGAATACCATAGGCACGATCCAAGTTTCCTTTGTGTCTTTGTGAAATGACGTTAAAGAGACTACATGTTCTGAGCACCACGATTGATAGAAGTGTTGGCAGGATTTTTGGTAAGTGAGTTGTGCAACATCGCGGCAGTTGCACAACCTCACACGGTACCGCGGAAGGCCAGATTAGTGCACTGAGTGGAAGAATAACCGCTTTGAATATTTTATATGTTATTTGACCAAGTTTTGTTGTAATAGGTCATTAGCAGTTATAAGTTAGTTAGAAGTGGACCCTTAATGTAATGGCGCAAGCCTATTTATAGATCTAGTTTTGCAAGTAGAAAATGGGAAAATATGAGAAAACAGAGGATCACGATTATCATAGGAGAATCACATCAGAGGATAATTGGGGCATAAGGTATAGTGCGATCTGGTTTTGTGAAGAATTTCCTTTGTACCTACAATTTATCTGGGTTTTCCTGATGTATGTAGTCTCCAGTTTTGGAGAAGAATTGTGTAATGTGGGTCCTTTGCACAAGATTAATATGATATGACAATTGTGGCACAAATATTGTCTATCATCACTACTACGATCTAATTTGTTATGATGTTACGACCTGTTTTGTTATGATGTTGCTTTGATATAGTCTCTTTCTGTCTGCTACTATCTGTTGCACTATGAGTTGATATGTTTTATGAACAATGCTATGATATTAGCAATATTGTGACAGCTGTATGATGCTATAATGACTGCATAAGTTCTAAATACACTTTGCAAGTTGATGAAATGGCTTAAAATCAACTGCAAATATCAGGATCTAGCAGTTATGGTGTCTTCCCATCAGATCCACATATCCTCTACCCCCACTGCCAGAAACTTAGTTTCGACAACTCTCCCTTGAACATCTCGGGTGAGACTCATATGCTCCGCAGATGTTGCTAGGCAGGGTAGAACCTGTCCGGGCCGGTGCTCAGGGATATTGCACTGGTTGGGTATTGACAGAGTGGGAACCCCTATTGATGAGGCTTTGTTGGTGGGTTTCACCAACAAATGGTTCCATTGTTGGGACCGAGTTTCTATTAAGAGGAGGATGTGTTTTGGCATATGAATCGACCGAAGATCGAAGGGTGGTTTCATTTAAAGTTGCAGGAGTTTGATGAAGTTGAAAATTAGAATATAAAGTTGTCGATGGGCCATCGGTTGGACAAGTATATCCACAACAGTCGTCACGAATGGTTCTTTTGTGAATTTCCTATCCTCTTGCAGGAATGGTTGGAAAATTTCACTAAGAAGAAGAAAAACTTTCAAGGAGGAGAGCCGACATCCTGGACCCCAGAGTTCATCCAGGAGTTACAAGAAACCAATAATAAGGCATCGCAGGCAGTTGAAGTGTGGTTGGATAGTATCTTAGAAAGATACATCACTGAGTTTGCAGATGACACCAATAAGTCCTTTAGTGAAGCAAAAAGAGATTTCTTCAGTGGAACTCGAGGAAGATTCTTGTTTTCACTGCAGCTGTCCATTAAGAAACTGGTCTGTGAAAAAGGTATTCTGAGGATGGACCAAGAGTAGTGGAACTATGGTGTGTGGAGGATGTAGGCACCGTGACGAAAGGGGAGAGATGCATGAAAAGGTAAGGCATATATGGGAATGAGTTTTGGTGAGAATGTGAAGGTCACCGAGGAAGCGAGTTGTTGTAGAAGGGGAGGAGAAAGGTTTCGAGAGAAGAGGTAGAGGATAGAAGAAGGTCCTGTTGTGATCAAAGTGCAATGCTATGAAGAAAAACCACACAGGACGAAGTGACCTTTTTGTGATGACGAGGATGACCAAGCTCAGGTTACACCCAAAAGGACAATAGGATCGAACCCCAGTAGTAACATGCCCATGCCTCCGCGCACTACTCCACCACAAGGAAAAAATACACACTCTATGTCAACTTTCCCGACGTGTCAGCAACAGTCTAGTAATAGAGCACTAGCAAGAGGAAGAACACCCAGAATGGCGTGCGATGAAATGAAGTTACTGATATTCAATGGGAATGGCACTGATGATCCAGAGCAGTACTGGTTCTTATGTGAGGTGATCTAGAATTCCTTACAAACTTTCAATGATGATGTTAAGAAAAGTCAGCTGGCCACTACTCTGAGGGGTCATGTGCTGGAATGGTTCATGAGATTCATGCGGGTCCCTCAGGGAGGTACCATGAAGATAATGGATGAGATCCAAATGGAGTTATTTGAAGAATTTAAGAAGCCAAAATATGAGGCTCAGTATATTACTAAATTGAAGGAGATCAAACAGTTCCCCAATGAGATGATTTAGGACTTTGATCAGTGGTTTAAGACATTGATAGCTCGGGTCAGTTTTCAGATGAGTGATGTTCAACACAAGGGATGGTTCATCGTCATGCTTGTCACTCATATCAGACAGCCGCTAATGTAGCAAAATATTGTGACATAGAGTGAGGCTCTAGAGACCACGATGAAAGTGGAGGCATCACCAGTAGGATAATTTTCGATCGAAATGAACCAGATTCAAGCACAATTGGCCAATTTGACGCTCCAACTACAAGATTTCAAAAATGCCAAGGAATATCATGATGATCTTTGGTGCACCCGTTGCCATGCAGACGGACATACCAAGGACACCTATCCAACATTTCAGAATTATTTGTTGTCAGGAGCCCCAAATTTGTTGAGTTGTGCTGGCATACCATGGTGTCGCATATGTCAGGTCTATGGGCATCAACATGAGAACTATGATTACATGCAGAAGATGGTTACCAAGGCAGAAAGTTTATACTGTACATTTTGTCGGTCAGTTGGACATGATGACAAAAAATTTCGAGCTTATGATTTGCTCCAAGAAAGGATGTATGATTCATACTTTGTAAAAGGTGAGGACCCTTGGATAGCACAAGCATAGCCACAAGTAGTACAACTAGCAGCACAAGTGCCATATACACCACCACCTCCATTGTAGTTTGTCCCTGTGCAACCGCAACAACAATTTATATCATAGCTACAGTTTGCACCTTCACTGCAAATGGTGGTACAACCACAGTATAACCAGGCACCGTGACTACAGTATAATCAGCCACAATATGTTCAATCCATGCACTATGTCCATCAGCAACCAAACCCACTGCAGCAATAGATGGCCCAACCACAGTTTCAACAAGGAGGATTCCGCGGAGGGTTCATAGGTTTTGGTCTCTCTGAGCAGACCTGGGTTTCCTTTAATGTACCAACAAAACCCCTAGCTCACTGGCCCTTTCGGTGAAAGACCACAGAATGGTCTGAAATCTCACCTGAAGTGATCTTGGATGGGTTGGCTGAGGACTCAAGTGTCCTCAGTCAGGTTCTGTAGCATCTTGGTGGTTCGTGCGACTCTTCTTAGTCAGCGGGATCTCTCTGCGATGGTGACCTTTCTTACTCACTGGTCCTAGGAGGAAGCGATCTCTTATCACATCACCGATGCTAGCGCGATGCGCAAACTATCTTCTTTGCTCGGCTCTTAACCTATGATATCTCACACCGCCGTTCCTCTGACAGTGCGATATCTCCTTTCTATACTGGGATATCCTTTATGGTAAGGATTCAATATGACTTTCACGGTCCAACGACTTCCTCTCTTAGTATAATAGTTAAGCTAAACAGCCTCACTTAGACTCCTACAGTCTAATATACTTAACATCAACTATGCTCAACTTGTTGAACTAATATGCATAAATCACTTAACACTGTAACTACAACTATCGTGCATCAAGTACTGAGAACTTATATACATAAAACTTAATAGATTCAACTCATAGTTAATCTTCCACGCTACTGTAACTAAAGATAGCATACATTTACTCATTCATTAACTGGTACTAAAGTTCATGTAATGAATAATAGATAATAGATAAATAAAGCACAGTCACATGAATAGTTGCACAACACACTGATTTTGCGTGGTTCACCTCCAGGGGGGAAGCTACGTCCACAGGAACTAGTTTTTATATTACATCTTGAGAGAGTAAACACAGTTCTGTTGCAACTTGATATGCAGCTTGATATCTTTTGGGAAACTCCGTGCACACCGCCAGGAGCCCTTCTCTCTTAGATCTCTTCTCTTATATTGCCTTCTCTTACAATATACTCTTCTTCCTCTCTCTCTCTCTCTCTCTCAATCCCTGCGGATTGTTCAATCCCTGTGGATTGTTACATACATGCTCAAGGGGTCAGCTACTGGTTACAGTAAGATAATACAGATGGACTAACAAAACCAGAGCTCCATTCTTACAATACTGAGACACTAGAGACACTTAGCTAGCTAAATGACTCAGAAGGCTAACTGTCTAAGTGTCTAAATAGATACCCAATTGTCTAACCTTTTACAATACAAAATACATCCTTATATAGGCGGCCCAAAGGTCTCACCATTACAAAACTGTGGGGCTGTCCCAACAGTAACCCCAAAAACCCTAACTATGAAAGTCAGCCTATTTGTACTTGAGCTACCACTTTTCATCACACCATAGCTTTTTGTAGTCTTCCACGCTTCCCGGTGCCGATCGTGGGTATGGGCACCGCTTCCTCGGTCGCTCCGCTTCTGTCCTTCATCTTCAATGCCTCGGCCCATTGCTCCTTTTCCTTTATGAGGGTAGCTGAGCCCTCCTGTCTTTTCCATTGCCTTAAGTGCAGTGGTTGAACTCTCTCTTCTCGGTCGCTCAGGTACTGTTCTTCTTTGACTTCCTTGTCTCGATGTAGCAACTTTTCCTATAGCCGCAGGACCCTGCTCCAACAGTCCCCTAACACTTACTTGTGGCTCGTCCCTGAGCCACTAACAGCTGGATTCTCCTACTGTAGCTTCTCCTTGGCTTCCTGCGAAGTCCTTGCAAATCTTACTCGAAGTCCTGCGACTTCGTTGTTCATAGCTTCGACACACTCTTGTGCTATTCCAAGCATAGCTTGACTAATGCTGGAGTCTTCTGTATCATCAATTTCACTCTTGCTTGTAGTGAAATCCTTGACCTTCTGCTCAACCGCATCGATTAGCTCTACAATCTGTTCCTAATATGGTTGAAGCAGGTTATTGAATTGTATCTCTTTTGCTCTTAACCATTGCACTTCCTGTTGCAAGCAGTTCATCTCCGTCATCTTCTTCATATTTGCAAGAGCTCATAAGCTCTCGACTTCTTCCCTCATTTCTATCTTGGACTTCTCTATGTTCTGGATGCTCTGCTGTAATTTCATTCTATCTGGGAGCTCATCTAGTGTTACAGAGAGAAATTCCTATGGCTTGGGGTACCACAACAGACAGCTAGACTCCAGAAATCAATCTTTCCCAATATGCAATAGAAATAAAAACATCTAACACTAAAGGATCGAACCTCGTACCTTATTTCAGACGGTTGAAGTAGATCCCCATTGAGCTTTCCAATCTTCAGCTTGAATTGTTATAGCGTGTCCTCAACAACAAGTAAACAATACAAGAATACTATATTTCATGGTGTTAGATCTATTCTAGCATATATAATCAATAATGTATAAGCATTTGACATATTCCAATGGATACAATATTCATTCAAATACACATTACTGGACAGGAAAAGATATTTCTATTAATATGAATCAGAGATTACAAGTGACAACCTCTGATGGCACATCTGCGAACTGGAGAAACTAAATCCCCCACTTGGGCCTCCACCACCTCAATCCTCCATCACTGTGATAGCAAGCTTACTAGCAAAAGGAAAGCGTGGGAAGAACACAACAGTGCTCCAAGGGACAAAGGGATGCAGACTGAAGCATAAGTTCTGGCAACAATGGACTATAGTTTTGTTACTCTCAATTCTCTCTTCTCTCTCCCCTCTTCAATGTACCAAGGGGTTCCTTATATAGCTTCAAAAGGGATAATGAAGGGTCGAATCTGAGCGATCTCAAGGCATATGGAAGGCCAAGAGTCAAATGAGTCGGATCCATGTCAAGGAAAACACCAAAAAGATTTGGATTATGCACACATCCCGATGTACGCGGTTATAGGAGTCCAACCCGCGTATGTACGTGGTTATCAGGGAAAAAGCCGCGTATATCACTTTTCTATATTTTTTAGGGATGATCAAGGAAACATCAAAGGATAAAATATGGTCCATGGGGTCTAAAGAGTCTGCAGCAGGACAGGGGAAGGCCATACAATGTGTGGTTCACCTAGTGTGGTGAAATCCACTATAACAGATGCCCCCTAATGTATGAGATTAGAGGGGTTATACGATGGCCGAAATACATTATTAATCCATCCCAGAAGTGAAGTGATGAAGGTACCCAAATGGAAGACCAGCCGCCCAATCAGCATAATACCATAATACAACTCTGCATATAACTGCAAATACATATAGCAGTCCCGGATACATAAGAGTACAATGGCCATGAATAGGCATGAAACATGATAACACATATGTGGTCATCGCCACGTACAATATACATAGATCAGAATCTCCATGATGAAGATATACAAAGGACCATGATCTCCACAAAGGCTGAAGATATATAACAGACCAAGATCTCCATAGTGGCTGGCAATGTCTAACATATACTGGAACAAGTCACGAGAGCTGAAATCTCATGAACACTGGCACAATCAAGGAGGTAGCATATAGTGGATGCCACCAATCTGGAAGGTCTTCT
>LPNX011094703.1:23516-79925 GCA_001517045.1 Pseudotsuga menziesii
AAATCCAACACGAGGTACTCAGAAAGGCTGTATAATATGGAAGAACTCGATCATAAGGTGCACGAACAAGTAACTATACCAGGAATGGCTGACATGCAAAGTCAAGATAACTGAGGAATGGCCGACTCAGATTTCAACTTCCTTTGAACAAGAGCATAACGGTGTATGGTGACTGAATGAAGGCAGCATAGACTCGATATACAAACTGGGACATCTCTATGATGCAGGAGGCATCAATAGAGGCTGCATAGGGACTAGAAGCTTAACCAGTCGGTGGAAATAAAACTCAGATAACGAGTACAGCTCCTAAAGTCAAACTATAACCCAACCAATGGATGTGATATACAGTGCTCTGTTCGAAGGCGACACAACTCGACAGCTGCCAAAGATAATATCTTTTCTTGTCTTGCTTTTTGGTTTTTTGATTTTTTTGGTCTTTTTCAGTTATTTGAAAAGCTTGAAAAAAGAATAAACTAGCTTTATAGTTACAAACTAGGAGGAGACGAGTGTCATTAAGGGCAAACAAACTAGTTCCAAGCAGTGGAGCATACCTATGCTCAATGCAAGGATACATGTGTAGGATATCGACACTCGGGGGAAAATCCCCTCCCGGTAAAAAGGGAATCAAGCTGTGAAGGATATAAATAAAGGCTCTGCATGGCTAGACATGAGACAAGATCGGGCTATATGGCTGAAACGCAATGTCAGGGGAGCCGGCATAAAGCTCAATAAGACAGGAAAAGCTCATGATAATGCATTCACAACTTGATATAAGGGGAGTCCGGGCGGAAACAGGCCAGCATAAGATCAAGAGGAGTATGAGGCTCTTGCTAAATGTCATGGCAATACTATACAACGGACTCCCACACCCTAAAGGGGGAAACATTGGCATGGGCACCAAATGCAAATAAGGCACTAACTAGGGTACCCATGTAAGGTGAGTCTCTACCACTCATATCATGCCACTTCTATAGCAGCAAGAAAGTTCCGTGACATAATAGAGTGGGTTCGTACCTAACGATATAGTGACATGGTCATAAGGTTACGCAAAATTCAAATGGTGGTGAACCTAACCTATATGCCAGTATAGACGTTATACCTGAGATAGGCACGAACGGTTTTTGGTCACAAAAGAAGCATCAAACAGACAACTTCAGACCCAAGGAAGACCCAACCACACTCACAACCCACCCAGCAACTTCCCACAACATCAGACTCACCAAAAGGGAGGATGTACGCGACTGTATAAAGAACAGCTGTGTATGTACGTGACTTTTGGCCAAAAATCTGCGTATGTACGCGACTTTTGTCCAAAAACCCGCGTATACAGAGAAGGCAGTGGTAAAAAGCAGGTCAAGGCCAAATCAATAAAGGGGAGTGTCAATGGACAAACATACTATAACATGCGACACAGAAATAAAGAGAAACAGAGAGCAAATCAATAATATCAAGCCCATTGTGCCCCAAACCCCGAATAAAAACAAGGGACATCCCCAGCAGAGTCGCCAATTCTGTTATGGAGAGAAATTCCTATGCCTTGGGGTACCACAACAGGCAGCTAGACTCCAAAAATCAATATTTCCCAATATGCAATAGAAATAAAAATATCTAACACTAAAGGATCGAACCTTGTACCTTATTCTAGACGGTTGAAGTAGATCCTCGTTGAGCTTTCCAATCTTCAGCTTCAATTGTTATAACGCGTCCTCAACAACAAGTAAACAATACAAGCATACTATATTTCATGGTGTTAGATCTATTCTAGCATATATAATCAATAATGTATAAGCATTTGACATATTCCAATGGATACAATATTCATTCAAATACACATTACTGGACAGGAAAAGATATTTCTATTAATATGAATCATAGATTACAAGTGACAACCTCTGACGGGACGTCTACAAACCGGAGAAATTGAATCCCCCACTTGGGCCTCCACCACCTCAATCCTCCATCACTTCAATAGCAAGCTTACTAGCAAAATGCAAGCTTGGGAAGAACACAACAGTGCTCCAAGGGACAAAGGGATGCAGACTGAAGCATAAGTTCTGGCAACAATGGACTATAGTTTTGTTACTCTCAATTCTCTCTTCTCTCTCCCCTCTTCAATGTACCAAGGGGTTCCTTATATAGCTTCACAAGGGATAATGAAGGGTCGAATCCGAGCGATATCAAGGCATATGGAAGGCCAGGAGTCAAATGAGTCGGATCCATGTCAAGGAAAACTCCAAAAAGATTTGGATTATACACACATCCCGATGTACGCGGTTATAGGAGTCAAACCCGCGTATGTACGCGGTTATCAGGGAAAAAGCCACGTATATCACTTTTCTATATTTTTTAGGGATGATCAAGGAAACATCAAAGGATAAAATATGGTCCATGGGGTCTAAAGAGTCTGCAGCGGGACAGGGGAAGGCCATACAATGTGTGGTTCACCTAGTGTGGTGAAATCCTCTATAACAGATGCCCCCTAATGTATGAGATCATAGGGGTTATATGATGGCCGAAATACATTATAAGTCCATCCCAGAAGTGAAGTGATTAAGGTACCCAAATGGAAGACCAGCCACCCAATCAGCATAATACCATAATACAACTCTGCATATAACTGCAAATACATATAGTAGTCTTGGATACATAAGAGTACAATGGCCATGAATAGGCATGAAACATGATAACACATATGTGGTCATCGCCACGTACAATATACATAGATCAGAATGTCCATGATGAAGATATACAAAGGACCATGATATCCACAAAGGCTGAAGATATATAACAGACCAAGATCTCCATAGTGGCTGGAACAAGTCACGAGAGCTGAAATATCATGAACACTGGCACGATCAAGGAGGTAGCATATAGTGGATGCCACCAATCTGACATATACTGGAACAAGTCATGAGAGCTGAAATCTCATGAACACTGGCACGATCAAGGAGGTAGCATATAGTGGATGCCACCAATCTGGAAGGTCTTCTACACAAACCGCTACGAGTACATGTCCTACTATGCGAATAGAGGTGTCGAGGTCGAACATAGTAGTCCATCATCTGATTACCAGTCATTGATGTATACCGTTAACAGATGCGAGATCACCCACCAATAATGAAAATGGGAATCAAGGTACTAGAGTGCAAACTAACAAGTGTGAATAAATGTGTTGAGGTCGAACACTTGAGAGAATCCATCGATCAGGGGACATTGATGTATTCCCAAAAATGTCAATGGCAAGAGAACCTACCACTGATAACTGCAAGTCTCAAGGCACTCAAAATGATTCTAGACTCCAATCCCAGAATAATGATCTGAAGTCGATGGGATGAAATCCACTGGAAGGAGGGCATTAGGGAATCCCCCATCATCCAACACGAGGTACTCAGCAAGGCTGTATAATATGGAATAACTCGATCATAAGGTGCACGAACTAGTAACTGTATTGGGAATGGCTGACATGCAAAGTCAAGATAACTGAGGAATGGCCGAGTCAGGTTTCAACTTCCTTTGAACAAGAGCATAACGGTGTATGGTGACTGAATGAAGGCAGCATAGACTCGATATACAAACTGGAACATCTCTATGACGCAAGAGGCATCAATAGAGGCTCCATAGGGACAGGAAGCTTAACCAGTAGGTGGAGATAAAACTCAGATAACGAGTACAGCTCCTAAAGTCAAACTATAACCCAACCAATGGATGTGATATACAGTACTCTGTTCGAAGGCGACACGACTATACAGCTGCCAAAGATAATATCTTTTCTTGTCCAGATTTTTGGTTTTTTGATTTTTTTGGTCTTTTTCTGTTATTTGAAAAGCTTGAAAAAAGAATAAACTAGCTTTATAGTTACAAACTAGGAGGAGACGATTGTCATTTAGGGCAAAGAAACTAGTTCCAAGCAGTGGAACATACCTATGCTCAATGCAAGGATACATGTGTAGGATATCGACACTCAGGGGAAAATCCCCTACCGATAAAAAGGGAATCAAGCTATGAAGGATATAAATAAAGGCTCTGCATGGCTAGACATGAGACAAGATCGGGCTATATGGCTGAAACGCAATGTCAGGGGAGATGGCATAAAGCTCAATAAGACAGGAAAAGCTCATGATAATGCATTCACAACTTGATATAAGGGGAGTTCGGGGGGAAACAGGTCAGCATAATATCAAGAGGAGTATGAGGCTCTTGTTAAATGTCATGGCAATACTATACAACGGACTCCCACACCCTAAAGGGGGAAACATCAGCATGGGCACCAAATGCAAATAAGGCGCTAACTACGGTACCCATGTAAGGTGAGTCTCTACCACTTATATCATGCCACTTCTATAGTAGCAAGAAGGTTCCGTGACATAATAGAGTGGGTTCGTACCTAAGGATATAGTGACATGGTCATAAGGTTATGCAAAATGCAAATGATGGTGAACCTAACCTATATGCCAGTATAGATGTTATACCTGAGATAGGCATGAATGGTTTCTGGTCACAAAAGAAGCATTAAACAGACAACTTCATACCCAAGGAAGACCCAACCACACTCACACCCCACCTAGCAACTTCCCACAACATCAGACTCACCAAAAGGGAGGATGTACGTGACTGTAAAAAGAACAGCTGCGTATGTACGTGACTTTTGGCCAAAAATCCGCGTATGTATGCGACTTTTGTCCAAAAACCCGCGTATACAGAGAAGGCAGTGGTAAAAAGTAGGTCAAGGCCAAACCAATAAAGGTGAGTGTCAATGGAAAAACATACTATAACATGCGACACAGAAACAAAGATAAACAGAGAGCAAATCAATAATATCAAGCCCATTGTGCCCCCAACCCCAAAGAAAAACAAGGGACATCCCCAGCAGAGTCGCCAATTCTGTTACGGAGAGAAATTCCTATGGCTTGGGGTACCACAACAGACAGCTAGACTCCAAAAATCAATCTTTCCCAATATGCAATAGAAATAAAAACATCTAACACTAAAGGATTGAACCTCGTACCTTATTCCGGACGGTTGAAGTAGATCCCCATTGAGGTTTCCAATCTTCAGCTTGAATTGTTATAGCGTGTCCTCAACAACAAGTAAACAATACAAGCATACTATATTTCATGGTGTTAGATCTATTCTAGCATATATAATCAATAATGTATAAGCATTTGACATATTCCAATGGATACAATATTCATTCAAATACACATTACTGGACAGGAAAAGATATTTCTATTAATATGAATCAGAGATTACAAGTGACAACCTCTGACGGAACGTCTGCGAACTAGAGAAACTGAATCCCCCACTTGGGCCTCCACCACCTCAATCCTCCATCACTTCGATAGGAAGCTTACTAGCAAAAGGAAAGCTTGGGAAGAAAACAACAGTGCTCCAAGGGACAAAGGGATGCAGACTCAAGCATAAGTTCTGGCAACAATGGACTATAGTTTTTATACTCTCAATTCTCTCTTCTCTCTCCCCTCTTCAATGTACCAAGGGGTTTCTTATATAGCTTCACGAGGGATAATGAAGGGTCGAATCCGAGCGATCTCAAGGCATATGGAAGGCCAGGAGTCAAATGAGTCAGATCCATGTCAAGGAAAACTCCAAAAATATTTGGATTATGCACACATCCTGATGTACGTGGTTATAGGAGTCAAACCCGCATATGTACACGTTTATCGGGGAAAAAGCCGCGTATATCACTTTTCTATATTTTTTAGGGATGATTAAGGAAACATCAAAGGATAAAATATGGTCCATGGGGTCTAAAGAGTCTGCAGTGAGACAGGGGAAGGCCATACAATGTGTGGTTCACCTAGTGTGGTGAAATGCTCTTTAATAGATGCCCCCTAATGTATGAGATCATAGGGGTTATATGATGGCCGAAAGACATTATAAGTCGATCCCAGAAGTGAAGTGATGAAGGTACCCAAATGGAAGACCAGCCACCCAATCAGCATAATACCATAATACAACTCTACATATAACTACAAATACATATAGCAGTCCCGGATACATAAGAGTACATGGCCATGAATAGGCATGAAACATGATAACACATACGTGGTTATCACCACGTACAATATACATAGATCAGAATCTCCATGATGAAGATATACAAAGGACCATGATCTCCACAAAGGATGAAGATATATAACAGACCTAGATCTCCATAGTGGCTGGAAATGTCTAACATATACTGGAACAAGTCACAAGAGCTGAAATCTCATGAACACTGGCACGATCAAGGAGGTAGCATATAGTGGATGCCACCAATCTAGAAGGTCTTCTACACAAACCGCTACGAGTACATGTCCTACTATGCGAATAGAGGTGTCGAGGTCGAACATAGTAGTCCATCGTCTGATTACCGGTCATTGATGTATACCATTAACAGACGCGAGATCACCCACCAATAATGAAAATGGGAATCAAGGTACTAGAGTGCAAACTAACAAGTGTGAATAAATGTGCTGAGGTCGAACACTTGAGAGAATCAATCGATCAGGGGACATTAATGTATTCCCAAAACTGTCGATGGCGAGAGAACCTGTGACTAATAACTGCAAGTCTCAAGGCACTCAAAATGACTCTAGACCCCAATCCCAGAAAAAATGATCTGAAGGCGATGGGATGAAATCCGCCGGAAGGAGGGAATTAGGGCATCCCCCATCATCCAACATGAGGTACTCAGCAAGGCTGTATAATATGGAAGAACTCTATCATAAGGTGCACGAACCAGTAACTGTACCGGGAATGGCCGACTCAGGTTTCAACTTCCTTTGAACAAGAGCATAACGGCGTATGGTGACTGAATGAAGGAAACATAGACTCGATATAAAAATTGGGACATCTCTATGACGCAGAAGGCATCAATAGAGGCTCCATAGGGACTGGAAGCTTAACCAGTCGATGGAGATAAAACTCAGATAACGAGTACAGCTCCTAAATTCAAACTATAACCCAACCAATGGATGTGATATACAGTGCTCTGTTCGAAGGCGACACGACTCGACAGCTGCCAAAGATAATATCTTTTCTTGTCCGGCTTTTTTGTTTTTTTTATTTTTTTGGTCTTTTTCAGTTATTTGAAAAGCTTGAAAAAAGAATAAACTAGCTTTATAGTTACAAACTAGGAGGAGACGAGTGTCATTTAGGGCAAAGAAACTAGTTCCAAGCAGTGGAACATACCTATGCTCAATGCAAGGATACATGTGTAGGATATCGACACTCGGGGGAAAATCCCCTCCCGGTAAAAAGGGAATGAAGCTACGAAGGATATAAATAAAGGCTCTGCATGGCTAGACATGAGACAAGATCGGGCTATATGGCTGAAGCGCAATGTTAGGGGAGCTGGCATAAAGCTCAATAAGACAGGAAAAGCTCATGATAATGCATTCACAACTTGATATAAGGGGAGTCCTAGGGGAAACAGGCCAGCATAAGATCAAGAGGAGTATGAGGCTCTTGCTAAATGTCATGGCAATACTATACAACGCACTCCCACACCCTAAAGGGGGAAACATCGACATGGGCACCAAATGCAAATAAGGCGTTAACTAGGGTACCCATGTAAGGTGAGTCTCTCCCACTCATATCATGCCACTTCTATAGCAGCAAGAAGGTTCCGTGACATAATAGAGTGGGTTTGTACCTAAGGATATAGTGACATGGTCATAAGGTTATGCAAAATGCAAAAGGTGGTGAACCTAACCTATATGCCAGTATAGATGTTATACCTAAGATAGGCACGAACGGTTTCTGGTCACAAAAGAAGCATTCAACAGACAACTTCAGACCCAAGGAAGACCCAACCACACTCACAACCCACCCAGCAACTTCCCACAACATCAGACTCACCAAAAGGGAGGATGTACATGACTGTATAAAGAACAGCTGCGTATGTACGTGACTTTTGGCCAAAAATTCGCGTATGTACGCGACTTTTGTCCAAAAACCCACGTATACAAAGAAGGAAGTGGTAAAAAGTAGGTCAAGGCCAAACCAATAAAGGGGAGTGTCAATGGAAAAACATGCTATAACATGCGACACAGAAACAAATAGAAACAGAGAGGAAATCAATAATATCAAGCCCATTGTGCCCCCAACCCCAAAGAAAAACAAGGGACATCCCCAGCAGAGTCGCCAATTCTATTATGGAGAGAAATTCGTATGGCTTGGGGTACCACAATAAACAGCTAGACTCCAGAAATCAATCTTTCCCAATATGCAATAGAAATAAAAACATCTAAAACTAAAGGATCGAACCTCGTACCTTATTCCAGACAGTTGAAGTAGATCCCCGTTGAGCTTTCCAATCTTCAAGTTGAATTGCTATAGCGCGTCCTCAACAACAAGTAAACAATACAAGAATACTATATTTCATGGTGTTAGATCTATTCTAGCATATATAATCAATAATGTATAAGCATTTGACATATTCCAATGGATACAATATTCATTCAAATACACATTACTGGACAGGAAAAGATATTTCTATTAATATGAATCAGAGATTACAAGTGACAACCTCTGACGGCACGTCTACGAACCAGAGAAACTGAATCCCCCACTTGGGCCTCCACCACCTCAATCCTCCATCACTTCGATAGCAAGCTTACTAGCAAAAGGCAATCTTGGGAAGAACACAATAGTGCTCCAAGGGACAAAGGGACGCAGACTTAAGCATAAGTTCTGGCAACAATGGACTATAGTTTTGTTACTCTCAATTCTCTCTTCTCTCTCCCCTCTTCAATGTACCAAGGGGTTCCTTATATAGCTTCACAAGGGATAATGATGGGTCGAATCCGAGTGATCTCAAGGCATATGGAAGGCCAGGAGTCAAATGAGTCGGATCCATGTCAAGGAAAACACCAAAAATATTTGGATTATGCACACATCCCGATGTACACGGTTATAGGAGTCAAACCCGCGTATGTACGTGGTTATCGGGGAAAAAGCCACGTATATCTTTTTTCTATATTTTTTAGGGATGATCAAGGAAACATCAAAGGATAAAATATGGTCCATGGGGTCTAAAGAGTCTGCAGCGGGACAGGGGAAGGCCATACAATGTGTGGTTCACCTAGTGTGGTGAAATCCTCTATAACAGATGCCCCCTAATGTATGAGATCAGAGGGGTTATACGATGGCCGAAATACATTATAAGTCGATCCCAGAAGTGAAGTGATGAAGGTACCCAAATGGAAGACCAGCTACCCAATCAGCATAATACCATAATACAACTCTGCATATAACTGCAAATACATATAGTAGTCCCGTATACATAAGAGTACAATGGCCATGAATAGGCATGAAACATGATAACACATATGTAGTCATCGCCACGTACAATATACATATATCAGAATCTCCATGATGAAGATATACAAAGGACCATGATCTCCACAAAGGATGAAGATATATAATAGACCAAGATCTCCATAGTGGTTGGAAATGTCTGAAATATACTGGAACAAGTCACGAGAGCTGAAATCTCATGAACACTGGCACGATCAAGGAGGTAGCATATAGTGGATGCCATCAATATGGAAGGTTTTCTACACAAAACGCTATGAGTACATGTCCTACTATGCGAATAGAGGTGTCGAGGTCGAACATAGTAGTCCATCGTCTGATTACCCGTCATTGATGTATACCGTTAACAGACGCGAGATCACCCACCAATAATGAAAATGGGAATCAAGGTACTAGAGTGCAAACTAACAAGTGTGAATAAATGTGTTGAGGTAGAACACTTGAGAGAATCCATCGATCAGGGGACATTGATGTATTCCCAAAACTGTCGATGGTGAGAGAACCTGCGACTGATAACTGCAAGTCTCAAGGCACTCAAAATGACTCTAGACCCCAATCCCAGAATAAATGATCTGAAGGCGATGGGATGAAATCTGCTGGAAGGAGGGAATTAGGGCATCCCCCATCATCCAACACGAGGTACTTAGCAAGGCTGTATAATATGGAAGAACTCGATCATAAGGTGCACGAACCAGTAACTATACCGGGAATGGCCGACATGCAAAGTCAAGATAACTGAGGAATGGCCGACTCAGGTTTCAACTTCCTTTGAACAAGAGCATAACGGCATATGGTGACTGAATGAAGGAAACATAGACTCGATATACAAACTGGGACATCTCTATGACGCAGGAGGCATCAATAGAGGCTCCATAGGGACTGGAAGCTTAACCAGTTGGTGGAGATAAAACTCAGATAATGAGTACAGCTCCTAAAGTCAAACTATAACCCAACCAATGGATGTGATATACAGTGCTCTGTTCGAAGGCGACACGACTCGACAACTGCCAAAGATAATATCTTTTCTTGTCCAGCTTTTTGGTTTTTTGATTTTTTTGGTCTTTTTCTGTTATTTGAAAAGCTTGAAAAAAGAATAAACTAGCTTTATAGTTACAAACTAGGAGGAGACGAGTGTCATTTAGGGCAAAGAAACTAGTTCCAAGCAGTGGAACATACCTATTCTCAATGCAAGGATACATGTGTAGGATATCGACACTCGGGGGAAAATCCCCTCCTGATAAAAAGGGAATCAAGCTGCGAAGTATATAAATAAAGGCTCTGCATGGCTAGACATGAGACAAGATCAGGCTATATGGCTGAAACGCAATGTCAGGGGAGCCGACATAAAGCTCAATAAGACAGGAAAAGCTCATGATAATGCATTCACAACTTGATATAAGGGGAGTCCAGGGGGAAACAGGCCAGCATAAGATCAAGAGGAGTATGAGGCTCTTGCTAAATGTCATGGCAATACTATACAACGGACTCCCACACCCTAAAGGGGGAAACATCGGCATGGGCACCAAATGCAAATAAGGCACTAACTAGGGTACCCATGTAAGGTGAGTCTCTTCCACTCATATCATGCCACTTCTATTACAACAAGAAGGTTCCGTGACATATTAGAGTGGGTTTGTACCTAAGGATATAGTGACATGGTCATAAGGTTATGCAAAATGCAAATGGTGGTGAACCTAACCTATATGCCAGTATAGACGTTATACCTGAGATAGGCACGAATGGTTTTTGGTCACAAAAGAAGCATCCAACAGACAACTTCAGACCCAAGGAAGACCCAAACACACTCACAAACCACCCAAAAACTTCCCACAACATCAAACTCACCAAAAAGGAGGATGTACGCGACTGTATAAATAACAGCTGCGTATGTACATGACTTCTGGAAAAAATCCCCGTATGTACGCGACTTTTGTCCAAAAACTCGTGTATACAGAGAAGGAAGTGGTAAAAAGTAGGTCAAGGCCAAACCAATAAATGGGAGTGTCAATGGACAAACATACTATAACATGTGACACAGAAACAAAGAGAAACAGAGAGCAAATCAATAATATCAAGCCCATTTTGCCGCCAAACCCAAAGAAAAACAAGGGACATCCCCAGCAGAGTCACCAATTTTGTTATGGAGAGAAATTCCTATGGGTTGGGGTACCACAACAGATAGCTAGACTCCAGAAATAAATATTTTCCAATATGCAATAGAAATAAAAACATCTAACACTAAAGGATCGAACCTCGTACCTTATTCCAGACGGTTGATGTAGATCCCCGTTGAGCTTTCCAATCTTCAACTTGAATTGTTATAGCGCATCCTCAACAACAAGTAAACAATACAAGCATACTATATTTCATGGTGTTAGATCTATTCTATCATATATAATCAATAATGTATAAGCATTTGACATATTCCAATGGATGCAATATTCATTCAAATACACATTACTGGACAGGAAAATATATTTCTATTAATATGAATCAGAGATTACAAGTGACAACCTCTGACGGCACGTCTGCGAACCGGAGAAACTGAATCCCCCACTTGGGCCTCCACCACCTCAATCCTCCATCACTTCGATATAAAGCTTACTAGCAAAAGGCAAGCTTAGGAAGAACACAACAGTGCTCCAAGGGACAAAGGGATGCAGACTCAAGCATAAGTTCTGGCAACAATGGACTATAGTTTTGTTACTCTCAATTCTCTCTTCTCTCTCCCCTCTTCAATGTACCAAGGGGTTCCTTATATAGCTTCACAAGGGATAATGAAGGGTTGAATCCAAGCGATCTCAAGGCATATGGAAGGCCAAGAGTCAAATGAGTCGGATCCATGTCAAGGAAAACACCAAAAATATTTGGATTATGCACACATCCCGATGTACACGGCTATAGGAGTCAAACCCGCGTATGTACGTGGTTGTCGGGGAAAAAGCCGCGTATATCACTTTTCTATATTTTTTAGGGATGATCAAGGAAACATCAAAGGATAAAATATGGTCCATGGGGTCTAAAGAGTCTGCAGCGGGATAGGGGAAGGCCATACAATGTGTGGTTCACCTAGTGTGGTGAAATCTGCTATAACATCTAGCTCCGACCATGTCTTCGTCACATCGGCTAGTAATGAGTCTGCATCATCTATGCGACTCTTCATGTATGTTGAAGCAAGTCTAAAGGCCTCTACCCTTGCTTCCTTGTCTTTCTGCGGTGTGCCCAATGCTCGAGCCTCAAGCTCAGCAATCTGTGCTTTGTGGTCTTCCTCCATCTTAGTCACTGTCTCTTCCAGAGCCTTTTTTCTATCTGCAACTCTTCTTACCTTCTGCGATAGAGGTAAGGAAAACTTAATGTTACACTGGGGTAACTCCAGTGCGATGCTCTGCAGGGTCTGGTTGAGATCCTGTTCTCTTTCTTCATATGTTCTTATCTCATCTGCCTTTGTTTGAATGCCTACGGTGAGTTCTGGATTCTTCTATTTCAGCTGGGTGTTCTATTTATAAGTCACAAGCTCTCTATCCCTGAGCTCTGCGGCTAGCTGCTGATGGATCATTTGTAATTGATCAACAGGGAACTCTGCGAGATTAACCTCAACAGGTTGTCTAATCTATATCTGTACATCAATCATTGAATCAAGGAATCGGATGCTCCTTGGCGATATCAACACTGTATTGATGCAATCCTTTACAAGTATTTCCTTGCGGGAAACCAATTGTTTTGAGCTTTATCCTGCCGTCGCCTTGACTGGTTGAGTCTACATTATGGTAGTCCTTTCAGTTACTGCTTTTATCTCCAAAAGCTACTTTTCTACTATGCTCTACAGCTTGTCCTGCGATAGCTGCATCGCCTCGAATGAGTCCTTCATTTCCTCCTTTAATCTTGTTGCAATTTGCTCATAGTCATCGTCTGTCAGTGCGGTCTCTAAAGATAGCTTTGAAGCTTTTGATTTTTTCATCTTTGGTGCCTCTAGTGGTTCCTCTTCTACATCTTTCCTCTTTTGTGTCGATGGTGGAACTTCTGCTGTATCTTTCATCTGGGGCCCCTCTTTGTCTTTTCCTTTGTCCACAGGGTATGTCTGTGCAGTACCTGTTGGTAGTGTTGTGGCATCTTCTAATGCTTTCTTCCACTCGTCATCAAAGTATTTGATGACGTCTTCAACATCCTACACTATCATCGTGAATGATCCATTTTCCCAGTTATCCATTTTAGACCATTTTGGCCTTAGGTAGATTCTATGGCTGTCCGCCATGAAATCAATCCAATTATCATATATGTCAACAGTCTCTGTAGTGATCCGTGGTGTCTCCTGGATGACTCTCTTCAACAGTTTATAGTATTCATAGAATACTATCATATTGACCTTTTTATTGGCTGGGTTGTTGCTCTCCCATAAGTTTGCATAGCGTGTGCCTCTGCAGTCACCACTTCGTAGCTGTATAAACTAGGTATGGGGCGGTTCTTTCCATCTGACGAATGCACATAATATGAGCAGCCACGAGAAATGGAAGGGGTGGTTTGCTTCATCCTGTGCTATCGAACAATATTGAACAAAAATATTTAGTAAAAATAAACACCAATTAAATTGTTCACCTTCTGCAACTTGTATGGAAAGGTGAACTACTGATCCTATGACTTCCTTTGGCCGAACTTTCATTAACAGTCTGCCTGTGAGCAGACCAGCTGTGAATCTGAGTGTATAATCTGCTATTGCTGTGAGGTCATAAGCTCGGCCTCCTCTCTGTAGCTTATACTTGGTAACTAGGGCTGTTGGTAGCTTGGAATCTTTGGTTTTTCCTGATATATGTGTCTTAGGGTCCTTACCAATCTTGGACAGCCTGGTGATGCGGTGTATCAGGTTGACGTTCAGATTGACCTTGTTACCTAGCCAGAGGTAACCTCCATGTACACAAGAAAGTAGCACATTCACCATGACATTAACCTTTGCACCTCATCCAAAATGTGGTATTCTCAACAAATTGAGCAAGCCTGAGCACTCAAGAATCTAGACATGTTCCATAGGAACAAATTCATCTGCACCGGTCCTCGGGTTCCTCTGAATCATAAGATACTGATCCGGGTGAAACTGAGGATATGTCTTACTATCTCCAAGGTTATAGTTTATAAATTTGAGATTAGGGGCATATCCTAACAGATCTCCATCTTCCTTTACACGAGAATCAATCGGCGATATGGGAACATGAAACTTAGCACCCTTAGGAATGTTTACCTCTGGTGCATTTTCAATTCATGGCATGATGTATTTTGTTTCCATATGAACTTCTTCCTCCTACTCCGTGCTGGATTCTTCTACAATCTGGGCTTGAATCTACATCCTCGACGGTTGTCTGAATTGTGATGTACCTAATTTAACAACCTTGGGCGGTGTCGTCATAGCAGACCTGAGGCCACCACGCTGGAATCTTTGCACAATGTCCTCTAAAGGATCTGTCTCGGACAGATACCACTCAGTGCAATACTCTGAACTGGCAATGGCTGCAAAATTGGGGAAAACTAGCACTCTATAACTAGGTTATCTCTTCACAGGGAAAACCCTTTAAATTGCTCTGTAACTGTCAGAATTCACAACAATAACCCTTCTGTCTGAATGATCTTCGAATTTATAATGAAGGTGATAATATCTGCAGCAACGGTCATCTAGGGTGGAACCATTTGTGGTATTATCTGCATGGAAAATACAATACCCGTCATTTCGATCTTCATTAATTGTTGAAATTTGATCAAATCTCCCTCGAAACTTGTGTGCAGGCGCCGGTCTCGTCGAAGATTTAGCAAATCTGGAAAAATCATTATACTGTTGCCAAATCATATACCAGTCATTTTTACATTAACTACTTGTTAGAAGGTGAAGTGACTGGTCCTCTGTCTCTTTTCAAAATGGTCAACGTGGCACGGGGAACATCGCATTGCTGCGATTTCACACCACATCGTCTCAAACCAAAGTGTTGGAGCAGGGTCCCGCAGCTATAGAAGAAGCTGCCAGTTTAGCGGATAGAAAATTTTGGCGGAGAGGAGATAAGGTAGAGCTACGACGTCGTAGCATGTTTTTAGCTGCACATCAGAGCCAAAAACCATGACTGTTGGGACGAAAAAGTCAAAGGAGACGACGGTACCTAAGAAGTCGAGAAGAGAGAGCTCACCCACTGCATTGAAGGTAGCGGTGGAAGACAGGAGGGCTCAACTACCCTCATAAAGGAAAATAAGCAATGAGGCCGAGGTATTGAAGACGAAGGACAGAACCAAGGAAGCGGTGCACAGTACCCATGATCAGTGCTGGGAAGCATGGAAGACCGCAGAGAGCTATGGTGTGACGGAAAGCAGCTACCTCAAGTACAGATAGGCCGACTGTCATTAGTTAGGGTTTTGGGTTACTGTTGGGACAGGCCCACAGCGTTGTAATGGTGAGACCTTCGGGCCGCCTATAAAGGGGTGTATTTTTGTATTGTAAAAGTTTTTTTTGGTTTTTTGTGTTTTTTGTTGGTTGGTTTGGTTGGTTTGGTTGGTTGAACAATTGGATAAGGTTAGACAATAGTTGGTCAGTTGTATAGGAGCCAAGCTCTAGTTCTATTATTAGCTGTAGTTATCTTACTGTAACCAGTAGCTGGCTCATTGAGCATGCATGTAACGATCCGCAGGGATCGATAGAGAGGGAAGAGTATATTGTAAGAGGTGAAATATAGAGAAGAGAAGAGATCTAAGAGAGAAGGGCTCTAGGCTGTGTGCAGAGTTACCCAGAAGATCTCGAGCTGCATATGCAGTGCAGCAGAACTGTGTTTACCTTCCACTGAGCTATAATAGAAACACAATCTTATGGACGCAATTTCCATCCTGGAGGTGAACCACGTTAAAATCGAGTGTTATGTGATTGATTTATGTTGTTGTGTTTATTTTTTACATGTATCAGTTATTTCATGAACCTTGCTTACAGTTATTGTATGTATGCATTATTCAGTTTACAGCATTATAGAAATAATTGCAAGTTGAAATCCTTAAGTACCTTGTATAAGAGTCTACCTATGTTTCAGTTCTTATAATTAAAAGTAGCAGAGTTAAGTAACCTTGTATGTTGAGTCCTGTAAGTCGGACCAAGTAGCACTAAGTACGTAGAGCCGCAGTGATAGGATATCGCAGGGAGGCGATATCGCACCAGCAGAGAAGCTGTGGTGCACTGCGGTTGAGGATCTATTGTAGGGGGGAGTTACGCGTGGACCGAGGTGCGGCGATGCGATAAGGGATGGAGTCATCACGAGTAAGAGGGAGTGCGCATCACACAGAGGGAAATCTCGCAGGCTAGAAGAGCTGTGAGATACCCAGGCTGCCACAAAACCTGGTCGAAGACACTTGAGTCTTTGTCCAACCCATTAGGATCACTTTGGGTGAGACTTCAAACCACTCTACGGTCTGTCGCCGAAAGGGCTAGTGAGTTAGGGGTGTTTTTGGTTAAATACAGTAAACCCGGGTCTGCCCAACAACCAACAAATGGTTCCGTTGCTGGTTTTGAACAAACTGAGCATTGATGTTTTGGTGGCGGCCTACTAGAGACGAAATCAACGAGTGGGTTTGGTCTAAGGAGAAAGAGTTTGCTGAATGAGAGAACAAGAGTCGTAGACTGAGTACAGAGGCCTGGTTACAAAAACATATCGTTACAGACCTGCATGCTATATTTTTTGCAACCTTTGGAAACGATCTTTACGACTGGTTATCAAAGTTGAATGACACAAGCACATTCAATAAGAAAAGAAACATTATCTTTACACTGGAGCTGATTCAGACCGTGAAGAACCTTGATAATCCCATTACGAGAGCAGTAGACTTCTAGCTTGCGAGTGTGCTAGAAGGCTTTGTCATAGAGATTGTAGTTGACCAGAGAAAAAGCTTTAGCGAGGCTGAGCGCTACTTCTTCAAAGGATATCACAGTAAGTACCTAAAATATTTAAACTTGTCCATTAAGATGTTATTATATGAAAAAGGAACAATGGATCTAGTTTCAGACAAATAAGTAAAGATAGTAATGTCACAAGAGTTTGAAAGTGACCTTGATGACATTGGACATACACATAGTGGAAAGAAATATAAAGTAGATTTCAGATCTCCCATATTTGAAGACAGTTCAGATAATACTAGACAACAGAGTCATAGTACCACAAAAGGAACAGAGGGGGGTATCCCTTACCACCCTTACACCCCACAGAAACAGACCAGGAATCAGAACAATCCCGTAGGAACTCCATCCAGTAGCTTGCAGATAGTACCTACCACCGCTACATCACCTCCAGCTACACCGCCAAGTGGTAGTAACACAGCAAATCAACATCCACCGTGTAGAAATAGAATGGGGGATGATATGAAGTTACCTATATTTAAGGGTACAGGGGCAGAGGACCCGGAGCAACATTGGTTTCTTTGTGAAGCCATGTGGACCATTAAAACCATCAATGACGATAATATTAAACTTGTACAGTTGGTCACCACACTAAGAGATTGGGCCTTAACATGGTATATGAAGTATACCACAATACCTAGAACACTTGTCCAGATCAAGACCACCATGATTAAAGAGTTTAAGAAACCTAAGTCTGAGTCAAAGTGCAATACAGAGCTCAAAGACATCAAACAGTTACCTACAAAGTCGGTGTGGGACTTTGATCAGAAATTCAAAGCCCTTATAGACCAAGTCAGCTTTGAGTTTGCGCCAGAGCAGCATAAGGAATGGTTTATTGCAGCGTTACTCCCTCACATCAGACTACCATTAATGCAGCAGAAACTCTAGATGTAGGATGACGCGTTGGAGATGGCGATGAAACTAGAGGCTTCACCTCTAGTGGAAACCAGCACATGCATGACAAATATGCAAAACCAGTTGGCTAATCTCATGTTATAGTTGCATGAGCTTAAGAAAGGGAAAGAGGTTGTGCAAGACATATGGTGCATAAGGTGTAAAGCACAAGGCCATACTAAAGACAAATGTCTAGTATTTGTAGAATATCTAGCAACAGGGGCTCCCAACCCCTTACCACAGACCCATGGGTCATGGTGTGAAATATGCAAAACACGAGGACATCTACCTCAACAGTGCCCTCTACTTCAGAAGTACATGTAGACACCTAAGAACTTATACTGCGTCTTCTACAATTCTGTAGGCCATGACGAACACGATTGTCGAGCCTATGATCTCATGGTCGGGAGAAAGCAAGACATGTACAGAGTCTAATCAGAAACATAGGGTCCAGCAATAGGACCACAACATGATCCAGCTTATGGTGGCCGTGGAGGAGGCTTTGTTCATGGTCATGGACCAGTTACTTGCTACAACTATGGAGTTGTAGGACATTACGCTCGGGACTGTCAGAGTCCCACCACCACTTGTAACTATTATAAATCTTATGATCATACTATAGAGGAATGTCCTACCTTGATAGCTAAGATTAGGGAACCTAAGCCAGCAGTACACCAGAACATCCAGCTTATTACTGCTGAGTAGGAAGAGCCAGAACCAAGAGTCAACATTGTGACTCATAGCGGTGTTTCCACTAGTGGGAGATCGTAGGATACTGAAGAGAACACAGGTCAGGAGTGGGTGCACAGAGATCCTAACAAAGCAACACCAATTGACCTGCAGAAGAATAAACAAACATTTCAGGAAGCTAAGAATTTCTTTGATGACCCTATGAAATCAGGATCGCAGGTACCGCTGCCTAGGGGCGTATCGCAGCAAGCACCTTGTGGTGTTAGCCCTGTACAGATATCGTAGGCTACCACATAGGGTACATGCGACGAAGACGAGATGACATGAAGTGTACAATCCTTCCTGTGGAGTTGTTTAAAAATCATGAGAAATGAGCAAGCTATCGGAGAAATTCAGTGCATCATAGATCAGTGTCAGCCATCTTCTTCCATGAGCAGTACACAGCGTGTTGTTCATAATATTACGGGACATACAAGAACAGGAAGAGAGATGCGACTCACAGCACAGGTTGGAGAATTCGAAATGGATGAGGTGATCCTAGATATAGGATCAGACATAAATTTTCTGACTAAGAAAACATGGAAACAGATGGGTAGCCCTAAGTTAGTCAGATCGCCTATCCATTTGAGATTAGCTAATCAGCAGTGGGTATCACCCCTGGGTCGATTACCACAGGTGCCAGTTGACATTGATGGAGTTCCCATCTTTGTGAATTTTGAAGTTATATAAATCATTGGTGATAGTAGACCATATCTAGCACTACTAGGGATTGATTGGGAGATCTGTAACATGGCCGTTATCGACCTAAAGAGAAGACAAATGACCTTTGAGGACGCGCAGATCCGGGTCATCGCACCGTTGGATCCTTTTTAGGGTCCTAGATATATTGAACCTATCCGAGCAGAGGAAGAGGCCGTAACATAGAGAGTCTCTATCAGATGACTGCGAACCAGAGCGACTACATCAATTCGACCGTAGAAGGGAACATTAGTTGGTGATGCAACAACTCATGCGCATCAGATCCAGATGTTGGTCTAGAGAACTGGCAGAACAGACTTCACGAAGTCTCAGCATGCAGATGCGCATACTTGACTAAGTCACTGCGATGGATTGGCGCAGAGATCAATGAGATTCCATCGTTTCATGGTCTAACAGATGTCCAAGACTTTCTCAAGCAGTTTGAACAACAAATTCCTCATGAGTAGAGGATCATAGCTATGGATCCTGCACTACGAGCCACACTTGCAAGATGGTGGTATGCACATAAAGAGAATATTGCATCATGGGATGATATTAAGAGACTGATGGTGATCAGATTTTCTATCAACAGAGAGCATGTCCAACAGAAGTACACAGGAGAAAGTGACCCCAGGTCACATATTCAGACATGTGAATAGAATTGGTCGGACATTCCCAAGATTGAATGGGTTCCCCAATTCATTCACACTTTGGACACAGTGCCAAGGAACTGGTACATAGAGACTGAACTACGCAAGGGAACAACTACTCGGCCACTTATGATAGATAGCTTTCTACTCACCTTTGCTTTTGAATCTGAGTACCCAAGTGTTGACCAGGCCCTAGATATAATAAAGATCAAGATATTTGAGGATTGTACCTTATCAGTACAGACTCATCCTGAGTGGGCCATTCAGTTAAAAGATGCACTTGAGTGCTATAACATTGAAGCAAAACTAGAGGATGAGGATGAGGATCCTTGCAACACCAACATTCCAGAGTCAGAAGGGACTCGTGAGGTTGAGGGACCACAGTTAGAAATTCCAGCAATCACAGAGCCCATCAAGATTAAAAATATCAATATTGGCACAGACACAGAACCAAAGTTTGCCTCTATTGGAGACTATTGGAATGATGAAACAGTCGAACAGATTGTAGACTTGCTACATGACTATCAGGACCTATTTCCCACCAAGTTCACAGAGATGAAGGGAATAGTCAGAGAACTAGGAGTAATGAGGATACCATTGAAGGAGGATGCTCGACCAGTCAAGCAATGTCCATATAGATTAAATCCGCACTATAAAGAAAAAGTTAAGGATGAAATCGATAAGATGCTAGCGGCAGGTATCATTGAGCCCGTAGAAGAGAGCGAATGGGTTAGTCCGATGGTCGTACAAGAAAAGAAAACTAAAGGAGAAATCAGGATCTGTGTCGATCTACGTAAACTCAATGATGGATCGCTTTATGATCCATTTTCGACACCGTTCACTGATGAGGTGTTAGACAACGTGGGAGGACAGGAGGTATACTCCTTCATTGATGGCTTTTCAGGCTATCACCAGATCAAAATCCATCCAGAAGATCGATCCAAGACCACCTTTGCAATAGAATGGGGCTCATTCCAGTATACGGTAATGCCCTTTGGTATTAAGAATGCACCAGCTATCTTTTCTAGAGTAGTAGTTTCTGTATTTAAAGAATACATCCATAAATTCCTAGAAGTTTATTTTGATGATTGGACTATATTTGGATTGATTGACAAGCACATAGGAGATTTAAGACTGATGCTAGAGAAATGTAGGCAGTACCAGATTTCTCTAAACTTGAAGAAATGTATATTCTGTGCGCCATTTGGTATTTTTTTGGGTCACATTGTTTGCAGACAAGGCTTGATGGTAGATCCCGCAAAGATCACCATCATTGTAAATCTTCCAGCACCCAACTCAGTCAAGCAATTGAGGACAGTACTTGGTCATACCGGGTACTACAGAAAGTTCATCAAGGGCTAAGCAAAGATTACAGCACCGATGGAAAAACTACTAAAGAAAGATGTAAAATTCCTATGGAATGAGGAATGTCAGTAGAGTCTAAACACACTTAAAGAGAAGATGGTTATAGCACCCATCTTAGTATTTCCAGATTGGACTAAGCCATTTCATGTACATGTGGATGCATCTGGCATCGCACTAGGGGTTGTTTTAACGCAACCAGGAGAACGGGATATTGATCATCCTATCGTATACTCCAGCAGAAAGCTATCGACAGCAGAAAAGAACTACACCACGACAGAAAGAGAAGGCTTAGTTATGGTGTACGCGCTGCAAAAGTTCAGGCACTACCTATTGGGTGCCTCATTCAATATGTTTACTGACCATTCTGCATTGAAGTATCTGGTCAATAAGCTAGTGTTAGGGGAGAGAATCTGCAGATGGTTACTCCTCTTTTAAGAGTATGATTTTGAAATCATCGTGAAACCAGGAAGATTGAACGCCAGACCTGAACATCTGTCGAGGATAGACTCAGGAGAAGAGCCAAGTAACCTAGAGGACAATTTGCTGGATGCACAGTTGTTTTCTATCGAGATCACAGACGACTACTATGCTGATATCATTCACTTTCTCACTACAGGATTAGCACCTGATGAGTTTACTAAGCATTAAAAGAATCAGTTAGTTGTTAAAGCAGTAGACTTCACCTTAATCGCAGGACAATTATACAAGTTAGGTTTAGATGAAGTCTTGCATAGATGCGTGATGCCGCATGAAAAAGACACTATTATCAGAGAGGCACATTCAGGAACCACAGGAGGTCATTTCGCAGGAAAGGCGACTGCGTAGAAAATCCTAGCCACAGGATTATGGTGGCCTACGTTACACAAGGACACTAAGGACTTTTGTAGATGCTGCGATATCTACCAGAGGGTAGGAAAACCCTACGACAAGATGAAACGCCGCTGCAACCACAGGTTACACTGCGCGCATTTGACAAGTGGTCTATAGACTTTGTGGGTCCTATCAACCCACCAGGAAAAGGCATTGGTGCGAGATATATCATCACCGGCACAGAGTACCTCACTAGGTGGGAAGAGGCCAAAGCAGTAAGAAATTGTGATGCTGCTACAGCCGCATAGTTCCTTTTTGAAAACATCATCAGTATATTTGGATGCCTAGTAGTTTTGATGAGCGATCAAGGTACACACTTCTTGAACCACACTATTGAGGCCTTGACAAAAGAATTTCAAATTCAGCACCATAAGAGCACTCCCTACCACCCACAGGCTAATGGTACAGTGGAGGCCTTTAACAAGATTCTAGAAAATGCTCTTACTAAGATATGCAACATCCAAAGGAATGATTGGGACCTCAGAGTTAATGCTGTATTATGGGCGTATAGGACCACATGCAAGAAAATTATAGGACATACACCTTTCAGTTTGGTGTATGGATAGGAGGTTGTTATTCCTATGGAGTATATTCTTCCCATTTTAAGAATTGCTCAGATCAACGGGATGGCTGATATAGACACAGTGGATGAAAGGCTAGCACAACTGCTTGCCTTAGAGGAAGACAGATTCATCACCGGCTTCCATCAGAAAGTGCAGAAGGCACAAGAAAAAGCTTGGCATGACAGACACATTAAGAGTAAGACCTTTTAGATCAGATACCTAGTACTCCTCTATGACAGTAAGTTTATTAAGTTTCCAGAGAAGTTCAAGATGCATTGGCTGGGGCCATATCAGATACAGCAAGTTACAGAGGGAGGTGCCGTTCAGCTCAACAAACTGGATGGGAAGCTTCTTCCCACATTGATTAATGGCAGTAGGCTCAAGCTCTATAGTGATAGCCACTCCACCTCTCAGCCCTAGCCTAGACAACTTACGAGGGTGCAGATGTCCAGTGTAGTTGAAAGGAGGCATCGCACCGGGAACTAGTCTACACCGGCAATTATTCTAAGTATGAGGAATTGCATAAGGACGGTTCATTTTGCACAAGTCATCAGTGGCTTGCGGTTGAAAAAAAAGGAAAGAGCGGTTAAGTTTGTTTTGAGCAGAGGATGCGGTGTTGCGTCGCAGCAAGGCGATGTCTCTCCGTGCCACATACCCGCTTTCACAAGGAAACAAAGGGCTAGTCAAGTCGCCTTCTGACAAGAAGTTAATGAAGAAATGACCGGTATATCTTACCATGGATTTGGTAGCAGTGTAATCAATTTTTCCAGATTGGGTAAATCTTCGATGAGACTGGCGCCTGTACACACACACTTCGAGGGAAATTTGATCAGATTTTAGCATTTATTGAGGATTAGATGACGGGTGTGGTCTCATCCATGCAATTAATACGACTGACGGGTTCATCCTAGATGACCGTTGCATTTGGGATTATCATCTTCAGCATAAAAGTAGAAATTATTCATTCAGGAGGGTTACATTTGCAAGGATTCAAGAGCCGAGAGTTATAGAGTGCATCGATCAGTTTCCCTGTGTAGAGGTAATCCCATTACAGAGTGCTGTGATTTCCAGAAATTGCAGCCATTACACATCCAGCGTTTTACACCGAGTGGGTTCTGTCCGAGGAGGAACCTTTAGAAGACATGCTGAGATGTTTCGACCCTAGTGGCCGTATGTCCACTATGATGACGGTGCCCAGGGTTGTGAAATTAGGAGCATCACAGGTCAGACAACTGCCAAGGATGAGGAGTCAAGTGCAGGATGTAGAAGATGTCATCAAAGTCTCTACTAAGGAGAAGAAGAAAGATGAGCTGATCACTGAAGATAAGAAAGCAAA
Source organism: Pseudotsuga menziesii (assembly GCA_001517045.1). Taxonomy (NCBI): domain Eukaryota; kingdom Viridiplantae; phylum Streptophyta; class Pinopsida; order Pinales; family Pinaceae; genus Pseudotsuga; species Pseudotsuga menziesii. Next base: position 47,844 of record LPNX011094703.1, read on the forward strand.
GCAGAGGAATGGCGAGAATAAATCTCCCGCAAGGAAGAAAGTAAAAATGAGAAAAAGAAAGCAACAGGAGAAGTCAGCTGACCTATTTGATCAACTAAGAGAAGAACACGAGATTGCTGAGGCAAATAAATGAAAATCTGGTGATAAGAGGCAGCATGAATACCTGGAGCGATTCGCTAAGAAGGAATTTGAAAGAGGAAAGCAAACCCGACAAATGGTAGAATTCCAACATGCAGACAAAGGCTTGCTCTCGGAATGGAATTCATGGTTTGTATCACTTTCACATAGAAGGTTCCAGGCCAAGCGACATGTTTTCAGAATCCTAGAAGATACAGATTTATATCTTCCTTATAGCGCGATCTCTAACCCAGATAGAGAGGAGTTCTCGTGATACCAGGGATTTGAATCCTTATGATAAGCACAAGAATAGCAGATCTTGCAAGCGGTGAGACTACGAGCATAACAATGAGGAAAGGTAAGACAGACCTACGAACTGAGTTAATAGAGGACTCCAGTATTAGTCAAGTTATGCTTGACTCGGCACAGGAGCGTGTCGCAGCGATGCAGAATGAAGTCGCAGGACTTCGGGACAAGTTTCAACGGACTTCATAGGAGAAGATACAGCAGGAGAAGCCCGCTAGTAGTGGCTCGGGGATGAGCCACAAGTAATTGTTAGGGGACTATTGGAGCAGGGTCCTGTAGCTACAGAAGAAGCTGCCAGTTTAGCGGATAGACAATTTTGGCGGAGAGAAGATAAGGTAGAGCTACGACGCCGTAGCATGTTTCTAGCTGCAGATCAGAGCTGGAAACCATGACTGTTGGGACAGAAAAGTCAAAGGAGATGACGGTACCTGAGCGACCAAGAAGAGAGAGCTCACCCACTGCATTGACGGCAGTGGCAGAAGACAGAAGGGCTCAACTACCCTCATAAAAGAAAAAAAGCAACGAGGCCGAGGTATTGAAGACGAAGGATAGAACTAGGGAAGCGGTGCACAGTACCCATGATCAGCGCCGAGAAGCATGGAAGACCGCAGAGAGCTGTGGTGTGACGAAAAGTGGCTACCTCAAGTACAGATAGGAAAACTGTCACTAGTTAGGGTTTTGGGTTACTGTTGGGACAGGCCCACAGTGTTGTAATGGCGAGACCTTCGGGCCACCTATAAAGGGATGTATTTTTGTATTGTAGAAGGTTTTTTTGGTTTTTTGTGTTTTTTGTTGGTTGGTTTGGTTGGTTTGGTTGGTTGAAAAATTGGATAAGGTTAGACAATAGTTGGTTAGTTGTATAGGAGCCAAGCTCTGGTTCTATTATTAGCTGTATTTATCTTACTGTAACCAGTAGCTGGCTCATTGAGAATGCATGTAATGATCCACAGGGATCGACAGAGAGGGAAGAGTATATTGTAATAGGTGCAATATAGAGAAGAGAAGATATCTAAGAGAGAAGGGTTCTAGGCTATGTGCGGAGTTACCCAGAAGATATCGAGATGCATATGCGGTGCAGTAGAACTGTGTTTACCTTCCCCTGAGCTATAATAGAAACACAGTTCTATGGATGTAACTTCCATCCTGGAGGTGAACCATGTTAAAATTGAGTGTTATGTGATTGATTTATGTGTTGTGTTTATTTGTTGCATGTATCTGTTATTTCATGAACCTTTCTTATAGTTATTGTACGTATGCGTTATTCAGTGTACAGCACTATAGAAATAATTGCAAGTTGAAATCCTTAAGTACCTTGTATAAGAGTCTACCTATGTTTTAGTTCTTATAATTAAGAGCCGCAGAGTTAAGCAGCCTTGTATGTTGAGTCCCGTAATTTAGAGCAAGTAGCACTAAGTACATGGAGCCGCAGTGATAGGATATCGCAAGGAGGTGATATCGCACCAGCAGAGAAGCTGTGGTGCGCTGCGGTTGAGGATCTAGCATAGGAGGGAGTTACGCGTGGACCGAGGTGCAGCGATGCGATAAGGGCTGGAGTCATCATGAGTAAGAGGGAGTGCACATCACGCAGAGGGAAATATCATAGGCTAGAAGAGCTGCGAGATACCCAGGCTGCCACAGAACCTAGTCGAATACACTTGAGTCTTTGGCCAACCCATTAGGATCACTTCGGGTGAGACTTCAGGCCGCTCTACGGTCTGTCACCGAAAGGGCCAGTGAGCTAGGGGTGTTGTTGGTTAAATACAATAAACCCAGGTCTGCCCAGTGACCAACAAAAGTGTCGGCATGAACTATGCAAGCGTCCTATGACTTGTGCGACATAACTTTTCTGATGCGATTCCTCATACTTGGGTTTTTTTTTTTTTTTTTTTTAACTGTGTAGACTCATTCCCAGTGTGATGCCTCCTTTCAACTACACTGGACATCTGCACTTCTTAAACTGTATAAATTAGGGCTGGGAGGTGGAGTGGCTGTCACTATAAAGCTTGAGCCTACTTCCATTGATCAAAGTAGGAAGAAGCTCCCTATTCAGTTTGCTGAGCTGAACGACACCTCCTTCTGTAACATACTGTATTTGGTATGGCCCCAACCAATGCATCTTGAACTTCCCTGGAAACTTAACAAACTTACTGTCATACAGGAGCACTAGGTCTCCTATCTGAAAACTCTTGCTCTTGATGTGTTTGTCATGCCAAGATTTTTCTTGTGCCTTCTGCACTTTCTGTTGGAATCCTGTGATGAATCTGTCTTCCTCTAAGGCAAGTAGCTACGCTAGCCTTTCATTCATCGTATCTGTATCAGCTATCTCAGTAATTTGAGCAACTCTTAAACTGGGAATAATATATTTCATAGGCATAACAGCCTCTTGTCCATACACCAAGCTGAAAGGTGTGTGTCCTGTAAGTTTCTTGCATGTAGTCCTATAAGCCCATAATACAACATTAACCCTAAGGTCCCAATCATTTATTTGGTTGTTACAGATCTTAGTAAGGGAATTTTCTAGAATCTTGTTAAAAGCCTCCACCATACCATTAGCTGGAGGATGGTAGGGAGCGCTCTTATGGTGCTGGATCTGGAATTCCTCTGCCAAGGCCTCAATAGTGCGGTTCATAAAATGTGTGCCTTGATCACACATAAAAAATACTGGACATCCAAATCTACTAATGATGTTTTCAAAAATGAACTGTGCATCTATAGCAGCATCACAATTCCTTACTGCTTTAGCCTCTACCCACCTAGTGAGGTATTCTATTCCTATGATGATGTATCTCGCACCAGTTCATTTCCCTGGTGGGTTGATAGGACCCACAAAATCTATAGCCCATTTGTCAAATGCCCACAGCTTAATCTGAGGTCGCAGCAAAATTTCATCTCTCCGTGAAGGTTTTCCTACCCTCTAGCAGATATCACAACATCTACAAAACTCCATAGTGTCTTTGTGCAAGGTAGGCCAGCATAACCCTACTGTCAGGATTTTCTGAGCAGTCGACTTTCCTACGAAATGACCTGCTATGGTGTCTGAGTGTGCTTCTCTGATAATGTCCTATTTCTCGCGTGGCATCATGCATCTGTGCAGGACTTCATCTAGACCTAACTTATATAGATGTCCTGCGATCAAAGTGAAGTCTGCTACTTTCACAACTAATTGTTTATTTTGCTGCCTAGTGAAGTCAACGGGTGCCCACCTTGTAGTGAGAAAGTGGATAATGTCTGCGTAATACTCATCTGCAATCTAGATGGAGAACAATTGAGCATCTGGCAAATTATCCTCTAAATTACTTGGTTCTTCTCCTGAATCTATTCACGATAGATGATCAGGTCTGACATTTAATCTTCCTGGTTTTACAATGATTTCAAAATCATACTCCTGAAATAGAAGTAACCATATACAGATCCTTCCCCCTAACACTGGCTTATTGACCAAGTACTTTAAAGCGGAATGGTCAGTGAACATCTTGAATGGGGCACCCAAAAGGTAGTGTCTAAACTTCTGTAGAGCATACACTATAGCTAATCCTTCTTGTTATATATTGGTGTAGTTCTTTTCTACTGTAGATAGCTTTCTGCTAGAATACGTGATCGGATGATCGATACCCCTTTCTCCTAGCTGCGTTAAGACGATGCCTAGTGCGATGCTAGATGCATCCACATGAACATTAAATGACTTGTTCCAATCTGGGAATACTAATATGGGTGCTGTAACCATCTTCTCTTTAAGTGTGTCTAAGCTTTGCTGGCATTCCTCATTCCATAGGAATTTCACATCTTTCTTTAAGAACTTTTCCATAGGTACTGTGATCTTTGCATAAACCTTGATGAATTTTCTATATTACTCGGTATGACCAAGTACTATCCTCAACTGCTTGACTGAGTTGGGTGTTGGGAGATGTACAATGATGGGAATCTTTGCAGGATCTACCATCAAGCCTTGTCTGCAACCAATGTGACCCAACAAAATACCAAATGGTGCACATAATATACATTTCTTCAAGTTAAGAGAAATTTTATATTGCCTACATTTCTCTAACATGAGCCTTATATCTCCTATATGCTTGTCGATTAATCCAAATATAGTCCAATCATCAAATAGACTTATAAGAATTTTTGGATGTATTCCTTGAATACAGCAACTACTACTCTAGAAACGATAGCTGGTACATTTTTAAGACCAAAGGGAATTACCGTATACTGGAATGAGCCCCATTCTGTCGCAAAGGTGGTCTTATGTCGATCCTCTTGATGGATTCTGATCTGGTGATAGCCTGAAAATCCATCAGTGAAGGAGTAGACCTCCTTTCCTCCCACGTTGTCTAAAACTTCATCAGTAAACGGTGTCGAAAATGGGTCATGAAGGGATGCATCGTTGAGTTTGCGCAAATCGACACAAATCCTAATTTCTCCTTTAGTTTTATTTTCTCGCACAACCATGGGACTAACCCATTCGCTTTCTTCTACTAGCTCAATGATGCCTACTGCTAGCATCTTATCGATCTCATCCTTAACTTTTTCTTTATAGCGAGGATTCAATCTGTATGGACGTTGCTTAATTGGCCTAGCATCCTCTTTCAATGGGATCCGCATTACTCCCGGATCTCTTACTATTCCCTTCATCTCTGTGAACTTAGTGGGAAATAGGTCCTGATAGTCGTGTAAAATATCTGCAATGTGTCCTACTGTTTCATCATCCCAATAGTCTCCAATAGAGGGAAAATTTGGTTCTGTTTCTGTGCCAATATTGATCTTTTTAATATTGATAGGTTCTATGATAGCTGGGATCTCGAGTTTTGGTCCATCAACATCGCGAGTCCCTTCTGAATCTGGAATGTTGATGCTATGAGGATTCTCATCCTCATCATCTGGCTCTACTGCAAAGTTGTAGCACTCTACCGCATGTTGCAACTGGATAGCCCAATCAGACTGTGCAGACACTGATTGGGTACAGTCATCAAATATCTTAGTCTTTATAACATCCAGGGCCTGATCAATACTTGGATACTCAAATTCAAAAGTGAAAGTGAGTAAAAATATCTCTATCATAAGTGGCCACGTGATGGTTCCTCTGCGCAACTCGATTTCCATGTACCAGTTCCTTGGAACTATGTCTAAAGTGTGAATTAATAGGTGAACCCATTCATTCTTTGGAATTTCTGACCAATTCTGTTCACAAATCTGAATATGTGACCTGGGGTCACTTTCTCCTGTATATTTCTGCTGTAAGGGTTTCTTGTCGTTAGATAACCTAATAACCATCAATCTCTTCAAGTCATCCCATGATGCGATATGTTCTTTATGTACATGCCACCATCTTGTAGGTATGGCTTTTACTGCAAGGTCCATAGTTGTCAACCTCTGCTCCCGAGGAATTTCCTGCTCAAACTATTGTAAGAAGTCATTGACATCTGCTAAGCCATGGAATGACAGAATATCAATAATGTCTGCACCAATCCATCGTAGTGACTTAGTCATAAAAGCACATCTACGTGCTGAGACTTCGTAAAGTCTATCCTGCCAGTTTTCTAGACCAACCTTCGAATTTGATGCGCATGAGCTGTCACATCACCAACTGATGTTTCCTTTTGCAGTAGGGTTGATGTAATCGCTCTTATTAGCTATCATCTGATAGAGGCTTTCCATGTTGCGCACCTCCTCCTCTGCCCTGATAGGTTCAATGTAGCGAGGACCCTAGAAAGGATCCAACGGTGCGATGACCCGGATCTGACTATCCTCAAAGGTCATTTGTATTTTCTTTAAATCAATAACAGCCATGTTATTGATTACCCAATCAATACCTAGTAGAGATGGATATGGTCTACTATCGCCAATGATCTCTATAACTTCAAATTCTGCAAAGCTGCGGACTCCATCGATATCAACTAGTACCCACGGTAATCGACCCAGTGGTGATACCCACTGCTGATTGGATAGTCGTAGATGGATAGGAAATCTGACTAACTTAGGGCTACCCATATGTTCCCATGTTTGCATAGTCAGAACATTTACCTATGATCCTAAGTCTAGGATTACCTCATCCATTTCAAATTCTCCAACTTGTACTGTGAGTCTCATCTCTCTTCCTGTTCTGGTATGGCCCATAATATTATGAACAGCATGCTGCACACTGCTCATGGAAAAAGATGGCTAACACTGATCTATGATGCATTGAAGCTCTTTGATATCTTTCTCATTTCTAATGAGTTTCAAGAAACTCTGCAGGAAGGATTGTACACTTCCTGCCGACTCATCCTCTTTGCATCTTCCCGATGTGGTAGCCTGCGATATCTGCACAGGACTAACACCACAATGTTTGTGATGCTGTGGTACGCCCCTACATGGCAGTACCTACGATCCTGATGATGTAGGGTCATCAAAGAAAGGTTGAGCTTCCTATAATGTTTCTTTGTTCTTCTGCAGGTCGAGTGGTGTTAATTTAGTAGTGGCTTTGCGCACCCACTCCAGACCTGTGTTCTTTTCTGCATCCTGCGATGTCGGACTAGTAGAAGCACCACTGCAAGTTACAATGTTGAATCTTGGTTCTGGCTCTTTCTACTCAGCAGCGATAAGGTAGATGTTCTGGTGTACTGCTGGCTTAGGGTCTCTAATCTTGGCTATCAAGGTCGGACACTCTTCTATAGTGTAATCATAGGACTTGCAATAGTTACATGTTGTAGTAGGGTTCTGACAATCCCTATCATAATTTCCTACAATTCCATAATTGTAACAAGTAATAGGTCCACGGCCATGGCCAAAGCCTTCACCACAGCCAAAGCCTCCTCCACAGCCAAAGCCTTCTCCACGGCCTCGTCCTATGAATCCTCCTCCACGGCCATCACGAGTCGGTTCATGCTGTGGTCCTGCTGCTGGACCAGGTGTTTCTGACTGGACTCTGTACAAGTCATTCTTTCTCTCGACCATGAGATCATAAGCTCAAAAATTATGTTCATCATGACCTACTAACTTGCAGAAGTTACAATATAATTTCTTAGGGGTCTGTACATACTTCTGAAGTAAAGGGAATTCTGGTGGTTGATGTCCTCTTGTTCTGCAGAGTTCACAGCACAGCCCTTGAGTCTATAATAAGGGGTTAGGAGCCCCACTTGCTAAATACTCAAAAAATACTAGACAGTTATCCTTAGTATGTCCCTATCCTTTACACTTGGTACACCATAGCTCTTGTGTAATCTCTTTCCCTTTCTTAATCTCATGCATCTATAATGTGAGATTAGCTAACTCATTTTGTAGGTTTGTCATACCTGTACTAGTCTCAGCTAGAGGTGAGGCCTCTAGCTTCATTGCCATTTCCAATGCTTCATCCTGCGTACAAAGTCTCTATTGCATTAATGGAAGTTTGATGTGCAGGAGCAGTGCTGCGATGAACCATTCCTTATGCTGCTCTGATGTAAACTCAAAGCTGACTTGGTTTATGAGGGCTTTGAATTTTTGATCAAAGTCCCATACTGACTCTGTAGGTAGTTGTTTGATGTCTTTAAGCTCTGTAATGCATTGTGACTAAGACTTAGGTTTCTTAAATTCTTTAATCATTGCGGTATTGACCTGTACAAGTGTTATGGCCGGTGTTGTTGTATACTTCATATACCATGTTAAGGCTCTATCTCTAAGTGTAGTGACCAACTAGACAAGTTTAATATTATCATCCTGAATCCCTTTAATGGTCCATATGGATTCACATAAGAACCAATGTTGTTTCAGGTCTTCTACCCCTGTACCCTTGAAGGTAGGTAGTTTCATGTCATCCCCCATTCTATTTCTATGTGGTGGATTTTGATTTGCTGTATTACTACCAGTCGACGGTGTAGATGTAGGTGATGTAGCGGTAGTATGTACTATCTGTGAACTACTAGATGTAGTTCCTATGGGATTATTCTGAGTCCCGGTTGCTTTTTGTGGGGTATAAGGGTGGTAAGGGATACCCCCTATGGTTCTCTCTATATTACTTGGACTCTGTTCTCTAGTAGTGTCTAAACTGTTTTCAAAGAGAAAAGATCTGAAATCTATTTTATATTTCCTACCACTACGTGTACATCCAATTTCATCAAAGTCACTCTCAAACTCTTGTGAAATTACACTTATTTACTTATTCATCTGAGACTATATCCATTTCTCCTTTTTCATGTAATAACATCTTAATGGACAATTTTAAAGAGCTTAGGTACTTACCGTGATATCCTTTGAAGAAGTACCTCTCTACTTCACTGAATCTCTTTCTTTGATCGACTACAAATTCTGTAACAAAGCCTTCCAACAAACTCGTAAGCCTGAAGTCTACTGCACACGAAGTGGGATTATCAACGCTTTTCACGGTCTGAATCAGCTCTAGTGCCTAGACAATGTTTCTTTTATTCTTGAATATATTCTTATCAGTCAACTTTGATAACCAGTCATACAACTCATTTGCATAGGTCGCAAAAAATATCGTATGTAGGTCAGTGAAGATATGTTTTTGTAACCAGTCCTGTGTACTCAGTCTAGGACTCTTGTTTTCTTTTCAACAAATTATTTCTCCTTAGACTCAACCTAGTGTTTAATTTCTTCTTTAGTAGGATGCCAATAGAACATTAGCTCATCATTTTGTTCAAAACCTACAATGGAACCATTTGTTGGTCTCTCTGGGCATACCCGGGTTTCCTTTAATGTACCAAGAAAACCCCTAACTCACTGGCCCTTTCAGCGACAGACCGCAGAACGGTCTGAAGTCTCACCCAAAGTGATCTTGGATGGGTTGGCTGAGGACTCAAGTTTCCTCAGTTAGGTTCTGTAGCATCCTAGTGGTTCGTACGACTCTTCTTAGTCAGTGGGATCTCTCTGCGACGGTGACCTTTATTACTCGCTGGTCCTGGGGGGAAGCGATCTCTTATCGCATCATCGATGTTAGCGCGATGCACAAACTATATTCTCTGCTCAGATATTAACCTACGATATCTCACACCGTAGTTCCTCCAGCAGTGTGATATTGCCTTTCTATATTGGGATATCCTTTATGGTAAGGCTTCAATATGACTTTCACGGTCCAACGGCTTCCTCTCTTAGTATAATAGTTAAGCTAAATAGCCTCACTTAGACTCCTACAGTCTAATATACTTAACATCAACTATGCTCAACTTGATAAACTAATACGCAGAAATCACTTAACACTGTAACTACAACTATCACGCATCAAGTACCAAGAACGCGTATACAGAAAACTTAACAGATTCAACTCATAGTTAATCTTCCATGCTACTATAACTAAAGATTGCATACATTTACTCATTCAGTAACTGGTAGTAAAGTTCATGTAATGAATAACAGATAACAGATAAATAAAGCACAATCACATGAATAGTCACACAACACACTGATTTTACGTGGTTCACCTCCAGGGGGGAAGCTACGTCCACAGGAACTGGAGAGAGTAAACATAGTTCCACTGCAACCTGATATGCAGCTTGAGATCTTCTGGGAAACTCCATGCACACCACCAGGAGCCCTTCTCTCTTAGATCTCTTCTCTTACAATATACTCTTCTTCTCTCTCTCTCTCTCTCTCAATCCCTGCAGATTGTTCAATCCGTGTGGATTGTTACATATATGCTCAAGGGGTCGGCTACTGGTTACAATAAGATAATACAGATGGACTAACAGAACCAGAGCTTCATTCTTACAATACTGAGACACTAGAGACACTTAGCTAGCTAAATGACTTAGAAGGCTAACTGTCTAACTGTCTAAACAGCTACCCAATTGTCTAACCTTTTACAATACAAAATACATCCTTATATAGGAATCCCGAAGGTCTCTCCATTACAAAACTATGGACCTGTACCAATAGTAACCCCAAAAATCCTAATTGTGAAAGTCAGCCTATCTATACTTGAGCTGCTGCTTTCCATCACACCACAGCTTTCTGCAGTCTTCCACGCTTCCCAACACTGATCGTGGGTATGGGTACCGCTTCCTCAGTTGCTCTGCTTCTGTCCTTCATCTTCATTGCCTCTGCCCATTGCTCCTTTTCCTTTATGAGGGTAGTTGATCCCTCCTGTCTTTGCCACTACCTTAAGTGCAGTGGTTGAGATCTCTCTTCTCGGCTGCTCAGGTATTGTTCTTCTTTGACTTCCCTGTCCCGATGTAGCAGCTTTTCCTGTAGCTGTAGGACCCTGCTCCAACAATAGGTCAAGGAGGAGGATTTGGTTGAGGAGGAGGATGAGGTCATGAATCGGTCTAGTGCTACACCTGTGGGGTATTTGGGCATTATCAGAGGGAGTGCCCTCATGCGTAGTGTACATACTGTGTAGCCAATGATCAAAATGTCGAAAGCTGCCCTCAGTTGAATGCAAAATGGTAGGAAGGAAATATTCCTCAGTTACAGAATGTGGAGAATCAAAATCATCCTACATTCCAAGTACAGAACCAACCGATAATGCAAAACCAAGTCCCACCACAGACTCAAACTCAGAACCAACCGATGGATCAACCATTGAATCAAAACCCTCCATTGAACTTGAATCAAGGATCGATAGTTGCCACCATTCAGGCTGAGTCGCGAATGAAGGATGTCGACATTGGGATCATCACCCACACTGGTGCAACAACTGGAGATGATGGACCATAGCTGAAATTTCAGCTCGTTGGTAAGAAAAAGGTCACATTTGATATTGCGACAGATAAAGACACCTTATTTGGCACAAAGAATGCAATCGGGAGAAATCTGGGTAAGTTACCGATTCTTGATATGCCATTTTCTTTTGATCCATTTGTAAAGGCAGAACCATTGTGGTAGCATGGTACCTTGCGGATGTTCTTTGAGAGTTTTCTATCGCTGGAAAGGGACTCTAACACCCTTGTCGATATTGAGACATTATTGCACCACCTGGATAAGACAGTAAAGGATTCTGCTGTGAATTCTTTGCAAAAAAGGAAGACAGGAAAGGAGATGAGGATGAATATCTAGATTGGAGATTATGAGGTTGACTCGGTCATTCTGGATCTTGGATCAGATGTAAACATTCTGACCAAGCAAACTTGGCAATTGATGGGAAATCCAACATTGGTATGGTCACCGGTATAGCTACGACTAGCAAATCAGGTAAAGGTTCATCCCATTGGTCACATTTCAAACTTGGTTGTCGACATTGGAGGTATGAAAACACATGCAGAACCAACCGATAATGCAGAACCAGGTCCCACCATAGACTAAGACTCAGAACCCACCTCAGACTCAGAACCAACTGATGAATCAACCATTGAATCAAAACCCTCCATTGAACTTGAATCAAGGATCGATAGTTGCCACCATTCAGGATGAGCCGCGAATGAAGGATGTCGACATTGGGATCGTCACCCGCGCTGGTGCAACAACTGGAGACGATGGACCACAGCTGAAAGTTCATCTCGTTGGTAAGAAAAAGATCACATTTGATATTGCGATAGAGAAAGACACCTTATTTGACACAAAGAATGCAATCGAGATAAATCTGGGTAAGTTACCGATTTTTGATATGCCATTTTCTTTTGATCCATTTGTAAAGGCAGAACCATTGTGGTAGCATGGTACCTTGCGTATGTTCTTTGAGAGTTTTCTATCACTGGCAAGGGACTCTGACACCCTTGTTGATATTGAGACATTATTGCACCACCTGGATAAGACAGTAAAGGATTCTGCTGTGAATTATTTGCAAAAAAGGAAGACAGGAAAGGAGATGAGGATGAATATCCAGATTGGAGATTATGAGGTTGACTCGGTCATTCTAGATCTTGGATCAGATGTAAACATTTTCACCAAGAAAACTTGGCAATTGATGGGAAATCCAACATTGGGATGGTCACCGGTATAGCTATGACTAGCAAATCAGGCAAAAGTTCATCCCATTGGTCGTGTTTCAAACTTGGTTGTCGACATTGAAGGTATGAAAACACATTTTGACTTTGATGTCATAAAAGTTGTAGAATATGGTGGTTCCTATCCTGCGCTTCTAGGTATTGGATGGGCTAATGATAGCATGGTATTTATCAACTTGAAAAAATGAGTTATGAAACTTGAAAACCAAGATGTCAGGGTCATTGCTCCTATGGACCCTCAGGAAGGACGATGATATATTGAACCCGTAAAGGATGAAGTCGGTAGAAGTTGGGATCAAGCTGATAACATCTCTGAAGACTATATCCATCCTACCATCGATGATGAACTTGGATGGTGCAGCGCAAGTTCTGCGTCATCTAACTCTGAGGACGCTCTAGAAAATTGGCAGAATAGGTTGCATGAAGTACCATTCAGGAAATGCGGGTTGATTACACGGTCTCTCTGGCATGTTGCAACTGAGACTATCGAGTTGTCCATTTATGAAGGACTGCCAGGACTATGAGAGTTCTTTCAAGAATTTGAAGAGAAAGTTTTTGAATCGCAGAGGATACTGGCCCTTGATGTAGCACTGAAGGCTACTTCGGCTTGATGGTGGGTGACACACAAACATATGATCCATGACTGGGAACAATGCCACAAATTGATGATGGTGCACTTTGGTGATTTAGAGGTCTATCATGCTAGGATATATGATGGATGAAATGATCCCACCAGTCATTTAATCGAGTGTCAGACTTTATGGGTGTTGCGACCCAGACATGAATGGGTCCACACTTTCTTTCACACTCTGGAAGAAATACCGAGATCCTAGTATGTGGTGGCAGAGTTGTGCAGGACTATCACCACTTGGGTATATTTTTTTGTTTGTTTTGTGTAGAGATTTAGTTTTTAGGAAATCAACTTAGAGGTATGCAATGCTTTACAAATGATCTGCGACGTCGTACTCAAGGTCACCCCTGTCACCTATCCATTTGATCCACATGAGCATTGTTCAATCCAATACATGATGAACTGCTACAACTTGTCTGGGGAACTTGAAGATGAGGATGAGTTGTGTAATGTTAATATTCCAGAGTTTGAAGGAAGTCGCAATGTCGCAGCCCCCAACATACTGACGAACTCGATGAGTCAGCCGCTGAGGATCTGGAAAGTCAACATTGGGTCGGCAGAGAACCCGAAATTTGCCAATGTCAAAGACTACTAGGACGAGGATACCATGGCAAAGATCATGGACCTACTACATGAATTCTAGGAACTTTTTTCGACATAGTTTTCAAAGATGAAGGGAATTTTAGGAGACCTAGGGGAGATGAAAATCATGTTGAAACTAGATGCCAAACCGGTGTGACGAAGGCCATATCGACTGAATCCATGATACAAGGACTGTGTGAAGGCCAAGACTGACCAGATGCTTAATGATGGGATCATTGATCCTGTAGAAGAATCAGAGTGGATAAGTCCTATGGTGTTCCAGGATAAAAAGACAGGAGAAATCCAAATTTGTGTCAACCTAAGGTAGTTGAATGATGTATGTGTACATGATTCATTCCCGACCCCTTTTACAGACGAAGTTCTTGAATGCGTAGGTGGCCAGGAGATGTATTCTTTCAAAGATGGCTTCTCGGGATACCACCATATCCAGATTGCAAAAGAGGATTTCTATAAGACTACGTTTGTCACTGAGTGGGACTATTTTCAATATACAGTCATGCTGTTTGGGTTGAAGAATGCACTAGTTGTATTCTCTCATGTAGTTGTCGCTGTATTTAAATATTTTATTCATAAGTTCCTACATGTGTATATGGATGACTGGACTATCTATGGACTAATTAGGGACCATCTAGACAACCTGCGGCTGATGCTAGAAAGGTGTCGCCAGCATCAAATCACCTTAAACTCTAAAAAGCGTATATTTTTTGCACCATTTAGCATGCTGTTGGGGCACATAGTCTGCAAATAAGGTATGTTGGTCGATACAATGAAGATCACACTAATCCTCAATTTACTACCACTAAATAATGTCAAAATTCTTCGGGCCACACTAGGGAATACCGGATACTATCGCAATTTTATCAAAGGATACACTGCGAGTAATACCCCCATGAAGAAACTACTAAAGAAGGATGCAGCCTATGAATGGATGCAGGAATGTCAAGGAAGTTTTGACACTTTGAAATCCAAGATGGCCTCTGCGCCCATACTAGTTTTTCCTGATTGGGATAAGGATTTCCATGTGCATGTTGATGCTTGTTCTATCGTGCTGGGGTCATTCTTATGCAAGTGGGTGAGGGAGAACTGGATCACCCAATCGCATATGCCAGTAGAAAGCTGCCTTTTGCTGAACTAAATTATACAATGATGGAAAGGGAAGGCTTGGCAATGGTTTATGGACTACAAAATTTCTGGCACCACTTGTTGGGCAGACATTTCAAGATATTCATTGATCATTCTTCTTTGCAATACCTGGTCAATAAGCCTGTGTTGGGGGGGAATATCTGTCGATGGCAGTTACTCTTCCAGCAGTTTGATTTTGAAATAGTTGTGAATCTAGGGTGATTGAACGCTGGCCCAAATCATCTGTCTCGCATCAAGAACGGTGAAGAATCGACCAATATTGATGACGAATTGCCAGATGCGCAACTGTTTCGGGTTAACATCGTAGATGATCACTATGCACCAATTATTTAGTTTTTGGCCATTGATGTTTCCCCAGAGGACATGTCTACTATCCAAAAGAAGAAGCTGGTAGTAAAGGATTCTGATTTTCAATTAATTATTGGACAGTTATATAAGCTTGGACCAGACGAAATCTTGCAACGGTGTATTTTACTGCATGAGCAGGGTCCCATTCTTAAAGAAGCACATGTAGGGAGGAAACTATGGAGGTCGGGCTACTACACAGAAGGTGTTTCATGCTAGAATATGGTGGCCTATGTTGCATAATGATGCCACAGACTATGCGAGGAGCTATGACATTTTGCCAGCGTGTCGGTAAACCATTGCGGCGGGATGAGATGTTGCTAGTACCACAGGTGACTCTGCAACCATTTGATAAATGGGCTATGGATTTTGTGGGTCCTATTAATATACCAGGGAAGCAGACTGGTGCATGATACATCATCACTACAACTGACTATCTCACTAGGTGGGCGAAAGCTACACTAGTTGTGGATTGTACCACTGCGATGGCAGCAAGGTTCATCTTTGAAAACATCATGACATGGTTTGGGTGTCCTAGGATCTTGATGAGTGACCAGAGCAGTCACTTCGTCAACCGAATTGTGAAAGTGCTAACTAAGGAGTTGCAGGTGCAAGGTAAGAGGAGTACACCATACCATCCACAAGTGAATGGGACTGTTGAAGCATTCAACAAAATATTGGAAACAACATTAACTAAGGTATGTAATGCTAGCCGTGATGACTGGGACCTAAAAATTCCAGCGGTGCTATCGGCCTATCGTGATGATGGTCCTACTAGGAGAACCACTTGTATTACTTTGTACCCCGATGCTTATAATTGGAAGAACTAATAAGAGTCATGAGGTAGTCCCCTCTAATTATAAAGGTGGGTCATTAGCACCCCAGTGTGGTTGCTTGAACCTACATGTGTAACTCGAGCCTACATGATTAACTTGAGCTTACATGTCGGATGAGTTAATTAAAGTGAACAGATGAATATAAATAGAGGTGTAGCACTCCTCATTTAGAGCACACACTCTCACTTGTGTAGCACATTTGTGGAGAGAGAGACGTAGCTGGAGAAGGAGGAGGATCAGGCTTTGATCTCCTTGTTGGTTTTACCTTTTATCTTTTTGGGCATCTATATTGAGGAAGCTTTTGCTGGGTTTTTCACTTTAGGGTTTTCCAAGGATAAATCTGTGTTGTTCTTGTGATTCTGTTTCTTTCAGTGATCCTGCTTATATTCTTTTGTTATGAAATTGGAATGAAATACTGATGTATTAGCTAAGTATATGAAAAGTTAACATGGTATCAGAGCCACCCTGAATAGGATAGCCTTCACAAGGAAAAATAGCCCTCTCTCTCTCCTCGAAAGAAATTAGGGCTTCTTACAAAAGAAGAATTTTTGAGTGAGCCTGACATAGGATTTCTCTCCTCATCAAAATACAATTTTAGAGACCTGTATCAATATTTTTGGTTGCGTGAAACTCTGGGAAGGTCAAACCCTAGTTTGACCCTGAGCCAGAAAAACCCTAAATACTAAAAATGCTAAGTTTTGGTACATTCGCTATATCTTGATATTGGAGACATTTCAGGAGCTAAAACTTTCCGATTCCGAAGATAAAATCATTATGTACACTGTATCCAAAATTTAGCCTCATATTCGCTATATTCTGGGATCTATTATCCCTCCAAGTTAGGGTTCCATCCTCTTCTAGAATTCATCCCTAAACAAGACACCTAGGAAAAATTGATATAGCTTGGGATACAGAGGTCCAAAATGAATTCCTGAAGATGTTCTGGAAAGAGAACGGACTGTAATTTCTGTGGACCGAATTTCAGAACCAGAAGATAAAACAGTGACACGTGGCAGGTCGTACAACTTCGATGTTCTAAACAGTCTTGTAACAGGTCACCTTGGGAAAAGGATCATAAATCCAAATTGGTCAAAACCATTCTAATGAAACCTTTGTTTTTGGATAAAGGACATGTGAGGTTAACTTATTGAGAAATTTCAGATATAGAGGGGCAGTAATTTCATAGATATCATAGAAACAGTGACAGGCATTTCTGCAGAAGAAATTGGAAAACTAGGGCTTCCTGTTCCGGGAGCTTCCCTCCACTGTTTTCAGAAAAGGAGTACATTGGACAGCTCCATTTGAAGAGATCTATATTTCTATCCAATTAGATCTGAAAGATTCCAATTTTTTAAAATTATGGTTTCTTTGACAAACCCTAGATCAGCCAGGTCCAGAAGCAGGACGGACACCTCAAATTGGTAAGATCTAATCTTTTCCTATTTGCATTTGAGGTTCTCATTTCAAAGTGATATATCACATTATCTTGATGATAAGATTGGTAAATTTGAGAAATTACAAGAATGGAAGTATTTGATCTCTCTGAAGAAAATGAATTAGATACCTACATGAGTAGAGATGTTCCAGTTCTAGAGGGAGATGAGGCTCAAAGCCTTACACCAAAAGAACTTGATCAAGGCCAAGAAGATAATTGTTGATTCAATCACAGATCAACTTTGAACACAAGTGTATTCCCTAAAGAAACTGAAGATGTTTGATTCCTTGATCAAGCTATTTGAATATAAGAACTTAAATTAGAAGATGGCTTTGAGAAAACAGTTGAAGAATGTGAAGATCCAGAATGCAGAACAACTTGAAGCGGTAGAAGAAGAAGTGGAGAATACAGAAGTGGTGATAGCCACCTTGAATGGCCTCCCAGGATCATGGGATTCATTCATTCAAGGAATATGTGCTAGAAGGAAGTGATTACTTTCAACAGACTCTGGGAAGAAGAAGAAGCTCGACTCATAAGAAGAGAAGAAGAAGATGCGAGCAATTGAAGATCAAGCTCTCACCATTCAAAGAAGATCCCTCAAGCGATGAGGAATGTGAAGAACTCAATTATTGAAGAACCTCTTATCCATCTTATCATTTGGATAAGAAATGATGATGTCATGAATGAAGAATATGATGAAGCAGAATGATCAAGAAGGAGTGTACCCACGAAACAAACAAAAGATAAGTATTCAATTGTCATTTCAAGATATTGTTTTGTTATACATTTGATTATATTCAGTTGATGTGCTATGCATGATAGATTGTTTGCATTAATGACTGTATACTACTAATATGCATGTCATGGGTAAGTAGCTCATGGTGTTATACAACTCTCCATACTACTTATCTAGAATGAAACCTCTTTGCTAACATATTGGATTAGTGCACAATCTCAATGTTGTCCTAGTAGAGATGGAAGGAATCTAGAAAGTTTTCGTGAGATATGGATGAATGTTGTATAGGCTAAACAGTTGCATGATGCATAAGAATTTTTCGTTATGCATATGTTTTATGAAATAGTTCTAACCATGCAACTAGTTCATTTGAATTGTAGGAAAGGTCCTGTACAACCTTCTACAAGAAAAGAAGGATGAGACTTGTTCCGAAGAATATGTGATGACAATTCAAGATTCACTTCAATAAACATGAATCTAAAGCTCCCAGGGTCAGAAACAGCATGACGAAAGAAAGAGCTTTAGAGAGTGGTAGATCCACCTCGAAGGATGAAGACCACCATGGGTACGAGAGACAACTCAAGATGAAGAAAATAATTCTATGAAAGAAGATATGATCAAAAAAAAAAAATAACAGTTGATCATGGGGAATGATGTATACGATATGATTTCGAGACATAAAGGGAAGTATGTAGTATCTATGGATCTACAAGAACAAGTGTACAAAGCAAGGTTCATGATTTTCCTCTGAAAGAATAGACTATGACATGACATACTCTATTGACCAGACCTACTAGAAGTATATATCAAGCATAAACCACTTGTACAGAATGAAGAAGGAAGATGATACTCCACTTCAGGGGCAGTGACTACAAAAGATATTTGAGTTTGACATGGTACGACATGATGGATAGCTTCGTGATGGATCAAGAATTTACCAAGAGTAAAGTGGGTTCCAACCTTCAAGGTTGAATACAGAAGACTAGGATATGTTGATGACCTGACAAGACCAACTCATGGAAGATGTTATGATGAAAGAGTACTAGAATGATGTTTGGGATATAGTACTCAAACTAGAAAGAAAGAATGTGGTATCTTACAAATGGATTTTCAAGATAAAATATGCTACTGATAGAAGTAAGGAAAGACTTGTGGTTTCTATCAGAAAGATGGAATTAATTCTAAAGAGACACTTACTCCAGGAAGCAAGGTACACTTCCTTCAGAACTATCATTGTAGTTTCTTCCATGATGAAGTAAAGACAAGCCTTCCTTAATGGTATGATTGAGAAAGAGTTTTACATCAAATAGTCGTGAGGATTTGAAGTTGAAGACATATGGAATCATGTATGCAAGTTGAAGAAGGCCCTCTATGGCTTGAAGCAAGCTCCCAGAGCTTGGTATGGAAGAAAAGATAGTTTCCTGACGAGCATGGGATTTTCCAAGAGTAAAGTCGATCCTAACCTTTAATACAAGGTTGTTGAAGATGAACCTGTCATACTATTACTATATGTGGATGAATTATTCCTGACAAGGAATGAGAAACAGATTATGGAAAGCAAGAAGAAACTAGCAAAAGAATTTGAGATGAAAGACCTTGGGTTAATGCATTGTTTCCTAGGTCTAGAAGTATGGAAAAGTTTAAAAGGAATATTTCTCAACCAGGGAAAGTATGCGGTAGAGATATTGAAGAGATTCAATATGTTGGAATGCAAAGTCATGGCCACACCCTTGGACTCCAACCTGAAGCTGTTAGCTGATGACTCATTATAGTTTGTGGATGTGACTCACTACAGATAGATCATTGGGTCATTGATGTACCTAACAAATACCAGACCAGACATTTGTTTTGCTGTGAACATCTTGAGTCAATATCTAGTTCAACCTAGACGGGTTCACCTGATATCCGCAAAACATGTGATGAGATATCTGAAAGGGACTATAGACTTTGGTCTATACTATGATGGTAGCCATGACTATATATTATATGGCTACACAGATGCATATTGGACTGGAAGTATCTCGGACAGGAAAAGAACATCAAGTAGATGCTTTTGTTTGGGGTCTTCTATGAGTTCATGTTTTAGCAGGAAATAGTCCAGTGTTTCTCATAGCATGGATGAAGTAGAATACATAGCAGATTGCTCTACTAAGTTGTGAATCCATATGGCTTCAGAAGCTAATATCAGGTCTCTTGGCCTGAACATGGATATTGCAATGATTCTATGTGATAACCAGAGTTGTGATCCGTCGTAACACATAGAAATCTAGTTTTTCTACATACAAGATAAGATGCAGATGATGATGTTTCAGTATTCCCATACTGAAGATATAGATGATGTTTCAGTATTTACATACTGTAGATGTAAATGATGGTGATTCTGTATTTCTATACTGAATATAGAGATGATGATGCTTTCAATATTTCTATACTGAATATATAGATGATGATGCTTTCAGTATTCACATACTGGAGATACAGATGGTGATAGTTCAGTATTCACATACTGGAGATACAGATGGTGATAGTTCAGTATTCACATACTGAAGATGTAGATGATGATGGTTTAGATGATGATGTGCTGACGAAGCCTCTATCTCGAGTAAAGTTTGAACACTTTCGGGACAAGCTTGGTGTTGTTTGAAAAGACCTTCCCCCAAAAGGGGGAGTAGTGATGTTGCAGTGGGATTGTATCATCCCTAGGCATTTTCCCTAAAGTGATTTAGTGACCTCGGTCTTCAAGAATGTGGCAGGATTGCATCATCCTTGAACTTCCGTTCAGAATGGTATCCAGAGGCTTCGGTCCCCGAGAATGTGGCAGGATTGCATCATCCTTGAACTTTGGTTCAGAATGGTATCCAGAGGCTTTAGTCCCCGAGAATGTGGTAGGATTGCATCATCCTTGAACTTCAGTTCAGAATGGTATCCGAAGGCTTCGGTCCCCGAGAATGTGGCAGGATTGCATCATCCTTGAACTTCAGCTCAGAATGGTATCCGGAGGCTTCGGTCCCCAAGAATGTGGCAGGATTGCATCATCCTTGAACTTCGGTTCAGAATGGTATCCGGAGGCTTCGGTGCCCGAGAATGTGGTAGGATTGCATCATCCTTGAACTTCGGTTCAGAATGGTATGCAGAGGCTTTGGTCCCCAAGAATGTGGTAGGATTGCATCATCCTTGGACCTAGTCCTAAAGTGATAGGGACTGATTATCCCGTAATCAATCCGGTGACTTCGGTTGAGGAGAATGCGGTAGGATTGCATCATCCTTGGACCTATTCCTAAAGTGATAGGGACTGATTATCCCGTAATCAATCCGGTGACTTTAGTTGTCGAGAATGTGATAGGATTGTATCATCCCTAGACTTAGGTCCAAAAGTGATCCGAAGACTTTCATCTTTGTGTTGTGGATTACAGGTTATTGCTAATGATGATGACGTACTGATTGAAAGATCAGAGTATGATGATGATGATGTATTGTTTGAAATATCAGAGTATGATGATGATGATGTTGTTGTTCGAAAGATCAGAGTATGATGATGATGATGTTGTTGATCGAAAGGTCAAAGTTCTGAAGATGTTGTTGCTGATCAAAAGGTCAAAGTGCTGATGATGATGTTGCTGATCGAAAGGTCAAAGAGATGATGATGATGTTGTTGATCGAAAGGTCAAAGTGTTGATGATGATGTTGTTGAGTGAAAGGTCAAAGAGCTGATGATGATGTTGCTGATCGAAAGGTCAAAGTGCTGAACATGATGTTGCTGATCGAAAGGTCAAAGTGCTGAAGATTGTTGCTGATCGAAGTGGTCAAAGTGTTGATGTTGCTGAATACTGAAGATTGAAGATGAAGACTACATGATGTTGAAAATATTCCAATGATTTATAGATGTGTTAACCCTGATGATTCTGATGATGATCTCTCTCTCTCTCATGTTATTGTTGTTGTTGATGTTGTTGTAGAATACCCTTCTCGTTAAGGAGGAGTGTTGAAATATTGTAAATTTGAAGAATATTCTGTATGTATCTTTTTCTGGTCCCCAATGGTCCTATCGAGAGAACCACTTGTATTAATTTGTACCTTGATGCTTCTAATCAGAAGAACTAATAAGAGTCATGAGGTAGTCCCCTCTAATTGTAAAGGTGGGTCATTAGCACCCCAGTGTGGTTGCTTGAGCCTACATGTGTAACTCAAGCCTACATGATTAACTCGAGCCTACATGTCAGATGAGTTAATTAAAGTGAATAGATGAATATAAATAGAGGTGTAGCACTCCTCATTTGCAGCACACACTCTCACTTGTGTAGCGCATTTATGGAGAGAGAGAAGTAGCTGGAGAAGGAGGAGGATCAGGCTTTGATCTCCTTGTTGGTTTTACCTTTTATCTTTTTGGGCATCTATATTGAGGAAGCTTTTGCTGGGTTTTTCCCTTTAGGGTTTTCCCAGGATAAATCTGTGTTGTTCTTGTGATTCTATTTCTTTTAGTGATCTTGCTTATATGCTTTTGTTATGAAATTGGAATGAAATACTGATGTATTAGCTAAGCATATGAAAATTTAACATATTGCACTACTTGTAAATGTCTAACCGGTCAGACACCATTTAAGCTAGTCTATGGGAAAGAGGTAGTCATGCCCATGGAGTATATTGTTCCCAGTCTACGTATTGCCGTAGAGACGGGCATGGATGATGCAGAAGCATTAGAAGAATGAATTGCATAGTTGATCCATCTTGAAGAAGACCATTTTATTGCTGGCTTCCACCCACAAGTTACGAAGGATCGACAGAAGGCATGGCATGATCGCCACATTAAGAAAAAAAAGTTTGCGGCAGGATATTTGGTGCTGTTATACGACAGTAATTTCATCAAGCATCCAGGTAATTTACAAATGCACTGGTTAGGTCCATATCTTGTTCATTCCATTACTTCTGGCAGTGCAGTTCGATCACAACAATTAGATGGTGAAGTTTTACCGACGCTTGTCAATGGGAGTCGCTTAAAGCCCTAGGATGGTGTTGGCGATGTGCACTACTTGAGGCACTGAAAAAACAAATATTTTAGTTCTAAATAGCAAGGCGAGCCCCCGGGGATAGGTTGCACAAGGTTAAAGTTTGTAAGCGATGACTAGTTGACCACTTGCGACAGTTACATGGTTGTGGGTTTTTCAGATAAAGTAATAAATGCAGGTAGTTAAAATAGTTGGTCGATGGCGCTTGTTGAAGCAACCTGTAGTAATGAGTGATATGACCATTAGAGGAGTAAGATCATTGATGGATTTGGCATCATTAATACCCAATTTAGTAATCATGGTGATAGTATATTTGGTAATAATAAGTTTTGAGCTAGAGGTGGCTATAAAAAGTGTGCAGGATGCGTAAAGATGGAATTGTTTAGTTAAGAAAGAAAAATGTGAAACAGAGAAGGGATTTTGTAGTGTGGTGTGAGCTATTGAGTGAGTTGTAGTGTTGCAGGTTAGAGCCATCGAGTGCAGTTGAAGGGTTGAGACATGAGGCATGTTGAATGACCTTGACGCCATTGAGATTTCAAGTGAGTACGAATCCCTTATCCGACCAATGGATATTGAAGAAGAAATTATGAGCATTCCATTCAGTTCATTTTCAATTCCCAAGTGGAAGCAGCAGGCTCAGAGGCCCATTCCCATGCCGCCGCTGAAGAGGAAAACTCGCACATTGGTGAGAGTGCAAGGAGAAGGAACCACACAGACTGGGCCATCGAGCTCATGATTTGTTGAGTCCGTGGCACCTCAGGGTGTCTCTATTCATGAAATTTTGGGATATGTCACTCCTATGTGTCTGGAAGCCAGGCCGAGTAAGCTGTCAAAGAATCAGAAGTATCCACCAAAATTGTTGCCACTACCAGAGGAGATGAAGTGCTCGATTGACATCATCCCTGCATTGATCAGGTTTAAATTCGAATACCATGACCTGCTACTACTTAAATATGTCATGGATGAGCCCTATGAGTCAATCCTGATGGCACCTAGTGCCCCAATTCGGTGGATTCCTCAACCTTGGGTGAGTGGGTTTGATCAATCTGGATTGTTGGGGCTCATCAATATGGCTCATTTTGGGCGATTGAATGAATCCCATGTGTGCATGAAGCAACTGTAGGATTTTTTTCATGGAGGGACACATTGGTTGATTATGTTGATCGCTATCATAATATATTTGATCCCAAGCATCACAGGCTTGCCGAAGGACGGGGAAGATCCGGTGCAGTATATCTATGGGAGAGATATTAACAAGAGGCTTGCCAAGTAGATGAAGGAGTTATTTGGTCTACAACATGATGGCCATGGTTATCACATCGATAGCATTAACTCATAGGCAGTGTGCATCGGCACAAGGATCCTGGCGAGCAAGGTCATTCAGGGAAATCAACCAGTCCAATGCAATTTGGGTGTTGTCTTCTGCACCCAGAAGTGTGCTGAAGGGGTGCAAATGAATTGGTCTTTGTATTTGCTAAATCAGTTACGAGAAGATGTGCTTGCTGCTAGGATGGGAGGTCATTCTCATATAGTTGGTTGTTGATCCTTATTGTGCTAGTTTCCTAGATGGAACTAGAATACTATCAACTGATGGCAGTTGATGCAGCAAAGGTGTGCTGAGGTGCAAGGTATCAAAACTTATGGTGGGTTGAAAATCCTAGTCGATAGATGGGCTATGCCATTCACTTTTGGGTTTATTGGGAAGCATTTCAAGCTACAGTCATTGCCATTCCCTGAGTCCCTCCTTACGCCACAGCCCAATATCAACGGATCCTTCAGTTTTCCATCAGGCCCCACTCTATCTACATTCAAGCACAACGGAACCTCGACAAGTAGTGGCTACCTTGGACTCACAAAGTCACAACAGAAGAATTGGATTCAGTTGTTTAAGAGTGGTCAACGAAGTGGAAAAACCCAGTGAGTCAGGAGGAATTATATAAAGAGCAGCCACTAGATGCCCCAGAAGAGCCTTCCTAGAAGGACCTGAGCACTCATGACTCTGACAACGAGTCATCAACCAACCCTGAGGATGCATCACAGTGCATGCAGGAGGAGACTCGTACCAAATGGCACTAGGAATATGAGGTAGGTAGCGGTACCAAGTCAGGGATGGAGCATTAGAGGAAATTTCAACTCAAAATGGGCCTCCTAAAAAAAATTAATAAAATAATAGTTAAAATAATAAAATAATATTTATTAATTTTGGAGGAAGAAAAGAAAAAAACTACTTTTTTGTTTGTATTTTCGACATATATCCCTGTGTTTTTACTCAAATTTCAATCGGGAGAGCTCGTTGGATGTGGAATTAAATTATGCATCCAACGAGTACCCACTCAGCATACTTTTTCACAAACCTCTCTACCGCAAAAACAAGAAATACCTGAAAAAACATGATGATGATGTCATCATCACATTTTTTTCAGGTATTTCTTGTTTTTGGGGTAGCGAGGTCCATCAAAAGTATGTTGAGTGGGTACTCGTTGGATGCAGAATTTAATTTTGCATCCAACGAGCTCTCCTGATCGAAATTTGAGTAAAAACACGGCGAGATATGTCGAAAATACAAACAAAAAAGTAGTTTTTTTATGATACCTATCCCCAAATTTATATTAAAAAAGTGTTTAAGACCTATACGGTATTTCAAATTTAAAGAAATTTCATTGGCTAACACATGATGACATGGAATTTGATTTAAAGCTAAAAGGCCCATTTTGAGTTGAAATTTCCTATAATGGATCAACTACAGTGGCTTATCAAAGTGGTGACTGACTCATCCGCGGATGCGAAAAAGGTGATCCAAGAGTCAAACCATGAAGAATTCGGTGCGGTAAGAGATCAATTAGATTCAATTTTTGGAATTATTTCTAGGTATAAATCTATGCAACCCATGATGCAGGATATCCTGTCGATTAGCACTAAGCCCCAGGCTAGGAACGTGCAAGTTCCCCCGACTGCGATCGACGCAAGAAATGAGGAAGTTCAACAATTGTTGCGACCAATCCGGATTGTGGCTTTGGACCTGAACAAGTTGTCTGCTATGGCGTTAGTGGAGTTGTAGCACATTGTCACCCTAGAATTGGAAAAAAGAAAAAAAGAACTGATTAAGGGCTATGTCCAGTCACATAGCATCACAGAGAAGCTGCAGAAATAGGCAGATGGGCTACATCAGGTCCAGGTGCAGCTGGCATAAGAAAAAATTTGAGAAATCGATGCCTTGAAGGTGACACAGGATGAGATGCAGTGAAAGGATACTAAAGAGATTATGGAACTGAAAAAGGTGCAAGATTGCCCGATAATTGAACAGGCACAGATGTGTGCTAGGTATGATGAATTTGGGTAGGCTGTTTCTGAAGCTTGCCAGCACATTTTTGAAAACACAGCCAAACTCACCCTAGTCAAAAATGCTAAACGATTGGGGCAAACTATTGTTCAACTTCAGGATACCAACCTAATGCTCAATTCCCTGGTACAACCTACGACGTTGCTAGAGGAGGTTGTAGAAAGGAAAGCCTCCATTAAAGGCATCGCAGCTCAGTTCGAAATCACAGAGCAAGAGGCCAAAAGCATTATGGAAGCGACAATGTAGTTTTGGCAGAGCATTGTCTAGGATGAGCAGCTTGATCAACTGACTGCACAAGTGCAAGAACAGAAAGGTCAATTAACGACCTTGAAGACATCACTAAGGGCCATTCCATTGATTGTACAGATCACACAGGTCGAGGAACTGAAGGATTTACAGCAGAGAGCCGCTCGTGTGCAGAAACGCCAACAAAAGTGCCGCACTCATCTTGATGAATTTCAGGAAGTCATTGGGTAGTTGGTTGTTAAAGCATTCACCACACTATAGGAAGTACAAGATCATCAACAAATGTTCGATTACAAGGCCAGAGAAGAGAACCCAGTGAAGCAGGATTTGACTAATTGTCAAAGTACTGCCGACAAAATCCAGCTTCAGGTACGTGAGATTGTGTAGCAATTTGAATATTTCAAGGCGTAGATGTTGACACATACCCTGTCAACTTGACGTGGCTTGAGGATGAGCCACGAGACTATGTTGGGGGCCTATTGGTAGTGGTTTTGGTAAGTGAATTGCATAGCATCGTGGTAGCTACACAACCTTACACGTTACTGCGCAAGGCTATATTAGCGCGATGAGTGGAAGAATAACCACTTTGAATATTTTATATGTTATTTGACCAAGTTATGTTGTAATAGGTCATTAGCGGTTATAAGTTAGTTATAAGTGGACCCTCAATGTAATGGCGCAAGCCTATTTATAGATCTAGTTTTGCAAGTAGAAAAGGGGAAAATAGGAGAGAATAGAGGATCATGATTATCATAGGAGAATCACATCAGAGGATAATTGGGGCATAAGGTCTAGTGTGATCTGGTTTTGTGAATAATTTCCTATGTACTTGGGATTTATCTAGGTTTTCCTGATGTATGCAGTCTCCGTTTTTGGAGAATAATTGTGTAATGTGGGTCCTTTGCGCAATATTAATATGATATGACAATTGTGGCACAAATATTTTCTATTATCATTATTGTGATCTAATATGTTATGATGTTGTGACATGTTTTGTTATGATGTTGATGTGATTTAGTCTCTTTTTTTCTGCTACTTTCTGTTGCACTATGAGTTGATATGTTTTATGAACAATTCTACGATATTAGTAATATTGTGACAGCCATATGATGCTATAATGACTGCATAAGTTTTGAATACACTCTACAAGTTGAGGAGATGGCTTAAAGTCGACTGCAATTCTCTGGATCTAGCAGTTATGGTGTCCTCCCATTGAATCCACATATCCTCTACCCCCACTATCGAAAATTCAGTTCTAATAGCTCTCCCTTGAACATCTTGTGTGAGACCTTGTTTGCACCACAGACATTGCTGGGCAGGGTAAAACCTATCTAGGCCAGTGCTCAGGGAGATTGCGCTGATTGGGCGTCGATAGAGTGGGAACCCATGGGTTTTGAGTATTTTTTGGTGTCTTTCACCAACAAGAAGACAGATCAACTAGGGAGATTGATTTCACCATATCAAAGCACTCACCAAAGTTTTGGTCCCCAAATCTGTGAAATGGGTTAAAGGGGAGACACCATTCAACGGTGCAGATCTCATTGAAGAAAGATCTATGGTGGATGACTTCTCCGCTAGTGGGACATCCACGAGACAAATCATCTCGGGGATTCATGAAAAGTGGAATTTCTAGTACACGTGTACAGTTGGGAATGAAGATGTTTCAGATCAAAAGGTCTGAAATGATATTATTCATCAAAATGTCGCAGAAAGGATAATCATTTTTTGAGATGAAATGTACAGTTCTGCATACAATCTGCTCGTTCCAAAAGACCCTGTCAATGTGATATCTCAAGACAGATAAGCAAAGGGATAAAGTGATAGGTAATCAAATTCCATGACATCATTAGAGCATTCCTGCAGTGGAGAAGTTGGCTCCACAACGTAGACAACCCTTCTAAACCCAAAGGACATTGCATCAAATGTGTGGAAATCTAGAAAAATATACCTAAGGTTTAATTGCAGAGGATAGGCAATGTTTCCACACAAATTAGGAAGATGCAAACAAGGAGAAGCATTCTAATACCATCACTAGTATGGGAAAAAAGGTGAGGAATTTCAAGTCCATGTGCCATGGGATAGATGGGCGACGATGTAGGAGAGCACTAAGAGCCTTTTCTGCAGCCAATATTTTAACGTCACAATAGAGGAGATGGCGTGACTAGATTTTTAGTAGGAAGACAAAATCCCAAACCCACATGCCCGCACATGTTGTCATCATGGTACTCGATGGAGAAATATGCGAACATGATGACAGGGCCATCGTCATGTCCAGTTTTCCATCTCTTTATAAACGCCACACTCCAAAGCCACCAAGAGATAGAGACTGAGTGAATGTGAAAGGGAAGCTAAGATGGTAAAATTTTATTCTAGTGGGGATTCTAGGAAGTTTATAGAGGGTCTGCAATGGCCAGATGGATTGAAAAGCTCATATTTCTGGGAGTGTTATTGGTGGGTGAGCATAGCTCCATGCATTTCCCTTGTTTTTGTATCGAAAAGGTTGTAGCATCAGGGTAGGGATGTTCATTGTATTAGAGAATCCTTCCAGCACTAGCATGGTCATGTCAAGGATGTCCATCGTATTAGATGGACCTCCTGGGGCTGGTGAGGGCACTACTGTATTAATAGAAGGTCATACCCCCATAGGAACTATGTGTATAATTTCTTCTAATGAGCATCCCTCAAAAGCCTCTGTATAGAGTTGTGGTTCCCATAATCTCAGCCCATGGTGACCATTTGTAGCGCCAACCCTTTCGAGCGAATGCTCGTACTGGAAGAGAAGGGGCCCAAAGTCTTCATCACCGCCTTTGTGAATTCCACATGCCAACGTTATCTAGGGTGGTGAAGAAGTTGGGAGTGTGCCACGCCGTGCAACCTATAGATGGAACATCCCCTTAGGAGGAGGGAAGCACAAGGGCAATAGGCCTCCTCAAAGGCTTGTCTTAGTCAGAAGCAATGTGATCCTTCTTCAAATCCCCTTGAATAACAGTGTTACCCAAACAGAGGGTTGCGAGGAGGAAGGTTAAGAATAGAAAAAACACAAACTTTCTTGCCAGCTATGAGTCCATGCAGAAAGGTGCCTTTGAGCACAGGATGAACAAAAATCACCTAGAAGAGACACATTGCAGACCTAGAAGGGGTATGAATGGTCAAAGATATGTCCACAACATGCCACCAAAAGATGTCCTGAACTATCATTTTCAAGGAAGGAAAACTCGAAGCCAAAAACACATGCTGCCGTTAAGACCTGCACACATGTTTTATCCATGATGCTTTTTTTATATATAAGTAAATCATGGTATAAATGCCATGTCCCAGGTTGTTAAAGTGTTGATCACGACTATAAATGACTATCACCCTATTTCAAGATTACTCTTGGGGGCCTGAACCGTTATAAAGGGACTCCCTGTCGAGGGAGAAAGAGGTGGGTTGGTTTTGAATTTGCAAGACTATTGTGTTTATAATATTTTTTGAATTAATACAAGTACAGAGCTGAATGCTAGTTATATGAATGCAGGAATTCCTACGTGTTTCCAAATCACAGACTATGATTTTCTTTTCCTTATGTGCATGTGCTTCCTGTCATATTTTACATTATGTTTTTCTTCATGTCGTAGACTCAATGTATAATGGTTAGGAATTCATACTCATATGCTCCTACAATTGTCTCCGATATCCACCAAACACTTCCTCCAAAAATGGCGTGGAATTCATCTTTGTGGTTCTCTACTCTAGCGAACTATCATTGTTGTGCATTTCCCACCAAACCCCAAACATAACGACTGTGATTGAGGCACTACCTTGCTCTTGAAATAATTTTCCTATGCAAACTGCTATGTTTTCTTTGGATTTTTGACTCCATAGCCCGATATATATTTATTTGTTTCCAACCACCAATATTTGATATTCATTTTGTAACATTATGTATGGCCTTGTTATACATCTTTGAGAGCTCCCTCTTTGGAATTGGAGAAGCCAATTCCCTTTCCTAAAGTGGTTCTGTTGTTACCCTGGGGCATGCCTCTCGCAACCTTGGGTGCAATTCTGAGTGTTAACACTGTGTTTTTTACTTACAGGGAAAAAACAGAAATAAAAAATCTGGGGATTTTAAGAAAGGTTGGGAGCCTCCCAATGGATTTGGCACCTAGTCTACGAGGTTCTTTGATACCTCGCAGGGAGGTTAGCATCCCAAGTTGGAGCCAGTTGCTAGCACCATTTATGGGATAAATAATTGGTAAGAGATATGATAGATATGGTGGAAGAAGGTTTGTAAAATTTTCATATCATATAACCTTAGAAATTGTTGACAAAGAGCTGCAGATGTTTGAAAGGACGTTTCTAGGTTAAGAAAGCCAAATACTTAAAGAAATTATTGATTTTTGACCTTCAAATGCATAAGAACGAATAAATTCTCCCTTAGCTCGATATTGAAAGGAAATGGATGGCCTAGATGTGCAGCGTAGTAGATCAAAGGTCAAAATTAATTTTCGCCCAAGGAAATTCAGAAGTGGAAGCATGAAAAAGAATAAAATTGGCTATAAAAAGTGGAAAACCTGACTTCTGCCTTCCGTAATTTGGGTGGAGATTGAAAAGTCGAAACGTAAGAAGCTTGTTTGCACAAAGTTAAAATATCATTTTTCATTCTCCGTAGTCCACCATATCCAATGGTCAAGAAAACTCTTACACGGATCAACGGTACGGAAAGGTGCAAAGGTTGTAGATAGGAAGCAAGAAATGCTATGTTTTGGCCATAAGAAAATCCAAGTTCTGATTTCCGCATTCTGCGAAGATCTAATGGTTCAGTGATCTCTAGCATAGATCAATGGCTATTGGAGCAGGGCCCCACAACTATAGGAAAAGCTACTAGTGGAACAAGAAAGTCAAAGGAAATAGTACATGAAGCGACCGAGAAGAGAGCTCAACCACTGCATTTAAGGCAGCGACGACGATAGGAGGGCTCAACTACCCTCATGACTGGAGAAGGAGCAACAAGCCAAGGTATTAAAGACAAAGGATATAAGGGGAGTGACCGAGGAAGCGATTCCCATACCCACGATCAGCGTCAGACATCGTGGAAGACTACGGAAAACTGCAGTGTGACCAGTAAGTGGCAGTTCAAAGTACAGATAGGCTCACTGTCACAGTTAGGGTTTTTGGGTTACTGTTGGGATAGTCCCATAGTTTTGTATCATGGTGAGACCTTCGGGCCACCTATTTAAGCATGTATTTTGTATTATGAAGGGTTAGATAGTTAGTCATCTAGTGAGCCAAAAAGAGATAGATGGTTAGATAGCTAGCTAGACAGTTAGACAGTAAGACATTGAGAAAGAGTTGAGCTCTGGTTCTGAGTTCAGTCTGTAGTTATCTTACTGTAACCAGTAGCTGACTCCTTGAGCATGAATGTAACAATCCATAGGGATTGAGAGAGAGAGAGTATATTGTAAGAAGAAATCATAATAGAAAGAGAAGAGATCTAAGAGAGAAGGGCTCCC
>LPNX011094703.1:94060-113910 GCA_001517045.1 Pseudotsuga menziesii
AGACTGCTATATGTATTAATGCAGAGTTGTATTATGGTATTATGCTAATTCGGTGGCTGGTCTTTCATTTGGGTACCTTCATCACTTCACTTCTGGGATGGACTTATAATGTATTTCGACCATCGTATAACCCCTCTGATCTCATACATTAGGGGGCATCTGTTATAGTGGATTTCACCACACTAGGTGAATCACACATTGTATGGCCTTCCCCTATCCAGCTGCAGACTCATTATTCCTTATGGACCATTTATTGTCTTTTGATGTATCATTGACCACCCATAAAAACATTAGAAAAATGATATACGCGGCCTTTTCCCCGATAACCGCCTACATACGCAGATATTCCCTCTATAGTCACGTACATCGGGATGTGTGCATAATCCAAAACTGTTGGACCGTTCCTTGCCTTGAATCCGACTCATATGACTCCTGGCCTTCCATATGCCTTGAGATCTCATAGACTCGACCTTTCAGTATCACTTTGGAAAGCTATATAAGGAACCATTGAGACATTGAAAGCAAAGAGAGAGAATTGAGAGTACCGAAACTATAGTCCATTGTTGCCAGAACTATACTTCAGTCTGCATCCCTTTGTCCCTTTGGAGCACTGTTGTGTTC
The DNA here is from genome assembly GCA_001517045.1 of Pseudotsuga menziesii. NCBI lineage: Eukaryota > Viridiplantae > Streptophyta > Pinopsida > Pinales > Pinaceae > Pseudotsuga > Pseudotsuga menziesii. Next base: position 94,682 of record LPNX011094703.1, read on the forward strand.
TTCCCAAGCTTGCATTTGCTAGTGAGCTTGCTATCGGAGTGATGGAGGATTGAGGTGGTGGAGGCCCAAGTGGGGGATTCAGTTTCTCCGGTTCGCAAACGTGCTGTCAGAGGTTGTCACTTGTAATCTCTGATTCATATTAATAGAAATATCTTTTCCTTTCTAGTAATGTGTATTTGAATGAATGTTGCATCCATTGGAATATGTCAAAGTCTTATACATTATTGATTATATATGCTAGAATAGATCTAACACCATGAAATATAGTATGCTTGTATTGTTTACTTGTTGTTGAGGACGTGCTATAACAATTCAAGCTGAAGATTGGAAAGCTCAACGGGTATCTACTTCAACCGTCCGGAATAAGGTACGAGGTTCGATCCTTTAGTGTTATATGTTTTTAATTTCTATTGCATATTGGGAAAGATTGATTTCTGGAGTCTAGCTGTCTGTTGTGGTACCCCAAGGCATAGGAATTTCTCTCCGTAACAATCACCAGATAAGAATCCATCCAGAAGATTGATATAAGACCACCTTTCTGACAGAATGGGGCTCATTCCAGTATACGGTAATGCCCTTTGATCTTAAAAATGCACCAGCTATCTTTTCTAGAGTAGTAGTTGTTGTCTTTAAGGAATACATTCATAAATTCTTAGAAGTCTATTTTGATGATTGGACTATATTTGGATTAATCAAAAAGCATATAGGAGATTTAAGGCTCATGTTAGAGAAATGTAGGCAATATCGGATTTCTTTTAACTTGAACAAATGTATATTCTATGCACCATTTGGTATTTTGTTGGGTCATATTGTTTGCATATAAGGCTTGATGGTAGATCCCGCAAAGATTGCCATCATTGTAAATCTTTCAGCACCCAACTCAGTCAAGCAATTGAGGACAGTGCTTGGTCATACAGTGTATAATAGAAAATTCATCAAAGGTTATGCAAATATCATAGCACCTATGGAAAAGTTGTTAAAGAAAGAAGCAAAATTCCTATGGAATGAGGAATGCCAACAAAGTTTAGACACTCTTAAAGAGAATATGGTTATAGCACCCATCTTAGTATTTCCATATTGAAAAAAGCCATTTCATGTACATGTGGATGCATCTGGCATCGCACTGGGGATTGTCTTAACACAACCAGGAGAAGGGGGTATCGATCAACCTATCGCGTACTCAAGCAGAAAGTTATCTACCTTAGAAAAGAATTACACCACTACAGAAAGAGAAGGATTAGCTATGGTGTATGCTCTACAGAAGTTCAGGCACTATCTGTTGGGTGCCCCATTCAAGATGTTCACTGACCATTCTGCTTTAAAGTACTTGGTCAATAAGCCAGTATTAGGAGGAAGGATATGCGGATGGTTACTCCTATTTTAGGAGTATGATTTTGAAATTATTGTAAAACCGGGAAGATTAAATGTTGGGCCTGATCATCTATCGCGAATAGACTTAGGAGAAGAACCAAGTAATCTAGAGGATAATTTTCTAGATGCGCAATTGTTTTCTATCCAGATTGCAGATGAGTATTATGCAAATATTATTCACTTTCTCACTACAGGGTGGGAACCGGTTGAGTTTACTAAGCAGCAAAAGAAACAGTTAGTTGTTAAAGAAAAATATTTTTCTTTGATCACAGGACATTTATATAAGTTATGTCTAGATGAATTCCTACGCAGATGCGTTATGCCACATGAGAAAGAGGCCATTATCAAAGAAGCACATTCAGGTACCGCAGGAGGTCATTTCGTAGGAAATCCAACTGCTCAGAAAATTCTAGCCTCAGGATTATGGTGGCCTACTTTGCACAAAGACACTAAGGAGTTTTGCAAATGCTGTGATATCTGCCATAGGGTAGGAAAACCTTCGTGGAGAGATGAAATGATGCTGCGACCACAGATTACGCTGCGGGCATTTGACAAGTGGGCTATAGATTTCGTGGGTCCTATCAACCCACCAGGGAAATGAACTGGTGCGAGATACATCATCATAGGAATAGAATACCTCACCAGGTGGGAAGAGGCTAAAGTAGTAAGAAATTGTGATGCTGCTACAGCTGCACAGTTCATTTTTGAAAACATCATAAGTAGATTTGGATGTCCAGTAATTTTGATGAGTGATCAAGGCACACACTTTCTGAATCGCACTATTTAGGACTTGATGGAGGAATTTTAGATACAAAATCATAAGAGCACTCCCTATGGAAATTGAACCCAGTGATAGATTAATTTTACTCACAACAATTAACAATTGATCATGCAAAATCACTCACAAAAGAGACTGAAATTGGAGCTAAATACTAAACTGTATTAACTCATTCTACAATAGCCAACCCTGTAACATAATAGGTTGTTGAATAAATAAAATACATCAGGGATTTGAATGCATGAGGAGCAATTTGAATCTAGCATAAAGCAGGCTTACTAAAATTAAGCAAATCCCCCATAGGTGTAAAAAGCTGATCCCAAATCTGTCATGGAGCTCACAAATTAGCAAAATGGCATAGGCAAGCTAAATAGTGATGGAATGAAAAATCATACATGCTTTTCCAAGGAGAAAAGAGAGGAGAATGTGTAGGACAAAAACCTAGTCAACCTCACCTAGTCAAGCTTTTCCTTTTTGCCTTAAAACACTGAAAAAGCAAGCAATAAAGCAGAAAAAGCAGAAGGGTGCTTAGGAGGCCAGGAATAAAGTAGATTTGATTCCTTGAGGTTTCCCAAGTGCTACATGGGTCAAATAAGGCAAGTTTGACCACTATGGATAGGTAAATGACAACTTGCACAAGGTGGGACACATGAACTAGGCAAATAAGACAAAAATAATTAAATTAATGTCTAAGGTAGTAAACTATGGGTTTATTATTCTAACACCCCCCCTTAAGCCCGACTTATGAGTAATATATTAGAAAATTATAGGGCCTAGCAGCAAGTCTTAGTCACCCTTTTATATACTACATGTCCATACAAACAAGGAAAGAGGCAAAACCAACTTGGGAAAATCCTCCCTTAAACATGGACTGTAAAACAAAATTTGGAAATCTTGTCTTCACTCATGCTTCACAGCATGATCAGAAATCCCCAGCAGTGATTTGAGATTGCTGAAGGTCTTCTCACAAAATTTTTTGGTGAAGATATCAACTACTTGTTCTGAAGATGAACAGAAGAGTAGGTGAATGGTGCCATCATGCACAAGCTCTCTGATGTAGTGCATATGGATCTCAATGTGTTTGGTTCTCTACTTATGAATTGGATATTTGTAGATTCGAATGGTACTTTGGTTATCATAGTAGATGGTAGTTGAGTACTCTGATTCGAAGCCACACTCTCCAAGTAAACCCTGCAACCATAAACATTGAGTTCCTGCATTAACAACTCCTCTGTACTCTGCTTCTGTAGATGAGAGTGCAATGGCACTCTGTTTCTTGCTTGAACAGCTGATTGGCCCTTCTGCAAGCATGAAAACATATCCCGATGTGGAATTTCTATCTATGCTATCACCTGCCCAATCACTGTCAGTAAATCCAATCAAATCAAGATCAGATTTTGCTTTATAGAAGATCCCATGTGTCCTTGTTCCCTAAACAAAGTTAAGGATCCTTTTGGCTACTTTCCAATGGATCTCATGAGGCTGATCCATGTATCTAGAAGCCACACTTACTGCATAAGAAATATCAGGTCTATTATGTGTTAGATACAACAAACATCCAATCAATTGCCTATACAGTGTATTGTTTACCATAGGTGAAGAATCAGCTTCTTCCAGCTTCACTCCTGAAAGGAAAGGAGTTTTGCTTGCTTTGCAATCCTTCATTCTGAATTTGTTCACCAAGTCCAAGGCATATTTGGACTGGTGCACCTTGATTCCATATTTGGTTTGAGCAATCTCAAGTCCCAAAAATTGACTTAAGATCCCCAAATCTGTCATGGAGAAGGCTTGGTTCATAGCACCCTTTAAGGAAGCAATCTCATCCTTTGAGCTTCCTGTAATGAGGAGGTCATCAAAATATAACAAAATGATCATTAATGAACCATTAAATAACTTCAAATATACATTTGTATCTGATTTGCACCAAACAAAATTCAGTGATAGCAAGAAGCTATCAATCTTGGCATACCAAGCCCTGGGGGCTTGATTTAGCCCATACAATGACTTTCTCAACCTGCACAAAAGAGAAGGGTTAGTAGCAAAAAATTGAGGCTGCTGCATATATATCTCTTCAGTGAGATCTCCATTCAAGAAGGCACATTTTACATCCATGTGATGTACCTCCCATTGCCTTGAGGCTACAATGGCTAAGGCTAGCCTGATGGAATCCATCTTTGCCACTGGGGAAAAGGTCTCATTGTAATATATGCCATGAACTTATGAGTAGCCCATGGCTACCAATCTGGCCTTGTACTTCAATGGTGAACCATCAGCAGCAAATTTGGTCTTATAGACCCACTTACACTGGACTAACTTTCTCCCTGGGGGAAGATCCACTAGCTCCCATGTGTTGCTCTTCTGGAGTGAGCTGAACTCCTCCTTCATGGCTGTTTGCCATATTGGATATCCAACTGCTTCTTCATATGTTTTAGGATCAGACTCCACCATCAAATAACATTTTTCAGCAAACATAGGATCCTTCATGCACAAACCACTCTCAAATTGAGATCTAGTCCTTCTTGGGTCATTGGGATCCCCAGCTAGCTCTCCTGCTGCATGTAGTGTCTTGGCTGCCCATTTTGGCCTTGTAGGGCCATTAGGGTTTGCAATAAACTCATATCCATTAGACAAATCAGAATTAGCATGTTCAACAAACTCTCTACTTACTTCCTGAGGTTCAGGTGGAGAAGAGGCTTCTCCAACTTCCACTGCTGCAAGGGGTTCTTCTTCAAACTGAACACACCTTTTGATGAAGGCTTTGTTTGTGCTCAAATTTATTAGTTTGTGCCCTTTTGAATCTTCAAAGTATCCAAAAAAAATACACTCTTGGCTTTGGGGCTGCAAAGCCTTCCTTTTCTCTGTTGGAATTCTAGCCCAAGCCTTTGAGCCAAAAATCCTGAAATGGGTCACATCTCGCTTGTGCCCACTCCATGCTTCGAAGGGAGTCATACCATCAAGATGTTTGTGAGGCACCCTATTCTGGATATAGGCTGCATGGTTGATATCTTTTTCCTAGTACTTTGGTGGCAAAGTTTTGGCCTCCATCATGCATGTTGCCATCTCCTTCAGTGATCTGTTCTTCCTCTCAGCAACACCATTTTGCTGTGGTGTGTAAGGGATAGAATGCTGCATCTGAATACCTACATCTGCACAATAATTAATAAACTTGGACTTGACATACTCACCACCATTTTCAGATCTGAGGACCTTGAGTTTCCTTTCAGACTGGTTCTCAACCAAAGCCTTAAAGACTTTCAATAGGCCAAAAAATTCAGACTTGTGTTTCAGGAAGTAAACCCAGCAATACCTAGAAAAGTCATCAATGAAATTCAATGAATATTTGGCCTGACTCATGGACATATGAGGGAATGGGACAGCAACATCACTGTGGATCAGCTCGAGGGGTGTAGAGGTTCTCTCATGACTAGCTCTCTCAAATTTATGCTCTGGGTGTTTTCCTAGGATACAACCTTGGCAGACTCCTTTGGAAAATTTTATCGTGGGAAACCCTATGACCATCTCTTTTTCACTAAGATCAGAAAGATACTTGTAATTTAGGTGGCCAAATATTTCATGCCAAAGCTTGCTTTCTTCATTAGCATGAATCAGAAGAGCAGATGGGTTTGAGTAAGGTAGGAAGTGTGAGAACATGTATACCTTTTGAGCATGATTTGCAACTCCTTTTGCAATGACTCTACCACTTGAGATCTCTGTGATCTCAACTTCATCAGGGGAGAATATGAATTTCTTAGGAGAGCTAGTGTGGGTCATCTAGTACACTGACAAGAGGTTGGAGGCAAGACTAGGAACATACAACACATTGCTGAACTAAGCATGATCAAGATCAATCCTCCCTTTGCCCAAACTTTCAGTGAGAGAGTCATCTCCCAGTACTATAGGTGGTCCTTTCGACATGTCAAGTGAGGAGAAGGCCTCCTTGGTCAAAACCATGTGTCTTGAAGCTCCAGAATCAATGATAAAACTGGGTGAGCTTGATGTGCCAGCAACCAATGCATGAACTCTCTCTCTGTCATCTGAACTTGATCCTCCTTCTCTCTTCTTTGAGGTGTTTGGGAGGGAGATGCCATTCTTCTCCAGGAGTTGGGTCAGCATGTCTATTTGATTCTTCATACAAGAGCTTTCATTGTGATTTCCCTTATTGCAGTATGCGCACTTGCTCATTTCACCTTTGTTTTTCTTCTTCTGGTAGTTCTTCTTGGAACCTTGTGGCTCCTCCAGAGACTGTTTCTTGTCTCTTTTTTTCTCAGGTGGATTTTTAGCTTTCTTTTTGCTTTTTGAATCCACCTTCGAATCTCCAGCAATCAGAGCTTGATATTTGGATGGTTTGATGGTTCCCATCATCACCGGCTTATCCTGTTCTTGTGTGAGAGATTCCATAAAATCTGCAAGGCTAGGAATCTTCCAAGTTCGAGCTGTCAGTTTTGTGGCATAGAAGGTCGAAACAAACACTGAATAGTCAAGGCCTAGCTTCGATAGAATGGCCAAGATGAGTTGATCATCCTTATTTTTGATCCCACACTGTTTCAGCTGCAAAAAAAGTGCTTTGAACTTGGAGAAATATAGCTGAAGGGATTCAAAGCTATTTGGACTCAGAGAAATCAGCTCATTTTCAATTTGATGTCCCCTCATCTCATCTTTCTTTCCAAAAAGATCAGAAAGCTTCTTCCATACTTCATTCGGTGATGTCAATCTATCAAGATGAAAAGGAGGTCTCTGGAAATACTCAGACATAGGAGACCATAGGCCTCATCCCTCTTGTTGTGCCATTTTATCTTCTCTACAGCTGCATTGGGCTCTGCTTCTGTTGCCATAGTCACCCTGTAGAGGCCTTTCACTCTCAACAGTATCTCCATCTCTTCTTTCCATTCAAATAAATTGAAAGGAGTCAAGATAGTTTTCTGTGATTGATCCATAGCTTAGAAAATATGTCCCAGCTGTCAGTAGAAGGCTCCCAGTCACTGATGTCAAACCTGCAAAACAATTTTGAAGGAGAGAAATCGATATACAATGGCTATGATACCATGTGGAAATTGAACCCAGTGATAGATTAATTTTACTCACAACAATTAACAATTGATCATGCAAAATCACTCACAAAAGAGACTGAAATTGGAGCTGAACACTAAACTGTATTAAATCAGTGTACAATAGCCAACCCTGTAACATAATAGGTTGGTGAATAAATAAAATACATCAGGGATTCTAATGCATGAGGAACAATTCGAATCTAGCATAAAGCAGGCTTACTAAAATTAAGCAAATCCCCCATAGGTGTAAAAAGTTGATCCCAAATCTGTCATGGAGCTCACAAATTAGCAAAATGGCTTACACAAGATAAAGAGTGATGGAATGACAACTCATACATGATTTTCCAAGGAGAAAAGGGAGGAGGATGTGTAGGACAAAAAACTAGTGAACCTCACCTAGTCAAGCTTTTCCTTTTTGCCTTAAAACACTGAAAAAGCAGGCAATAAAGTAGAAAAAGTAGAAGGGCGCTTAGGAGACCAGGAATAAAGAAAATTTGATTCCTTGAGGTTTCCCAAGCACTACATGGGTCAAATAAGGCAAGTTTGACCACTATGGATAGGTAAATGACAACTTGCACAAGGTGGGACACATGAACTAAGAAAATAAGACAAAAATAATTAAATTAATGTCTAAGGTAGTAAACTATGGGTTGATTATTCTAACACTCCCTACCACCCATAAGATAATGGTACGATGGAGTATTTTAACAAGATTTTAGAAAATGCTCTTACTAATATCTGTAACAACAAAAGAAATGATTGGGACCTTAGGGTTAATGCTGTATTATGGGCTTATAGGACTACATGCAAGAAACTTACAGGACACACACCTTTCAGCTTGGTGTATGGACAAGAGGTTGTTATGCCTATGGAATATATTATTCCTAGTTTAAGAATTTCTCAAATTACCGAGATGGCTGATACAGATACGATGAATGAAAGACTAGTGTAGCTGCTTGCCTTAGAAGAATACAGATTCATTGCAGGATTTCATCAAAAAGTGCAGAAGGTACGAGAAAAATCTTGGCATGACAGGCACATCAAGAGAAAGATTTTTTAGATAGGAGACCTAGTGCTCCTTTATGACAGCAAGTTTGTTAAGTTTCTAGGGAATTTCAAGACACATTGGTTGGGGCATATTAGATTCAGCAAGCCACAGACCGAGGTGCTGTTCAGCTTAGTAAACTAAACGGGGAGCTTGTTCCTACTTTGATTAATGGTAGTAGGCTTAAGATTTATAGTGATAGCCACTCCACCTCCCAGCCTTAACTCAGAGAACTATATGGTGCAGATGTCCAGTGTAGTTGAAAGGAGCCATCGCACCCATAAGTAGTCTACACTAAAATAAAATAAAAAGTAGGAAAGTTTATTTTTTGTGCAAGTCATAGGATGACTGCAGAGATTTTGAATGTTGTGGAGTCTCATGCCAACATTTTGGTTAAGGACGATGCAGTGTGACATCACAGCGAGGCGATGATTCCCCATGCCACAAAGACAACTTTTGAAAAGGGACAGAGGGCTAGTCACTTCACCCTCTGACAAGCGATTAATCTAGATATGACAGGTATATGTTTCCCTAGATTTGGAAACAGTACAAGGATTGTCCTAGATTTGGTAAATCTTGGTCGAGACCGACACCTACATATAATTTTCAAGGGATATTTGATCGCATTTTTAGCAATTAATGAGGAGCGGGACGCCGCGTATTAGTCTTTTCCATGCAATAAATGCTGCCAACGAGTCTATCTTAAGTGGCCGTTGCTTCAGATATTATAGACTTCATTATAAATACACAGATCATTCAGACAGAAGGGTTACTTTTGTGATTTCTGAGAGTTATAGAGCAAATTGTAGAAGTTTTCCCTGTGCAGAGATACTCCAGTTACAGAGTGCTAGTTTCCCTATTTTTGCAGCCATTATCAGTCCAGAGTACTGCACCAGATGGTTTATGTCTGAGAAGGAACCTTTAGAAGATGTTGTGTGATGATTCCAGCGTGGTGGCCTCGAGTCTGCTATGACAATGCCACCCAGGGTTGTGAAATTAGGTGCACCATAGGTCAGACAGACACCAAGGATGAGGAGTCAAGCTTAGATAGCAGAAGAGTCCATCTCAAAGTAGAGAAAAAGAAAGATGAGAAGATCACTGAAGATAAGAAAACTGTTGGAGCAAGGTCCCGCAGCTACAGGAGAAGCTGCCATTTTGGCGGATAGACAGTTTTGGCAAAGGTAGAAGAGATAAGGTAAAGCTACGACGTCGTAGCATGTTTCTAGCTGCAGGTCAGAGCCGAAAACCGTGACTATTGGGACAGAGAAGTCAAAGAAGATGTCAGTACCTAAGCGGCTGAGAAGAGAGAGCTCACCCACTGCATTGAAGGTGGTGACGAAGACATGAGGGCTCAGCTACCCTCATAAAGGAAAAGGATCAATGAGGCTGAGGTATTGAAGACGAAGGACAGAAGAAAGGAAGTGGTGCACAGTACCAATGATCAGTGCCGAGAAGCATGGAAGACTGTAGAGAGTAGTGGTGTGACATGAAGCGGCTACTCCAAGTACAGATATGCTGACTGTCACTAGTTAGGGTTTTTTGGGTTACTGTTGGGACAGGCCCACAGTGTTGTAATGGCGAGACCTTCGGGCCACCTATAAAGGGATGTATGTTGTATTGTAAAAGGGTTGGCCAGTTTTTTATTGTAGAAACTAAGCTCTGGTTCTGTTATTAGCTGTAGTTATCTTAATGTAACCAGTAGCTGGCTCATTGAGCCTGTATGTAATAATCCGTAGGGATTGACAAAGAGGGAAGAGGATATTGTAGAGAAGCAATATAGAGGTAGAAAAGAGATCTAAGAGAGAAGGGCTCCAGGCTGTGTGCTGAGTTACCCAGAAGATCTCGAGCTGCATATGTGGTGCAGCAAAACTGTGTTTACTTCCCTCGAGTTATAATATAGAAACATAGTTCTGTGGACATAGCTTCTACCCTGGAAGTGAACCACGTAAAAATAGAGTGTTATGTGACTGATTCTTGTGATTGTGTTTATTGGTTGTATCTGTCACTCATTACATGAACTTTGCTTATAGTTAAATGTATGCATGTGTTATTCAATTTACAGTGTTATAGAAGGATAAATGCAGGTTGAAGTCTTTAAATATTCAGTATAAGAGTTTGTCTATGTTTCACTCAAGACAATTAAGAGTCGCAGTGTTAGACTCCCTTGTATGTTGAGTCTTGTAAGTGGGACACCAGTAATGCTAAGTACGCTGAGTCGCAGTGGTAGGATATCATAGGGAGGCGATATCGCACCATCAGAGGAGCTATGGTGAGAGTAGGAGAGAGTTACGTGTTGCCCTAGACGCGAGGATGCGATAAGGGCTAGAGTCATCGCAAGAAAGAGGAAACTGCGCATTGCAGAGAGAGACCTCGTGAGTTAAGAAGAGCTGCGAGATGCACACAGGATGCTACAGAACCTAGTCGAAGACACTTGAGTCTTTGGCCAACCCATTAGAATCACTTCAGGTGAGACTTCAAGCCACTCCGCAGTCTGTCGTAGAAAGGGCCAGTGAGCTAGGGGTGTTGTTGGTACATTACAGTAAACTCAAGTCTTCCCATAGCGACCAACAAATGGTTTCATTGCCGGTTTTGAACAAACTGAGCACTGATGTTCTATTGGCATCCTACTAGAGATGAACTCAACCAGTGGGTTGGGTCTAAGGAGAAAGAGTTTGCCGAATGCAAAAACAAGAGTCCTAGACTGAGTACATAGGACTGGTTACAAAAGCATATCTTTACAGACCTGCATGCAATATTTTTTGCGACCTATGGAAACGAGCTTTACGACTGGTTGTCAAAGTTGACTGATAAGAACATATTCAAGAAGAAAAGAAACATTGTCTAGACACTGGAGCTGATTCATACCGTGAAGAACCTTGATAATTCCATTATGAGGACAGTAGACTTCTGGCTTGTGAGTGTGCTAGAAGGCTTCGTCACAGAATTTGCAGTTGAATAGAGAAAAAGCTTCAGGGAGGCTGAGCAGTACTTCTTCAAAGGATATCGCGGTAAGTACCTAAAAACTTTAAACTTGTCCATTAAGATGTTATTACATGAAAAAGGAGTAATGGATATGGTTTCAGATCAATAAGTTAAGAAACTGTAATGTCACAAGAGTTTGAGAGTGCTTTTGATGACATTGTATGTACATGTAGTGGAAAGAAATATAAAGTAGATTTCAGATCTCCCATATTTGAAGACAGTTCAGATAGTAGTAGACAACAACGTCATAGCCATACAGACAGAACAGAAGAGGGTATCCCTTACCACCCTTATACCCCACAGAAACAGACCAGGACTCAAAACAATCCCATAGGAACTCCATCTAGTAGCTCGCAGACAGTACATACTACCGCTACATCACCTCCACCTACACCGCCGAGTGGTAGTAACACAGCAAATCAACATCCACCACGTAGAAATAGAATGGGGGATGATATGAAGCTACCTATATTTAAGGGTACAGGGGCAGAGGACCCAGAGCAGCATTGGTTTCTATGTGAAGCCATGTGGACCATTAAAGCAATCCATGATGATAATATTAAACTTGTACAGTTGGTCACCACACTAAGAGAATGAGCCTTAACATGGTATATGAAGTATGCCACAGCAGTACCAAGAACACTTGTCCAGGTTAGGACCGCCATGATTAAAGAGTTTAAGAAGCCTAAGTCTGAGTCACAGTGCATTATAGAGCTCAAAGGCATCAAACCGTTACCTACAGAGTCAGTGTGGGACTTTGATCAGAAATTCAAAGCCCTTATAGACCAAGTCAGCTTTGAGTTTGCGCGAGATCAGCATAAGGAATGGTTTATTGCAGCGCTTCTCCCTCACATCAGACTGCCATTAATGCAGTAGAAACTCCAGACGCAGGATGATGCGTTGGAGATTGCGATGAAACTAGAGGCTTCACCTCTAGCTGAAACTAGCACAGGTATGACAAACCTGCAAAACTAGTTGGCTAATCTCACGTTACAGTTGCATGAGCTTAAGAAAGGATTTGAGGCCCAAAAATTCGCAGGCAACAATAGTAAGGGATTCTCCCCAGTCAACGTTCCCAACTAGACCGTGACTGTTTGGTATGGGGAATCCATCTGGTTTGCGGTCCGGCTACCATAGGTCAAATTAACAAAAACAAAGGCTTTACCGGTTGCAGCCCGGTCCACCGTGCATTTTTGTATTTTTTGACTAGTTATGATATGCAAGTGCCTAATTAACCATGCAGGGTGATAAGATGCAAGGAGCAATCACAATGTGATGCCCAGGTTCTTACCTCTCATCTTAGCATTCACAAGCATCTAAATCACATACAACAAGGAATTAAAACTAACTATCTAAACTATCCCTAGGGAGCAGGATTATCATTCATTGGTGAGTAATATATTTTGTACATGCATAATGAAAAGTTACAGATAGCTGACACTTCTTTCAAGACACATGAACAATTGCATATTTTTGAACAACCAGTTAGCCAATTGTTTTATAAACAACATTCATTACTCACAATGGAAAACATCACAAAATATACTGAAAAGCATTCAACAAGAAAATAGGTTCAGGAAGTTAAACACTCTCACAGTTAATGAAACACAGCTGAAAACAAAATAGTTCCCCTTCAACATTGTTCATTTAATCGCATTGATACATTCCACATTTCACTTTCTCCAGCAGGCAAAAGTTGTAGTTTCTGATTGTAAAATGAAATAGTTCCTCTTACAAGCAAATGGTTTACAAATTCTTCCAGGGAAAAAGTCCCCTTCTAAGTTCTACTTTCAAATATTTAAACTACAACCGCAGACTGCTTGGGATTCCCCCAAACGTCTGACCTTTCAGTTCCTCAATGCTTCATATTCCTCTATCTTTTCTGTGCATGCTCGTGATTGGTTGAGTAACTACCGGACCTTTCAGAGGTTCTCCTCTGTCACCATTCATTTTGTCTTTTTTCCCTCGTTTGTCCTTCTTGCGGTCCTACTAGTTTCAGATCTACCTCTACCAAATAGTCCATTTTCCTCCACGCCGCGGTAGTTTGACCGATCTCCCAAACCTACCTGCAATCAAATGACAAGCATCATTCATTGGAACGACATTTTAAACATTAACCTAAATCACCTAAAACAGCTAATCCACAAGAAAACGGCCAAGTGCATCTCTTGATCTGGAAAGAGTCTTGATTAAGCCTTGGGTGGGAAAGTTCTAAATCGACAGTCAGAAGGCTTTGACATTGGACGTGAAAAGGGTTTCCTAGCCGCAACGGCGGAAGGGAACATGTTATAGCCATGCAATGCACAATCGAAAGTCAGACGGCTTTACACTTCGGAGGCTAAATGACTTTGGGAGCCGCAACGGCGGAAGAGACAAGGGCTAAAGACACATGAAATGTGGGTGGGAAAAGCTTTAGTTGAAAGTCGAAAGACATCACATCGGAGGCCAAATGAATTTCCCAGCCACAACAGTAGAAGATAAAATGCTATGGGTAGGCAACGAATGGGTCAACACGCATCGACAGTCGGAGCTCTTCATACTTCGGATGGCTAATCGATTTGGGAGCCGCAACGGCGGATGGGAAAAGGTTATCAGCCGCTGATTTAACATAGTAATACACATTATCAATAAAATATTAAGTGATCAAAAGTTTTAAGAAATTAGTAAAGGTTAAACCCGCTCTACTTCCGCAAAATATTTGATTCATCCTCGGCTAGCAAAATAGACTCACATCCACGATCCATCATGAAACTCAAATACGACACTTTTAAAATAGGCTGAAAATCAATCTTCAAAGTCATTCGAAAACAAAGCATGCCCAAAAAATGCTCAAGGGTCCAATGATTAAGACAATTCTAAATTATGAGGAGGGGACCCAAATTTAGGAAATTTGGGGAGAAGAGTTGCAGCTGCAACAATGGGCGATTACCTGGTGAACCTAGATCTCTGGGCGATTAATCTTTGAGTGACAGAATGTTTAACAACAAATGCATCCTATTGAATTCTTCCATCTATCTGGATTTCTCGAATGTCAGAAGTGTGTACCTTCAATCATTGATAATAGTCCAATTTGGGAGAGCGGAAACCAAAATTTTCAAGTCCAGATAACTCTGTTGAGGCTAGAGGATGAGTTTCATTATTACTTTTGTTTTCAGGTAGCTGATAGCTTGGACACCATAGGATTGTAGCATATGGTAAACATAAATATTCATTTGTTCCTCAGTCCCATGCCACTTTAGCATTTTTTTTGTGCTTTTGGACTTTTGTCCCTTTTCATATGAGTCCTCCTGCATGCCTTTCTTACTGAATTTTATTTCAGGATCCTCTATCCCATAGTGTCCTTTTGTGTGAGCGGTGTACTTCATGTTTCAGCTCATGGATGGAGAGGATCTTCCGGAAATTTAGTACTTATGATTCAGCATTTGCTTTGATGTATGATGCTTTCATAGGAGTTTTTTTACTCTTATTTGCCTTTTGGCATTCGTTTCTTGGCATGGGATCATTTATATTTAATATACTGTTTACCTTGCTCCTTTCCATGGGTCTTCTATCGTTGCTCCTTAGAACATTTTAAGTGTGACGTGGATGGAGCCTCAACATAGTATTCCAGACTCTTTAAATCCGGTTTATTTCACAGGGGTTAAGCAGGACTTCAATGCACACAGAATTATTCGAGAAAAGACTAAACAGGAAGAAATTCTTTTAGCAACACACAGTCTAAGGCCCAAAAATGTTTATCATTCCCAAACATTTTGATGTTCTCCATGCAACCGCGGGTTCATTCCCTTTATTGGAATCAAGAAAAACAAACTAAAACAAACTGAAAAACATGACTCAAAAGACAACCAGACAGATTGATTATATACAAGACAAAAGAATTTAAACAAACTCAGGAAAAATACGGCTTGAGAACCAAACCATTTACTGGTAAGTTCTCTTCCAATCCTTGCAAATCTTGCAACTTATAAGTAGAAGGGCCAAGCTTTGCCTCTATCTGATAAGGGCCTACCCACAACTGCTGGAATTTAGTATGCTTTCCTTTCTCATCATGGGGGTGATCCCATTTGAGAACCAAATCACCTATCTCAAAGTCTTTTTTTCCAGCCTTATGTTTGTCGAACCATCTCTTTATTACCACCTGCTGTTGCTTAAAGCACTCTTTGGCTTTAGATCTAGCCTCTTCCTCTTTCATGAGATTATATATCCTTATTTGCAAAACTTCATCATACAACCCTCTAGACTCTTGCGCTAGTATGGAAGATGGTAGCATGATATTGGGAGGAAGAATGGCTTCTTTACCATAAACAAGGGTATATGGAGACACTCCAATCGAAGACTTGGGGGTGACTATATCATCCCAAAGGGAATTTGGTAGCATTGAGTGCTAGCTCCTCTGATTTTCTATCATAGTCTTCTTTAAATTCCTAATCAGATTTTTGTTAGAGGATTCAGCCAAGCCATTTCCTTGTGGATGGTAATTAGCAGAATAATGCAATTTTATCCCTTTATCGTGAGCAAAAGCAGTCAATTTAATTGATGAAAAGTACTTAGCATTATCAAAGACTAATGAAACTGGAACTCCAAACCTGGTCATGATATGATCTTGTATGAAGGTGATGACCTCGTCTTCATTTATCTTGTGTAATGGGATAGCTTCGACCCAGCGAGTGAAATAATCGGTCGCGGTCAGAATGTACTTATGTTGCAAAGAGGAATTCAATTTTATTTCTCCAATAATATCCAGTCCCCATTGCTTGAATGCCTCCGTGATCATCACAGGCTTTAGAGGTGCTGTTGCTTTAGGCTGTCTCCCACTACACCTTTGGCAAATATCACACTTCCTGACATGTGCGTGTGCATCTTTAAAGAGCGTAGGACAATAGTAACCTGCCCTGAGGATTTTGTGGGCTGTGGTATCCCCTGAATAATCTCCTCCAACAGGACCGTCATGCAAATCTGTCATTACTTTGTTCGCATCTTCTTTTTCTAAACACCTCAGGAGAACTCCGTCATAATTTTTTCTGAATAATACTCCTTCAACAAGTTGATAGGAGGCTGATTTAAGACGCAACGCCCTTCTTTGCTTGGAAATCCAATGTTCTGGCAACAGCCCTTCCTACAGGTAATGCACAAGGTCTCTATACCAAGACTCGGGAGCTGTAAACAAAGGACATACCTCCATTACATGTAATTCAACTTCATCTTCCCAGGCGTGTTCTTCATTTTTCCCATTTTCAGTCATCTGTTTGCACAACCCTTATCCTTTAACTATAGATGTTGGATTGAATTCAAGGTTGTACTCTTGAAGAGCTGTTACCCAGTTGCCTCTTCTTTCTCCTAACTCCTTTTGTATAAGAAAAGACCTTACAGCTGGGTAGGGGACGATCACCTTGGTTCTATTTTTTAAAATATAAGGCCTGAATTGCTTTACTGCTTTGAATACGGCATAAGCTTGTTTATCAACAGTTGGGTAGTTCAATTTGGCCCCCTGCAGATAAGTACTCATAAAGGATATTGGGAATTCATCCCCCCCATCTTCCTTTTGGGTGAGCATAGCTGCTAGTGAATCATCGGATGCGAAGGTATACAAGATAAAATATTTGTCAAAATCTGGGCTTTTCAGGGAGGGTACGTGTGCAACAACAGTTTTGATTTTGTTGAATGCGCTCTTCTCAATTTCAGTCCACTTGAATAGTGCATTTTGCTTTACCATCTATTGCAACGGCTTGACAATCTGAGCAAAATCAGGCACAAATATTTGCATGAAGTTTATCGTTCCCATAAATGATTGCATCCAATTTTTATTATGGGGCAAGGGAATTTGTTCAATAGACTTAATTATTTCTGGATCTACGGAGATTCCTTTCTTTGAAACTATGTGACCCAACAACTTTTCCTCCATGACAGCGAACACACACTTCTTAGGATTGAGTGAGATGCCATATTTTCGACAGCGTTCGAAAATTTTCCTTAAGTGAAACGCGTTCTCTTCTCTTCTCTTCGAGAATATTGTAATATCGTCAAGGTATACTATAGCACTTCAGCCAATCAATCCATGGAAATCTATGTCCATATCCCTCTAAAATGTTACTCCAGCATTTATAAGCCCAAAGGGCATTCTCCTGTATGCAAAGGTTCCCCATTTAGTCCTGAATGTCGTCTTCAATCTGTCTTCTTCAGCTACTAATACTTGATTGTAGCCAGAGAAATCATCTAATAATGAAAACAGTTCAGAACCTTAAACCATTTGTAGCAGTTTCTCCATGGGTGGAACATGATAGTTATCTTTGTCTGATGCACAGTTTAAGTTCTTGAAATCCATGCAGAGTCTGATTTCTCAAGACTTTTTCCTTACTGGTACTAGGTTTGATACCTGGGTGAATCCACGAACCCGGGTAACACTTTTTGGCAAGCGCATTTCGGCAAAAACAGAAAAACGTACCTTAGTCGAGGGTTTAACAAGCCCTCGACCGAGGTTTTAATATCTCGACCAAGCTTTTTTTAAGCCCTCGACCGAGGTTTTTTTCAGCCCTCGACCGAGGTATTTCTTAACCCTCGGTCGAGGTATTAAAACCTTGACCGAGGGTTAATAAATACCTCGGTCAAGGTATTAACTCGGTCGAGGTCCCTGTGCCTACAAAATTATAAAAAGAGGCCGCGGGAGCAAAAGGGAATAGTTCTATAATAGGCAAATGCATGGGATATGAAAACATGTATTTAGCTAAAAGATACATTTAGCTTATATGAGGGTGCTTAATAATCTTCTTATTGACTATCCACTGCTACATATATTTGATATTTTTATGGAATTCTCTATAGTCCCTTCTAGTTCCAAGTGGTACACTGTCTGGTCTATTTCTTTTTCTTTGGGTAAATATGGGATTTCAAAAAAAAACCTCTAAATTTTTTGTTGGGGCTCTGTTCCACATAGATTAGTCCTTTATATAACTTCTTTCAAGGTCTTTGGAAATTTCCAGAGGCATAAGGGAATGTCCATATCTAGTTAATTCACCTATTACAGTGCAGGTTCTAGCACCATTTTTTTTAATATGGCATCGACATTCATCAAAGGAAGTGAGTAGTAATCATTAACATAGGTTTTGAAATTCATAGTAGCTTGCATGATCCATATTTATGTGAATAGTATTCATTAACGTATGTTTTTTCAATTCACAATCGATATTTATCAGCCTTTGGTGGCAAACACAGTTTCCTTCCTCGGATTTGTGTCCTTTTCTTTCGATGATCTACTCTAGATAATAATTCAAGAACATTTTCTTCTTCCATGCATATATTTATCTTTATTTGATTATTTGATCTCTCTGGTGGAGTTGATAACCTTGCATTATGTTTATTCAAGAGCTTTATTTTCTTCTTAAAATGGAATTCTGATGCAAAAAAGTGTTTGGAACTACCCTAAATTCATTTTATTTAGTCACAAATGTAGAAAGCACATGATCTTTGACATTAGGAACATAATTTTCATGAATATTTTCAAAATATTTTTCACCCTTCAAATTTTCTTTACGGTGGGGGAATAGAAACACCCTTACTTTACTAACCAACCAAGCACCCATTGAAGCAGGGTTATCTTTATTTTTTCTAAGATGTCAGATTGGTATACCATTTATTGTGAGATCATTATTGTACATCCCCTTTAGTAGTTAAGTTAATCAGAGAAGATGATCCCAATAGGAAATATAAATACATGAAATCGACTAGGGAAATTGAGGAATATAGTTGCATGTCTTTTCTGGATGTATGGGTCACTAAGAATGACGACAATTTTTTATCACATCAAGTATACTAGAAAAAGATGCATATACGTAGATTAGGAGAAGAAACCCATAACCTATCTAGTGTTGTGCCTCAATTAAGAGAAGAAACCCTAACCCCAGCCTATCCCTCCCTGTATAGATAATGTTTCCTAAATTAGAGCACCCACTAAAGAATACTAGATGCATCTTCTTTCTTAGAGATAATTCCCTACCTAATTATGGATATT
>LPNX011094710.1:5298-115043 GCA_001517045.1 Pseudotsuga menziesii
TACTACAAGCTATACATGTTTTATTTCCCTGAGGGTCGACCAGTAGGCAACCAACTCCTGCTCCTTCTTTAGATTTCGCACCATCAAAATATAAAGTCCAGATAGAACTATGCACAATCACTTTGCTTTCTATAATATTCACAATATTTAAATTATCTGCATCATTAATGGTTTCCTTGAATGAAGAGTTAGGAGAAACAGATGTCACATTACTAATTTCATATTGCTGTTTGTTTTCAGAAAGGGCAGAATTTTCAGCTTTGAAATTACCAAATCCTAATTCATACATGTAATTCCCCATAATACAATCTGAAAATAAAACAGGTTCGCTAGGATCATGCAGTTCTGTGACAGTATGTTTCATATATCTTTCTCTATTTATCTTTATCTGATTTGACTTTCCGTTCTTAGGTAACCATAATGTTGACCAGTCTGTGGCAAAGAATCCATTTAGTTGTTGAGACCAATCCCTACTTAAAAATAGCCCGTATGCATCTGGAATATCAGCAACAACAACATCTATAATTTGATAAACTGAATGGTTACAAGCAATCCTGACTAAGACATATTTCATTTCCCCTACAACCTTTACATTTGTCCTGTCCAATTGAGTTATTTGAGAATTAGATGGAACATATTTCCCATTCAATTTCTTGCATACTGATGAAGGCATCACATTGGAGGATGCTCCAGAGTCTACCATGCAATTATGAACATTCCTATTGAAAATTTCAAAGGTAAGTAAGAATGGAGGTGTGGTTGATTTAGAATTCTTACATATAAGCGAAGCTTTGTCAGCCATTGCTTTTCCTTTTTCAGTTGCTGTTGAATCATTATTAGAACTATTTGCAGCAACATTTTTATTAGGAATAGTAGAACTCATGGCTGGATTTATAACATGACTATTAGGCATAGGGTAGATTTGAAGAAGATCATACATACTGATGTTTGCACGAGTCTTCTTTACATCTTCAATTATATCATATTGTAAATCTAATTTTGGAGCATTTTGAATAGTTTGGGTACCTTTGGTTGTTTGGGCTTGTTTGCCAGATTGAGTCTGTTTGTTAGGTTGTGAATTATTATTGTCATTATTTGTAGTAGAACTTGATGAAGCTCCGGGGGTATTTGCAAATGTCCTACTACAAGTATTGTATGCATGTTGTCCTCTAGGTGGACTTTTACTCTCATGTTCTTTCACAAGACTGTCCTAGAAATGACTGTTAACTTGTTGAGGTTCCTCTGATTCTTCATCATTTTCTGATTCCTCTTCTTCTTCGTTTTCAGTTATTTCTTGACTAGAAGGAGTTTCAGACAAAGATTAAATAACTTGAATTGTATTAAAAATCTCTTCATTTGCTGCTATGTCAGGTGGAGTATTTTTATTATTTGTATTCGGGTTTTGTCTAAACTGGTTTCTGAAATATCCCCTAGAAGGAGAAGCTTCAGAATTGGTTTTCTTTAACCCTACAACTTCATTGGTTAATGTTCGAATAACGTTTTGCAGCTGTTCTATATCAAATTCTTTGTCTTTATCTGAATTGAGTTTTTCGGTCTTCCTACGAGGAAAAGAATCATATTTTCCACTTCTATCTGGTTCATAGGACATAGAATCCTTCTCGACTTTAATGGCTTCTTCAAATGTTTCTACTAATGTTGTTTTTCCAGCTCTCTTAACGAACATCCCAGAATATTTTTGGTAAAGCAAATGTATAATTTTCAATAATTATATCCTCGGGAGGTTGAGAAGAAATTGGATTTTTTTTTTTAATGTATGAAACCTTTGATTGAAATCTTTGATTCTTTCTTTAGGCTCCATTTTAATCCTAGATAAATCTAGGGCTAAAAGAGCGGGTGTTTTATCTTCCCCGAATTTATCTAGAAAGGATTTATTAAATTCCCCCCAGTTTGTGATTGAGCCTTGTACTAATGAAAAATACCAGGTAGAAGCTCTTCCTGCGAAAGTTAGAGGAAACAATCGACAAACTACATCTTCATGCTGAACGTTCAAGGTTTGAATAGCCAACATGAATTTGTCAACATGCACCTCTGCAGGTTCATTGTCATCTGGGTTAAACTTAGGGAGGAGTTTATCTGAGTGTTTAGGCAAAGGATGCTGTATACCAGGGATTGCTACAGCAGTTGTTCTTAGCCAAGGGAGTTGTGGGTTTGGTGGATTAGGTGGAGGATTGCCTCCTCCTCCTCCTACAGGTACATTTCCTTCCATTGGGCTTCTTTCAGACCTTGAAGAACTTCCTAATTCAGATGGTCTTGGACTATCAGATGGTGATTCAGGAGGAGAAGGTGGCTGATCAAAACCGCCTACTGCAATTAGTCTTCTAGTAGTATTTGTTTGAGTAGTCTGCCTTTGATGTCTTTCAACATGATGGTGGGGAGTACTATCACCTACTTCCAAATATTGCGTAACTATGGTCAATTGTGGATTATGTCGATGCTGTCTAGGAAGACCATAATCTATTGGAGATATACCAAGATGATTAGCGTATGCTCGTGTAAGAATATGTCTTGATTCTTCTAAAGTTTGAGTGCTTTGTGCAGGAGTAAAGGGAGAGGTGACAAGATCACGCTCGAGAATGTTCCTAACAGTTTCTAAAAATGGTGATCTACTGACTTCTGGAAGTTGTTGGCTGGTTGGAAATGTTTCATTAGTTTCACATGCCATTACTCATTAACATGCCCTCCTTCTAGCGCCATTTGTTGGCCTTATTTTCTGACCTAGGACAACAGGGAGGTTAAGCTCACACAATCAACTTAAAGCAGCATCCGGTGTGTTTGGAATAGCAAAACCTCGCAAGTTATGGTCCTGCTACAAGCTGATTTTTCTCTTAAGGAGAAATTAAAATCAGCAAAATATACCCTGTCCTAATGTTATTTCTACCTAAATAAATCCTATGATTAGTTTCAACTATCTAAATTGTCTTATAATTTCTTTCTTAAGGAAAGACTCCGATTTTTGAAGAGTTTTTCTGGATATAAAGACTATTAAAATTATGCTAAAAATTACATAAATTGATTTAACAACTATTAACTGAAATATACTAAAATAAAACTTAATTTGAACTATCTTAACTATCCTATCTCATCTGAGAGCGTATCTAAATACTATATTAATTATTAATTAATATAAGATGAACAGAAAGATAAAGTGTATGATCTAAATAGAAATATTTAAGCCATACAGATCAAATCATTCTGCTATAACATAACTTAACAGAGAAACTGACAATAAATAATTATTTCAATTTTCTGAAGTGTCTAATTAATTAATAACTAATCATCAACATAACTATTTGAATAAAATATGATGTCTAGTATGAAATCATTGTAAAAATACAAACGATAGCTAATAGACAGAAATGTATATCCTTATAGCTTGAATTTATAGTAAAAATACTAATAAATTCAGTCACAATGATATATTAATTCAAATATAATATTGAGTTGACAAAGTGGAAATTATAATTAAACACAAGTATAACAAAGCATACTGTATTAATATTAAAATAGAAGATAATATACTGACATATAAAGTATATCCAAAACAATACCAGTAATGATATCAACCTAGAGATTTCCAGTTGCATCCCACATCCAAAGATCCAACTTCAGTTATGAAATAAAACAAGTAACAAAATATATCTCAAGTATGTTTCTCTTCCATCACCCTCCTTTAGTTCATCAAAATTCCTAACTTATATAATACTATCAATTGTTTTCGATTCAGTTTTCCCATCAATGTTACATGCAACATTATAGGGTTCCTATAACTATCAAAGAGAATCGAATCTCTTTTGATCAAACACCTGTCACTATAACAAAAAACGACTAGCCTGAATGTTTGTTGGTTTAAAGGTACTTGGTAAATTCGTGGTCGTTGTTGAAGTTCTAGTCTCCAATGAACAACCACGTCTTCCAATCATCATATTAAAATCGTCCTGAAACTATGGAGAGGAGCGAAGACATATCCACCTATGTTTAAACAAACAAAGCATCTCATTAAAACTAGTTAAAACAGATGTAACAAAATAAACTAAAATTTAAATGTATGAGTGTAAAATCTGCGATTTTACAGGCATGCATAACAAAAATTTTGTTACCTGTGTGACAGCGAGACAACCCATGTACTTTTGAAAAATGAGAATAACCATTAAGTTCTATTTTGAAGATCAACTACTCTTCGGGATTCAACTAATTTGGCTTTCAGCCTGATAGTCTTTAACTTTTGTTTTTCTATTTGTTCAAGCAGATGCTGATTCGTACCTATTATTGAACTTTTTTCCCTTTTATATTGGTCTTTTTTGATATTCATTTCTTTCCACCTGCTAATCCAATTCAGCAACTCCTCTCTAAATGTCCTATTTTCTTCTTCTATCAATGCTGCATTAGATTGACAATGCTTGAGTTCATCCTTCAACTCTGTAATCTTGATCTGGTATGCCTCGTCCAGAACTTGCTGAAGAGTTTCTTCTTCATTTTCATGACCTGATTTGGCTGCCTGAGGAGGATTAGGGTTCTCAATGTTTTGACCAGATGACTGAGGACTGATAAAAGACGATTCAGGATCTGAACTACAAGTGTTCATATACGATGGAGCACCCTCGGTCTTACCCAATTTTGTGCTATTATCCTTCACCAGAGAGGGGTCATTTATACGAGTGATGTTAGGGACCGACGATGGAATGTCGTCATCAATATTAACAATTGAAGGCTGAGCACCTTGGTGATTAGCTATAGGAACAAAAATTGTAGATACATTGTGCATGCTCCTAGTAACCCTCCTTGAAAACACAAGATTGTCTGACTCAAATCCTCCTTTATCGCAGCATACTTGAGCTAGATGATCTAGTTTATACATAGACTCTTTGCCATTTTTATGAGGACTAACTAGCTCAGATATATTTTTACAATCAACAGTATTAATATCTTTGCTTTCAGTTAACCTATCCCTTGTTTTTGCAGGAGTACTATAACTTTTATCAAATGAGGACTGGTTCAAAGTTGCTTCAGAGCAACAGGGGACTACATTCCCAACATCATCATTACTAATACCAGCGTTTATGGGTAGATTGGCTTCCCCGAGCCCTTTTCCCTCTGATTCAGTTTCAGGAGCACTATTGACCTCAGGATTTATACTAGCCTTTCGTTTCCTACGGGTTTTTGGAGAGGGGTTTGGCCAATATTGAGTCAGCCCCAAATGACATTCGGTTAAAAATGCATCCCACCATTTACCATTCAAGGACAGTTGATGCTGTAGTATGATTTTGACCAACCCATGGTGAAATAAACTTCTATTAGGGTTATCAAAACTTTGAACTGCATGCGACATCTTCTTCAAACTTTGCCATAGATAAAATGGTAGATTAAGCCTACAACCCTTTAATGATAATAGGAGTCTTAAGTGGTAATAGTGTAAGTGAGAGAAACGTCCATCGCAGGACACATACCTGACCAAAATTTCATAGTAGGCTCGCCATTCAAGTTTCAGGAACTTGACAGATACCCCTATCTTCAGTTTTACATTATCTGGTAATGGAAGCAACAAGGATAAACACTTCTTTTTATTAACCTTACTACCTTTGAACCAATGCTCTCCAACTTGTGGGATCTTTGTTGCCTCTGTGATTTTGTATTCATTAATGATGAACTTAAAACCCCCGATCTGTACAACGTCTTCTTTTAAATTCAAGGAAAATAGTTTGGTCACCTCTGCGTGATGACCATCAAAACACTTGAAGAACTGTCCCCACCCAACTTTTTCAAATAGAAAAGCGACCTTCTCATCTGCTTCTACGAGATCTGAACCTAATATTTCGAAACGGTTCAATGGAGCCATAACCTCCTCAACACTATCCTGGTTTTGAAATGGACTGAATGGTGATGTGAAGAGGGAGGGGATAGGTATCCAAGTGTATGACATGATGTGAAAACTTCACATGCTTCGAATCTGACAGATATGAGGTTTCTGGACTTGGCCGTTTTTAGTCGAACCTAGCAATGATGAGTGCTACAACCAATGTTTTATTATGATACATGCATGTTTAGCCACGACTAATAGTAAAATTTAATCAGTTCGACATATCAGGGATCGTGTGATTGATAGATCGTGAATCAAGGCATTGATTATGCATAGTGGTCATGATAAACTCGTAGATCGTTAAAAAATGAAATGACTATCAACATTAAATCCTGATGATACGAATCATCAATATATTCACAGCTGTTAGTTGATGTAAGCCACATCTCTATGCCAACACAACAATCTAAGTAGGAAGCGTTATTAATTTGACACATGGATCTTGTAAACTCTGTCAATTAATGGTCTTCTCCAGTTTTAGCGTGAAAGGTGGTAGCGTTTAAGGTGATATAGTATCGAAATCGTATACCCCAATGTTTTTCATGACAACTAACTAATGACCTAATTTAATACTTATGCCATGTATATACGTAAAACTTCATAGATCTAGTTTTAAAACTTTCCAAAATCCCATCGATTAATATCTGTCATTGAGTTTGATAGGATACTAAATTATAAAACTATAATATATGAAAATTCCCATATGATACTCCTTTATTTACTAACTACATATATACAATTTTTACAAAGTCATGGTAAGATATTACATATGAAATGTGAACGTTAGGTTTAATAAAGTTTTAATTTAATAAGTCACCTTTAGTTCTAGGAGTTTAGAACTCATAATACCTTATCCATATCCAGCTTCAAATAAACTCAAAATGTGTTTCATTGATTCCCATTTAGCATACTATCCCTTTAAGTTTCTTAAATGATATATAATCAGATAAATTTAACTTTAATGAAAAAAAATTTGATGATATAAAAATTTATGAAACTGATAGCTGCTAATTACCAAAATGTTTTCATCAACTCTTAGTATATCATCTTACTTTTCTTCAATTTAGAGTACCTTCAAAATCAAAGATTCTGAAGGCACTCTCTTATAATTTAAATAGCTAGATTACAAAAGAGAGCTGATTTCCCTTCATCCTAATGAGAAATGAAGGGGTTGTGGCTGACTGCCAACAAGTTCCTATAGGAAAAGGTTCCCCATGGGAATATAAATTTTGTTTTGT
This sequence comes from Pseudotsuga menziesii, assembly GCA_001517045.1. Taxonomy (NCBI): domain Eukaryota; kingdom Viridiplantae; phylum Streptophyta; class Pinopsida; order Pinales; family Pinaceae; genus Pseudotsuga; species Pseudotsuga menziesii. The sequence goes on from LPNX011094710.1 coordinate 12,412, forward strand.
GCTTATTGGAAAGCAATATCTCAATCTAATTGTAGCCAAAAAATACATCAATGAATGAGAAGATGACATTCCAGCACAGTTGTCGATAATATGATCGATATGCGAAGTCAAAAAATTGTCTTTAGGATAAGCTTTGTTTAGGTCTCGAAAATCGATACAGACTCTAATGGTGCCCTTCTTTTTGTTCACATGGACAATTTTAGATACCCATTCCGTCAGGTGTATAGGATAAACAAATCCCGCCTTCAAATTTTTTTCTACTTTGGCTTTAATAGCTATGGCTTTTCGAGGATGGAGTTGACGTAATTTCTTCCTGATAGGTCTAGCCGTGGGATAGGTTTTAATTTCATGAACCACAATAGATGGGTATATCCCAAGAATCTCTTCATAATTCTAGGCACAAATATCTTGGAATTCTTTGAATAATGCTCTATATGCTTTAGTTTCTTCTGTTGAGCAGTTCTGCCCTACGCGAACATGCTCAATGGTTCCAAGTTTGACTGATATGTCAATCGGGGTTGTTTTAGTAATGTTGTATAGATTTCCTCTAGATTCACTATTTTGCAACAATATAGGTGTTTGTGGATGGGTGACAATATCAGTACTAATAAGTGATTCAAGGTCAAAACCCATCGAAGTGGCGTTGGGAAGAAAAGAAGATCAATGATGATGATCTTCCCATACGGGTTCACTCTCACTCATGATCTCCATAATGGACTCATCCGAAGGAAAAGTATGTGTGAGATAATCTAGAGTGGGAAGAGAGGGTTTTAACCAGTAAGGAAAGTGGTAAGGATCCATAGCCATGAGATGAAGGTCATCAATAAGGTCATCGGAAAGAGATTGGATAGCATCATACATTGCTTCATACGGGCCAAGGGAGGATGACTCAACAATTTCTTTTTGCTTGATTCTATAACCAATTGTGGAAAAGATATTTACTGTCACCACTTCTGTACTAGGAGGGGCTGACGGAAACACACCCATAAGGGTGGATTCTTTCAACATACCTATCCCAATTGACTGATAAGGAGGAGGGGACTGACCTAGCATAGGGATGTTATTTTTCATAAGGGTTTTAAAATCCGGTGTATAATAGTCAAGTTCATCAATAGTCACAATCTTCCCCAAATGTGGAAATTGGAGAGTTTGAAATACTGTCGAAGCGACAACGGTCATAGTGTAGAACCAATTTCTCCACAATAGAAGTTTGTAATCTAATGGGGCATCAACCACTTCCACTTGAATGGAAACAGTCTTTCCCCCAAGCTCGAATGAAAGTGTTGGAAATAGACCATGGGGCTAGAAACCTTTTCCATCAAAATATTTTAAGGTAGTAGGAGACAACATAACCTCAGGAGAACCAATGGGTCTCCAATAGGCTATAGACAAGACTGAGGTTGAAGCTCACTCATCTAGGAGGGTCCGATGGACCTTTCTCCCAACTACTCTAGAGGCAATCTGAAATGCGAGTTGGTGAGGTAATATGGATTTATAATTCTCTATGTTGAAATGAATCAAGTTGGTATTGTCTGGGTCTAATGCCCCCAAAGTTGTTAGCAATTTTTTACATTGCGTTGGACAACTTTGGAGTACCTCAAGGGTAGACATTGCGCAAGGTGTTTGAGTTAAATATTCAAAAACATTATAAAATTGTGCAGCTTGAGCATTGGGATTGAAAACATATTTCCTAAGGGTGGCCTTAGGTGGTCGTAAAATTAAATCAAGATTAGGTTTTTCGATCACGAGAGGGCCACTGGATGAAGACGGAGGAGAACTAGTAGAAGGAACTTTGTCGAAAGAAGGATTTTCATCCTTCTTCTTTGTTGGCTTGTCATATGAATGACTATGAGTATTCAAATTGATGGTCTCAGAAGACATCATTCTAATTTTTTCCTTGGAATTGGAGGTCCCCTGATTAGACATGTGGTCTACCAGTTGCCGTTGAGAGGGAAAAGGATCAGTAAGAAATGCTGGTGTGGGGTTACTCTTCAAAAATTTACTAATCTTGCCACAACGAGGGAATTATTTTTTGAAGCGATATCCTCCACACAATAAGCAGGGATATTTGGATTTCCTCTTCCCTTTATCGTCCTCATTGGTTGTTGATTTCAGATTTTCCTGTTGGTTTCTAGGTTTCTTGTTTTTTACCTTTTCCCTTTTTCTTGTTGCCGGATGTCTGTGAACTTTGAATAGCATTCACTTCGGTGGAAACCATAGCAGTCGAAGGAGTAGTGGTAGAAGCATTTGGTTGCTTGGCAGGTTTTATTGTCGATGAGGGATGGATTGGACCAACCACCCCATCAACATGAGTTTCTACTGGTGGATTAGCAGGATCTGTGCTGGGGAGAGGAGCTTGAGGAGTTAAGTAATACAACGTTTCGGATTGGGAATAGAAAAAATACAGATACTGAGTGCAATTGATAGCCTTCTCTTTAGTAATAAAACCACCCATAGCCACATCTCGGGCGATAGGATGCATCAAAGACTTAGTGAACCAATCAGATAGCAGTTGTTCTGGGATGGGAGCTTTAATAAGCCATCTCTGACTTCTCCACTCATGGATATGGTCTGATATGTGTGTGGAGGTATTCTGACAGAGTGATGTTAAAATATCTGTACCCATTTCATAATGAATGGGTAGCTAAAAGTGCTAACGAAAATAGTTTCCAGAGATCTAAAATACACAAATGAATGTTGTAGAAGTTCAATGTACCACTTCGCAGCCGTGTCGGTCTGTGTGCGTTGGAAGAGACTTAAACGAATAGAATCATCCATCAAGGAGTTAGAGGAACACCATATATGGAAGGTCATAACATGGTTCTTGGGATCATTTTCCTGCTTTCCATTAAACTTGGGAATGTCTGATGGAAATTTTACCAGAATAGCGGGCCATGAAGGGTTGTGTCGAATGGGATCATTTATCAACTTGGACAGATCAGGTAAGTCCAAATTTGCCAAGAAACGTAATTGCTGATTAGGTTCCACATGCTGGTAATATTGATAGGGCATATGTGTACCTATAGGACCATAAGCTGACTGATATATGGGCTATTGATTTGGTTGATTAGATGATGAATGTCCTGAAGATCCCCTTGAAGGGGGTGGGCCTCCAGGTGGTGGTCCTCCGAAAGGTGGACCCCCAGAATGTGAGCATACACTGTGGATTTCCCTACAGCAGAGGTCTGCCTGGTTCTAGTAACAAATCCACTAACTAATAATGTAGGTCGTGTCGGGGGTTTCCCCATGACATTAGAAGGTATTGACACCACTTGAGCTGAGGGTTTCCCCCTGACTATAGAGGGTATGGGAGGACTAGCAACAGACCTAGGATTTAAAATTGTAGGGTTGCAAGTTTGACCAGGTTCATGAAGAGACATGCCACGAGATGGAGCATCATCAGAAAGGGGACTATATCCAGAAGGCCATGGGTCTATTAAAAGGGATAAAGGAGACGACATAGGTTCTTTATGAGGTACAAGGGTAGCCAAAACCCTGTCCATCCTCTCTTGAAACTTACGAGCACGATTAAGTGACTCTTGAATTCTCCTATATGCACCCTCATTCAGAGGAGGGTTTTCAAAAGAGGGTCTAATAACCCCAAACTCGGAAATGGATTGACCCATGGAAGTTCTCCAAAATGGAGCATCAGGTCCATACTCAGCTTCATTAATACCATCATTCCGACCTTCCATATGAGAATGAAAAGAAGTGTCACCCTCCGGAGATTGTTGGACTAAGGGAGTCACGTAATAAGTGAATTGATCTCCACTTTCTACAACTGGATTTTCCCCCATACGAGAGTCAGTTGTAGCTCCTAGGTCTATGGCTTCCATTGGTCCTTCCCCTATTGTAGGTGGAAAGTCGGGTGGTAAGCCCTAGTTTCTTCTAGATCGTCTCAACTAAAACTCAACGAGATAAAAAAAGTCACTAAAACCTAACCTAGGGTTTCAACACTAAGAAAAATCACAAAAAGTATTCTCCTACACAATCTACAGGCCACAAGCAAACTTAAGTGATAGGATGAGCTCAAAATAGTCGGTCTCTCACTAGGATTGTCAAGAAAGTGCAACTCGCGATATACTCAAGGTACGTGCATAGTAATCTCCCTGAGTGTTGTTCTCGGTGTATTGCTCCAAGCAAGATGGCTAAAGGGTTTTTATCAGTTGGACAATGAATCCTAGTAGGGTCTCCCGATATACTCAAGGTATGTGGGAGCTCAAATCCGTAGTAGTGCTGTCTAATGCACAACCGTCCACAAGGGGCCTCCCGATATACAATCGAGTATGTGAAGTACCTTTCTATATACGTCAAGGGTACGTGAAATGACGCTCGATATACCAATGGTACGTGGAAGAACCGGGCGAGTCCCGGGTTTTAGTGTGGGAAAATAATGACAACTCCTATGTTTTACGATGTTGGAACACGTCACGAACTTATTACTCAAATTTCTATACAATTGTAGACCTATAACTACCGTTAATTTTAAATTGAGCTATTAGGTGAATGCATGGAGTTCTGACAGAAATTTAAAGCCATGCAACTATGAAATGCAGATACTTTCACTTTACCATTCAAGACATGCCTAGTTACGGGAAGGAGAGAGTATTTTTCTTTTCAATTTTTGTTTCAAAACCAATTTTTTTTCTCAAAAAACTACACTAAACCAATCTTTTTCCGAGAAAGAGAAACAAGCAACAAACTTCAAACTGATTTTGAAAGCAAGCAAAATAGGGTAAGATCTCTTTTTCTAAGAAGAAAGACAAAAAACACTCAAAGGTATAATCAATACTTTTTTCAATTTTTCCTTTTAAAAACTAGAAAGATCTAACTTAAAACCACTAATATTTTTCTTTTGATGAGATCAAAATGTAAAAGAGAGAGAAGAAAAATGGAGATCTTAAAGGTGATGAGGCTAATAAGAGGTCCAATAATTCGTCCTCAAGCAAAAATATGAACAAAGTCCCAACAAAAAAATTTCTTTTTTCAAAGCAACAAGAAGTCCTTCACAAACTTTAATAAAAAAATGAAAACACACAACCAATCAAGCAAGTCTTTCTTTTCAAATTTATCTAACAATAAGAATGAGATCTAACTGATCTTAAGTTCTCAAACATCACTCCTTTTGAAAAATTTAAAACCAAGCATACAAACAAATGAAAAGATGAGTCTATCCTAGTTCTTTGATTTCAACAAAATAAGCCTTTTACCACATCAAATTTTGACATTCAAACACTTAGATCACTTTTAAACAAACCCACACACTTAGAATTGAAAGCAACTCAACCAAAATTTTTACAATTTTTTTTGAGAAAACAAGCCTAGAAAATCCTACCTGGCACCGCTTCCAGAGTGTCACTAATAGAGCGGTTCTACTTGAGCACCGCTTCTTGATTGTTGATCACAGGTGTGTTACCACCTAAGTTGTACTTAGTGGTTTTTTATCAAGTGAGCCTGGTGAACCAGACAAAGATGATTTGTTTGGACTTCAGAAGACCTTCATAATTGCTTTTGGGAAGTGATTGTTGTAATATATCACAAGTTCATACCCCATAGGGGAGTTGTAATAAAATGTTCTAGCATGATAGTGTTTGTAAAAGAATCACTCTCTTAGACTTTATTTTTCAATCTGATTAGCCTAGGGTGTTCTTTTCACTCAATACCTCCAAAGTTGGGGTGGTTGGCTTGGCATTTAGGCCTATTGAGGTTATTAGAGTCTATGTGTCAATGTATAAACACGCTAGGCATTATGGTCAAGTCATATGAGCATGTCTAAGTCTCCCTAGGCTTTTTTTTTTAATTTTTAAGTTTTAATTTTTCCAAAACTTAGGCTATTTTTTAATAGTCTAAATGGAAAAATTGGTTTTGTAATAAAAGTGGGCTCAGAATTCAGTTTCAGTCATGGGGGTGCTCATTTTCTAGCTCAGAGTACCATGTAAACCCACAAACCCACTTTTCCTAAGTTTTGAGTGATTTTTGCATCACTTAAGTAAAAAATCCCTTAAAATCAAATATTGATTATTTTAATTAATAAATTAATTAAATAATGGAGACAACCCCAAATCCTAAATCAGTGGGATTTGCTCCGATTTGACTGAAATCAGTCTCATTGGCTTTAGATTGACTGGAGATGACCATTCCTTGACAGAAGGAGGTGATCTGGGCTATGACTAGGAGTGCACCACAGCATGCAAGCTTGGGAATTGCGCCCTCTCTCTCTCCTCCACACGTGTGGGCCCATCTGGATGAGTTTTGGTGGATGTTTCAGTTAACAGGTTGAGGCGTCAGTTTGATTATCTCTCCGATTGATAGTTGCACTGATTGAGACTCATATTAGACTCAGTGAGACTCAAATCAAGCTCAGCTTGACTCCACATGCAGCTGTAGTCTCTCTCTCCTTGGGAATTGCGCCCCCTCTGGGCCAGGGTTCCAGTTTTTTGTTATAAATAAAGCACAACTTTCCTCTTCCAATATAGTTAGATCTATATTGAAGAGCTGTTGCTATTGTATTGTGTACTATTTTGGAATAAAGAATATTTGGAGGCAATATCTATGGTGTAATGCTTTTCATGTGTGGATGGTGATTGTCAAGTGCTTATGAGGTATAATCTGTATTATTGATCTTTGCTTTTTGCTGGTTAATTGTTGGCCTTGAAGGAGAGAGATCCCTCCTATTAGGGTAAGAGATCATTCTAGTTTGATTTATGCTCTTACTGTTCGCTTGTTTCATATCTCTTGGAGTTGCATGTATTTTAAGTTTAATTGCATGCTTTCTAATTGTCTTTTTCCAACAACACCTATGTTTTAACCATCTGTTTGTGAGAGGATTTCTAAGTTGCAGGTGATCTCACTTGTAGAAGGGGTTGAGATAGTTTGAATATTCCTCATCTTCAGGATATTTTTGAGGACATAGTCCCTCGGTGTTCCAACAAAGCAAACTCCAAAGCCCAACATTCCTAGGCTTCCAACACTCTTTCTCTCTCTTCCTCCTTCTAAAATCAAATTTTTACCTGGTTACTTTGTTTACAAGATTTGATATAATTTATATATATTATATTAAAGTAAAACTTAACATAGATATGTTGTCTCAAGGCTCATAATCTAGATCTCATTCCTAAAAAGTTTCATAAAGCATTCTAGATTTAGTTCAGGGAAATCGTCCGTTTTGCATGGAAATTTAAAGAGAATCCATAGTTTGCATGCATTAGATTTATGTTTTATATTTTTAAAGGATAAAATACAGAAATCAGTGCACATTACATTGGCTTCCCCAAAGGAAATCCAATACCCCAAGGAAAGCTTGCTTTCCTTGGTTCCGTTTTTATTGTTTTAACTAGTTTTAACTTAGTTTTTTTTGTTTAAAGGAGGCTGAGCCAAAGGTACTTTCAAAGTGATTTTGGGCATATTTAATTATAATAATCTCACTATTTTTTAGCAGGCATAACAGAAAGAGGACAATCTTTTGTTCTAAAGTGGCTTTTGGGCCATCCGAATACCCCCAGGGGTCTCCCTTTTTTACTGTAATCTTTAATTTTGTCATTTTGTAAAGCCTTGGTTTCATTCTGTATAAGAAACAAGAGGATTCAGATAATTTTTCTGATATTGTAACCACTTATAGTAAAAATTATTTCTGAATAGGCTCTTTCGAGCCCATTCCCCATCCCCCCTGGGGGGCTTCGCGTCCTTTTTTCAGTTTTTTGCAATTTCTTATTTTTCTTTGCTATAGATTAGTTTCATTGATGCAGAATAATATGATTTGATTGATTTATCATATATTCCATATTACAGTATCAAAGTAACTTAAATACTTACCCCACGACTTCCCGATTGACCCGAAAGGGGAAATAGATGTGTGGTAGGACTAATTAGAAAAATTGCGGTTTGCTTTTTTTTGCTGCCTATATTTAATTTCTACAAAAAATCGTTCTAAAATCAACCCCCTCCTTGATTCCCCGATTGAGGTCCACTTGGACCGAAAGAGGTTCCTGGAGGGGTTTTCTTTCTAAAAAACACATCCTTTAAAATTTACTAAAATTGACAAGCATCCGATGTGTATGCTCTGCACTTGGCTACGGTTCATCTGATCAATCAAGCTACATCAAAAGAAACGTTGGTGACTAGATTAATTAGTTTTCACCTTCCCCAATCAACCACCATCAGGAGAAAATCCAACGCTTCGATCAAACTGTAAATGGTGGCAAAATACCCAAAGGAAGTGGGAACTCCTAGAAAGTGACCTCGAGGCACCGATCTTTGTTACATCTTTAGGTGTATTATGAACACAGTATTAGAGACTCCATTCAGCCCACACATTCATTGCAGGTAGTCGTGAAGGTTTATTTTTGGACATACTCCAAGTACCCCTCGGGTATATCTGGAGTCCCCCCTCGCCTAACTTAATCCACTCATATTCCATATTAACTTAAAACGTACCAAGAGACAATCACAAAACATTCACTCCAAGAACATGCAAGTACATTTGATTATTTTATGACTCCATTTTTAAGGCACTGGTGCTGTGTTTAAATCTTTTGATATATCTATATTGTGTGTCAACATTGTGCTTTATTGTGCTCATTTTTCATCTTGTCATCTATGGTTATTTATGGTTAATTTCAAACTCCTAAGCAACTATCTCAATTTAACATCATCATACTAAAGTAATTTTCCTTAGTAATTTAATAGGGTCTACCCCCCTTGGCTTCGTTAGGAGTTGAGCCTAAACGGAGGAGTCAAGAACAAGGTGACAGCCTTGATTCGAGACTTTCCCCCAAGGACACACCGAGTGGCTTGAAAATTTCTGCCACGTCCCCCCCTAGGTGTGTGAAAGGCAGCAACACTTTTTGGCGCCATTGCTGGGGATAAATCTTTTTATTCCTGGAGTAGGACTTTTGTTTTCTTCCTTTTTGTTTTTTGCTTTGTTTGATGAATTCTTAGAGTGTATCTTTAATTTTCATCTGGCGACTCCACTGACTTTTTTCGGTTTTTTATTTTTAACAAAGAAAAGAAAAAAATGATTTTTGTGAAAGATTCATAAATGCTTAGATTTTCACATGACGACTCCATTGAAGGGATAAAACCCTGTTATCTCATAAACTTGTGAAGTTTTGTTGTGTGTAGATGAGCCCATGCGACATATTAAAACCTTTAAAGCTCATCACTTGACAACTCCACCTATTTAGTACAAGGTTTAATGGTTATATCAAATGCATACTATTAATTTTTGATATGGATGAATTAAGGGAGCAGTATGGTGCCCATATATCTAGACTTTTTTAGCCTATCGATTTCTCAAACGTCTCGAGTTTTCCTAACTGTGGTCATGGTATGGGGGATGTAAATAAATGGCTTCCAGTCTTTCATGGAAATTATGGTGATTTTTCCATTTGGCATGTCAAATCTTTCCTTCAGTTAATGGCTGACTCCAATATGCGTTATGAAGACAATATGATGGAAATGTTTTCTATTACTTTTCAGGGTGAGGATTTTTGTTGGTTCTATCAGGGCCTTCCTAATAAATGTATAACCTCTTTTCCAAGCTCCCTTTGGATGTTTTTAGAGTAGTGGCATGATGTTAGGGGTAGTATGAATGGTTTGAAAAAATTCCTTGAAAATATCTTTACCTTCTACCAATTTGGGACAGAATATCACAAGGAAACATATGATGGACCTTTTGCCATGATACAAATTATTGGAGACTTGGAATAACTTCCTGAATATTTAAGTGAATAAGAGATCCATGATACTCCCATCGAAGAAATTCCTCGTGTTGTCATAGACAACGTCGAATGTGTGGAATTCCTTCAAAGTTATTTAAGAAAGAAAGAAATTAAGTGGCTTATTAAATAATATGGGGTATCTCTCAATACGCGGCAAGATTCTGAAGATGGGAACATCCATGATGATCACATTGAAGAGCTTCACGAGGAACCCATGATTGAACACATTGTTGAAGACTCTCTTCATGTCACCATAACTGAAAACATTGAATATTTGGGGTATTCTCAAGTTTGTTGCAGTGCTAATATTTTTCCAGAAATCCCTCATGAGGAAACCATTACAGAGATTGACACTTATGAAGAAATTTATGATGTGTATGATGATACTCCTCTATGTTCATCACTTAGGGATGAAATTTTGGAAAGTTTAACTTCTCATAATATATTTGAAACCCAAACTTTGAAGGATGATTATTATGAACAGGAGGAGGTTAGTTATATCTTAGGATGTGTTACCAGCAAGGAAGACTCTCTCATATCTGACATAGATGGGAGTGATGACTATTGGAATTTCATAAATAATCCAACTTGTGAAAATATTATTGAGAATCCATCCATGATATATCCAGTAAGGGGAGTGTGGATACCTAGGAAAATATTAGTATGGAAGAGGAGCATTCAAAATTTTCACATGATCATTCAAAGTATCATGCAGAGCCGCACAAAGTCAGCAGTAATGAATACATTGAGAAGCAGTGTTGTGAAAAGTTAGATGTGATGCAGTCAGTGGAATATCAGTCTCAACCATCTTCTTCACATCTAGAGGTTCCTTATGATTTGGAGCAGCTTGGGGCTTATGAAACGAGTTATCATTTGATAAGCCCTGATGATCATTATGATGATGTAGTCAGTCTGCCTCATCTTGTCGATTGGTATATCTGTCCTATCCAGTCATGGATAGAAGCAGCATGAGCATGCACATACCGGGTTGGGAAGCGATTTGATGAAGTATTATATTCTTATGATCTCCCATCTAGCCCGACCATTCCGTATCATTACGCAGGTTTGCATTTTCTGAATAAAGTACCCTTACTTTGGCTAGTAACCAAAGACAAGGAAAAAACATTTTATGTTAATAAAATTCTTAGGTGGTTACATTGGATTTTTTTATTACATTTAACCTTTTTATATCATGCTTAGAGTAGGAAAATAAGCTCCTTAAAAGAGAGCATTTACTTTCTGCATTTTTGTTTTGTACTTAGCTATAATAGAACTTTGCTTTTTTTTCATTAGTTAGTTACATTGATTTTGTTTAAATAAATCAGCTTAATGGTTCATTTGGTTTTTATATAAAGCTTGTGCTACTGAGGTTTTCTTGTCAAGTTGAGATGTTTTTACAGGGTGTATAAACTAGAGATTCTGGTGTTCTCGTATACTCTCCTTGCCCTATGACCAGATCGAGCACACCTCCCGCAGTTGCAACCAAATGTTACCACCTAAGTTGTACTTAGTGGTTTTTTATCAAGTGAGCCTGGTGAACTGGACAAAGATGATTTGTTCAGACTTCAGAAGACCTTCAAAATTTCTTCTGGGAAGTGATTGTTGTACTATATCACATGTTCATACCCCATAGTGAAGTTGTAATAAAGTGTTCTAGCATGATAGTGTCTGTAAAAGACTTGGTCTCTTAGAATTTATTTGTCAATCCAATCAGCCCAGGGTGTTTTTACCCTTGGTTATTATTGGTTGTTGAATAAACGGCTGATAATTTCTAAGTTTTTCACTCAATACCTCCAAAGTTGGGGTGGTCGGCTTGGCATTTAGGCCTATTGAGGTTATTAGAGTCTATGTGTCAATGCATAAACATGCTAGGAATTATGGTCGAGTCATATGAACATGTCTAAGTCCCCCTAGGTTTTAATTTTTTTTAAAATTTTTTAAGTTTTAATTTTTCCAAAACTTAGGCTATTTTTTAATAGTCTAAATGGAAAAATTGGTTTTGTAATAAAAGTGGGCTCGGAAATCAGATTCAGTCATGGGGGTGCTCATTTTCTAGCTTAGAGCACCATGTAAACCCATAAACCCACTTTTTGTAAGTTTTGAGTGATTTTTCCATCACTCAAGTAAAAAATCCCTAAAATTCAAATATTGATTATTTTAATTAATAAATTAATTAAATAATGGAGAAAACCCCAAATCCTAAATCAGTGGGATTTGCTCCGATTTGACTGAAATTAGTCTCACTGGCTTCATATTGACTGGAGCTGACCATTCCTTGATAGAAGGAGGTGATCTGGGCTGAACTGGGAGTGCACCACAACATGTAATCTTGGGAATTGTGCCCTCTCTCTCTCCTCCACATGTGTAGGCCCATTTGGATAAGTTTTGGTGGATGTTTCAGTTAATAGGTTGAGGTGTCAGTTTGATTATCTCTTCGATTAACAGTTGCACTTAGTGAGACTCATATTAAGCTCAGATTGACTCCACATGTAGCTAGAGTCTCTCTCTCCTTGGGAATTGCGACCCCTCTGGGCTAGGGTTCCAGTTTTTTATTATAAATAAAGCTCGAATTTCCTCTTCCAAGCTATTTAGAGTTGGATTGAAGAGTTGTTGCTATTGTATTGTGTACTATTTTGGAATAAAGAAGCTTTGGAGTCAAGATCTATGGTGTAATGATTTTCATGTGTGGATAGTGATTGTCAAGTGCTTATGAGGTATAATCTGTATTATTGATCTTTTCTTTTTTCTAGTTAATTGTTGGCCTTGAAGGAGAGAGATCCCTCATGTTAGGGTAAGAGATCATTCTAGTTTTATTTATGCTCTTACTATTCGCTTGTTTCAGATCTCTTGGAGTTGCATGTATTTTAAGTTTAATTGCATGCTTTATAATTGTCTTTTTCCAGCAACACCTATGTTTTAACCATCTATTTGTGCAAGGATTTCTAAGTTGCAGGTGATCTCACATGTAGAAGGGGTTGAGCTAGTTTTCATCTTCTTCATATTCAGAATCTTTTTGAGGACATAGTCCCTCGATGTTCCACCAAAGCAAACTCCAAAGCCCAACATTCCCAGGCTTCCAACACTCTTTCTCTCTCTTCCTCCTTCTAAAATCAAATCTTTACCTGGTTACTTTGTTTACAAGCTTTGATATAATTTATATATATTATATTAAAGTAAAACTTAACATTTATCTGTTGTCTCAAGGCTCATAATCTAGATCTCATTTCTAAAAAGTTTCATAAATCATTCTAGATCTAGTTCACGGAAATCGTCCGTTTTGCATGGCCATTTAAAGAGAATCCGTAGTTTGCATGCATTAGATTTATATTTTCTATTTTTAAAGGATAAAATCCAGAAATCAGTGCACATTACATTGGATTCCCAAAGGCAAGCCAAGTCCCCAAGGAAAGTTTGCTTTCCTTGGTTTCGTTTTCACCGTTTTAATTAGTTTTAACTTAGTTTTTTTTGTTTAAAGTAGGCAGACCCAAAGGTACTTTCAAAGTGATTTTGGGCATATTTGATTCTAATTTTCTCATTTTTTTTTAGTATGCATAACAGAAAGAGGATAAGATTCTGTTCGAAAGCGGCTTTTGGGCCATCCGAATCCCTCCAGGGGTCTCCCTTTTTTATTGTAGTCTTTAATTTTGGCATTTTGTAAATCCTTGGTTTCATTCTGTATAAGAATCAAGAGGATTCAGATAATTTTTCTGATATTGTAACCACTTATAATAAAAATTATTTTCGAATAGGCTCTTTCGAGCCCATTCCCCATCCCCCCAGGGGGATTCACGTCCTTTTTTCATTTTTTTGCAATTTCTTATTTTTCTTTGCTCTAGATTAGTTTCATTGATGCATAATAATATGCTTTGATTTATTTATCATATATTACACATTACAGTATCAAAGTAACTTTAATACTTACCCCACGAATTCCCGATTGACCCGAAATGGGATAGAGATGCGTGGTAGGACTAATTAGAAAACCTGTGGTTTGCTTATTTTTTGCTGCTTATGTTTAATTTCTGCAAAAAATCATTCTAAAATCAACCCCCTCCTTGATTCCCTGATTGAGGTCCACTTGGACCTAAAGAGGTTCCTAGAGGGTTTTTATTTCTAAAAAACACATCCTTTAAAATTTACTAAAATTGACAAGACTCTAGTGTGTATGCTCTGCACTTGGCTGCGGTTCATTCGATCAGTCAAGCTGCATTAAAAGAAATGTGAGTGACTAGATTAATTAGTTTTCACCTTCCCCAATCAACTACCATCACGCGAAAATCCAACACCTCGATCAAACCGTAAACGGTGGAAAAACACCCAAAGGAAGTGGGAACTACTGGACAGTGACCTCGGGGCGCCAATATCAATTACACCTTCATGTGTATTATGAACACAGTCTCAGAGACTCCATTCAGCCCACACATTCCTTGCGGGTAGCTGTGAAGGTTTATTTTTGGACATACTCCAAGTACCCCTCGGGTATATCTGGAGTACCCCCTCGCCTAATTTAATCCACTCATATTCCATATTAACTTAAAACGTACCAAGAGGCAATAAAAAAACATTCAATCCAAGAAAATGCAAGTACATTTGATTATTTTATCACTGCATTTTTAAGGCACTGGTCCTGTGTTTATATCTTTTGATATATATATATTGTGCTTTATTATGGTCATTTTTCATCTTGTCATCTATGGTTATGTATGGTTAATTTCAAACTCCTAAGCAACTATCTCAATTTAACATCATCATACTAAAGTAATTTTCCTTAGTAACTTAATAGGGTCTACCCCCCTTGGCTTCGTTAGGAGTTGAGCCTAAACGGAGGAGTCAAGAACAAGGTGACAACCTTGACTCAAGAATTTCCCCCAAAGACACACTGAGTGGCTTGAATGTTTCTGCCACGTACCCCCTAGGTGTGTGAAAGGCGGCAACACTTTTTGGTGCCATTGCCGGGGATAAATATTTTTATTCCCGGAGTACGACTTTTGTTTTCTTCCTTTTTGTTTTTTGCTTTGCTTGATGAATGCTTAGAGTAGATCTTTAATTTTCATCTGGCGACTCCACTGAATTTTTTCAGTTTTTTATTCTTACAAAGAAAAGCAAAAAATAATTTTTGTGAAAGATTCATAAATGCTTAGTTTTTCACAAGGTGACTCCATTGAAGGGATAAAACCCTATTATCTCATAAACTTGTACAGTTTTGTTGTGTGTAGATGAGCCCATGCGACATATTGAAACCTTTAAATCTCATCACTTGACAGGTCCACCTATTTAGTACAAGGTTTAATGGTTATATCAAATGCATACTATTAGTTTTTGATATGGATGAATTAATGGAGCAGTATGGTGCCTAGATATCCGAACTTTTTTAGCCTATCGATTTCTCAAACGTCCCGGGTTTTCCTAACTGTGGTCATGGTATGGGGGATGTAAATAAATGGCTTCCGGTCTTTCATGGAAATTATGGTGATTCGGCCATTTGGCATGTCAAATCTTTCCTTCAGTTAAAGGCTAACTCCAATATGCGTTATGAAGACAATATAATGGAAATGTTTGCTATTACTTTCCAGGGTGAGGCTTTTTGTTGGTTCTATCAGGGCCTTCCTAATAAATGTATAACCTCTTTTCCAAGATTCCTTTGGATGTTTTTAGAGCAGTGGCATGATGGTAGGGGTAGATGAATGGTTTGAAAAAATTCCTTGAAAATATATTTACCTTCTACCTATCTGGGAAATAATATCACATGGAAACATATTATGGACCTTTTGCCATGATACAAATTATTGAAGACTTGGAATCACTTCGTGAACATTTAAGTGAAGAAGAGATCCATGATAATCCCATCAAAGAACTTCCTCATGTTGTCATAGACAACGTCGAATGTGTGGAATTCCCTCGAAGTTATTTAAGAAAGAAAGAAATTAAGCGGCTTATTAAAGAATATGAGGTATCTCTTAATACGCAACAAGATTATTAAGATGGGAACATCCATGACGATCACATTGAAGAGCTTCACGAGGAACCCATGATTGAACACATTGTTGAATACTCTCCTCATGCCACCATAACTAAAAAAATTGAAGATTTGAGGTATTCTCAAGTTTGTTGCAATGCCAAAATTTTTCCAGAAATCCCTCATAAGGAAACCATTACAGAGATAGACACTTATGAAGAAATTTATGATGTGTATGATGACACTCCTCTATGTTCATCACTTAGGGATGAAGTTTTGGAAAGTTTAACTTCTCATAATATATTTGAAACCAAAAATTTGAAGTATGATTATTATGAACATGAGGAGGGTAGTTATATCTTAGGATGTGATACCAGCAAGGAAGACTCTCTCATATCCAACATAGATGGGAGTGATGACTATTGGAATTTCATAGATAATCCAACTTGTGAAAATCTTATTTAGAATTCCATCCATGATATGTCCAGCAAGAGGAGTGTGGATACCTGGGAAAATCTTAGTATGGAAGAGGAGCATTCAGAATTTTGACATGATCATTCATAGTATCATGTAGAGCCACACAAAGTCAGCAGTAATGACTACATTGAGAAGCAGTGTTGTGAAAAGTTAGATGTGATGTAGTCAATGGAATATCAGTCTTAGCCATCTTCTTCACATGTAGAGGTTCATTATGATTTGGAGCAGCTTGGGGCTTATGCAACGAGTTATCATTTGATAAGCCCTAATGATCAGTACGATGATGTAGTCAGTCTGCCTCATCTTGTCAATTGGTATATCATTCCTATCCAGTCATGGATAGAAGCAGCATGCACATGCACATACCGGTTTGGGAAGCAATTTGATGAAGTATTATATTCTTATGATCTCCCATCCATCCTGCCCATTCTAGATCATCACGCAGGTTTGTATTTTCTGAATAAAGTACCCTTACTTTGGCTGGTAACAAAGACATGGATTTTTTTTTTTATGTTAATAAAATGCTTAGGTGGTTACATTAGATTTTTTTACTACACCTAACCTTTTTATATTATGCCTAGAGTAGGAAAATAAGCTCCTTAAAAGAGAGCATTTACTTTCTGCATTTCTGTTTTTTACTTAGCTATGATAAAACTTTTTTTTTTTCATTAGTTAGTTACAGTTATTTTGTTTAAATAAATCAGCTTAATGGTTCATTTGGTTTTTATATAAATCTTGTGCTACTGAGGTTTTCTTGTCAAGTTGAGATGTTTTTACATGGTGTATAAACCAGATTTTTTGGTGTTCTCGTTTACTCTCCTTGTCATATGACCAGATCGAGCACACGTCCCATAGTTGGAGCCAGATGTTATCACCTAAGTTGTTAGTGGTTTTTTATCAAGTGAGCCTGGTGAACCGGATAAAGAGGATTTGTTCGGACTTCAGAAGACCTTTAGAATTGCTTCTAGGAAGTGCTTGTTGTACTATATCATATGTTCATACCCCGTAGGGGAGTTGTAATAAAATGTTATAGCATGATAGTGTCTGTAAAAGACTCGGTCTCTTAGAATTTATTTATCAATCCGATCAGCCCAGGGTGTTTTTTCCCTTGGTTATTATTGGTTGTTGAATAAACGACTAATAATTTATAAGTTTTTCACTCAATACCTCCAAAGTTGGGGTGGTCGTCTTGGAATTTAGGCCTATTGTGGTTATTAGAGTTTATGTGTCAATGTATAAACATGCTAGGCATTATGGTCAAGTCATATGAACATGTCTAAGTTCCCCTAGGTTTTATTTTTTATTTTTATTTTTTAAGTTTAATTTTTCCAAAACTTAGGCTATTTTTTAATAGTCTAAATGGACATACTCCAAGTACCCCTTGGGTATATCTGTAGTCCCCCCTCGCCTAATTTAATCCACTCATATTCCTTATTAACTTAAAACGTACCAAGAGGCAATTGTAAAACATTCACTCCTAACACATGCAAGTACATTTGATTATTTTATGACTCCATTTTTAAGGCATTGGTCCTATGTTTAAATCTTTTGATATATATATATATATATATATATATATATTGTGTGTCAATATTGTGCTTTATTATGCTCATTTTTCATCTTGTCATCTATGGTTATGTATGGTTAATTTCAAACTCCTAAGAAACTATCTCAATTTAACATCATCATACTAAAGTAATTTTCCTTAGTAACTTAATAGGGTCTACTCCCCTTGGCTTCGTTAGGAGTTGAGCCTAAACGAAGGAGTCAAGAACAAGGTGACAACATTGGCTCGAGACTTTCCCCCAAGGACACACCGAGTGGCTTGAATATTTCTGCCATGTCCCCCCATAGGTGTGTGAAAGGTGACAACAAGGCAGTGGCACCACATTTTGGTAATTGAGTTCAGGCGTTGGCACCGCTTATTTCCCATTGTGCATGCACGGTTCCCTGTAGATGTCCAAAACAAAGAAAATTGTGAAAAAGTAAAATTAATCAGTGTGCATATAGCTTTTAAATCATGAATTAACAGTAATTTAAAGCACAGAAAGTGAGAACAACCCAAATCTGAAAAGATCTAATGATACAAAACCAAAATCTCACTAAATTAGCTAGTGGATCTGGTTGATCTAATAAAAGACTGGAGCTTGGATTTCAGACAAGTGTTTGAAAATATTAAGGAAGATCAGATCAGCTAAAGCTCTTCCCTAATGGAGTCGCCATATTTGTAGCTAGGAATTTTGCACATGCCGCGGACAGGAGCTGTTCCTCTAGTCTGAATAGTTCAGATCTATAAAAAATGGTACACGACAAGATTGTAAGACATTCCCTAGAATGGGTGGAGATATGGAATCAACTCTCTTTGATGTGATAATATAAATGTTTCCTTTAAATTTGATCCTTCACGGATGTACCTGCATAATCACAAGAAAACAAAAAAAAGATCAAATAGAACCAGAATATAATCCACTATTCTATATTGATGACTAATGCATTCAATAATAAAACATACGATAATGACACATAATATTTTATGGGAAAGGAACCAATTTTGCATTAGATAATAGAGAATAAGTTTACAACCTATGCCTTAATGTCAATGTACTCCTTCACAACGCCAACATATCATCCCCAATAGATCCAACTTGCTCCCTCAATCTCACTTAACGGATTTAGGCCAGAATATCAAAGCAACAACATAAATTTACTCTCTCCTCAACCATGGAAAATGAGCCTGCTTTTATAGGCTTGGGATGGATAGAGATGGTTGAGAAATTTGGGTATTAGGTGGAAGGGATATCCAAAAAGGATGGATCTCAAACCCAGGTATCCCTAGGAGGTGGGGACGAGGTTTCCACGAAGCCTCTCTTCGAGAAGTTTTGTGAAGACTTCTCTTTTTCTCTTTTTACCAAGGGCACCGCTTCTCCTTCACTATAACAGAGTGGTGCAGGGCAGAACTGCTCATTAAATACAGGCCATAAGCGGTGGCACCGCTTACTGTTGAGAGGCAGTAAGCGTTACCTGAGTTTTATGAAGGAGGTAACACACCTTGCTAGATTGTCAAAGGCGATGCTCAACTTATGCTTGTAAAACTATAAGCAATGAGGAAAAAATAGTATTTCACTTCATATTTTGGGATTTTAGGGATAATATGATGTTTGGGTTTTCTACACATGGTGGTGATGAGATTTAGGTGTAACAGAATGCCCCCTAAAGCATGAGGCTAGAGGGATACGATAGGTGAGAGTTTTGAAAGAGAAAGTTATCACTTCAAGGCAAGAATCAGCTTGATCAGAGATCATCAACCATACATTTGCAATACATGAATACTTTTGACTCATGAGAAAATATGTCTTCATCATGGCTATAGACCAATACAAGGCAGATCCATGAGAGATATTAACAAACAAAGCTACTAGAATACAACGTAGATCCATGTGATGGAGGACTCAAACTTGGACATAGCTACCAGATATACAATGTAGATCTATGTTGTACAATTGCAAATTTGAGCATAGCCATGACCATACAAATGTGGATCCATGCTGGTACTTCATACAATATACTCAATCACAATGTGGGGAGAAAGCTATGAGTGCTTTTCAACAGATACACAGGGTCTTCGTCTCGTCTTCCACAAAGGATGATTCTATCCATGTGATTACAATGATCTGAATTCGAACATGGTAGAAACTACTTGATTACTGGTCAATGATGTGAACCGTTAACAAGTGTAAGGCAGATCACCATTAATGTCAATGATTCCCAATGTACCCTAGTACAATCTCGTGAGTGTGAATAGATGATTTGATGTCAGAAAATGAGTCTAATATTTCGATCAAAGGTCAATGATGTGAACCTATGTCAAGAGCAAGATAATCTATCATTAAGGCATATAGATCTCAAGGTACTAAATTTTTTTCTAAGACTAATTCTTGGGTGATGAGTTGATGTCGATAGGAATAGTCTTGTCAAAGGAGGGTGATAATGAATCCCACATTGATGACACGAAACTCGGAACACAGTTCTGGAATGTTGTATATAATTTAACCAACAGACTAACTGAAAAGTACTAACAAAAAGGCTATTTTAACTGTAGAGGTAAATTTCTAACTTCCCTTTGAACATCGGGCGGCATGACAAAAGACTTGGCAGCATTGACTCGATGAGGCGAAACACAATATGACAACGAAAAATGCATTCTTTGAAAGAATCAAAGGAGTGACATGACTCATGAAAGTGGATCGACTCAGAGACAATTTGAATACCCAATTGACTGAATGAAATGCAGACAAGTGCCATGTTCAAAGGTGACGACAACTACCATTTTATTTGTAAGATGAATTGAATCCCTTCCCTTAATTTCCCCATCATTATTGATGAGTGCCTCTTTTTATTTTTATGAGTTCAAAGAGGGTAACAAACACTCATTGTAGCTTATTCGAAGATAAGTCGATTCTCTATTATATTGAAATCTTGTCACCCTCATGTTATGAGATAGGTATTCCATTGATTGCTCCAATCCCTCAAAGTTTTCCCTCGAGAAATGAAGGAATAAATTAACCCCTTGCAATTTTCCCTCTTTTGAACTGGTAACGCTCTTTCCCCATTGACAAAAAGCATTACCCCAGAAGCAAAGAGACAGAACCGCTCCTAATACATGAGCAAAGAGAGGTTCCACCACTCTTTCCCTTACTGCAAGAAGCGGTGCCCCCTTAGCATCTCTTGCTTGCTTCATTGGAGGAGCGGTGCTCCAGTTTTCAAAAAAAAAGAGAAGCTTCGAGAGGATTCTCGAAGCTGACCTCCGCAGAGCCTCATCCCTATGGTTTAGGACTAGTTGGAGCTCGAGATCCTCCCTTCTAGGATTTAATCTCCACCTCACCCATGAGATCCTCAACCATACCTATCCTCCCATGCCTTTAAATATTGGCTCACCCCCCAATGTTCAAAGGAAGAAAGAGGTATGGTTGAGAATCTCATGGGTGAGGTGGAGATTAGATCCTAAAAGGGAGGATCTCAAGCTCGATCTGGTCCTAACCCATAGGGATGAGGCTCCACGGAGGCTAGCTTCGAGAATCATCTCGAAGCTTCTATTTTTGCCTTGAAAACTCAAGCACCGCTCCTTAAATGAAGCAAACAGGTGGTGCTAAGGGGGCACTGCTTCTTGCAGTAAGGGAAAGAGTGATGGCACCTCTCTTTGGTTATGTATCAGGAGTGGTTCTAGCTCTTTTCTTCTGGGGTAATGCTTTTTGTCAATGGGGAAAGAGCGTTACCAACTCAAAAGAGGGAAAATTGCAAGGGGTTAATTTATTCCTTCATTTCTCTTGGGAAAACTTTGAGGGATTGGAGCAGTCAAGGGAATACCTATCTCATAACATGAGGGTGAAGAGATTCCTGTGAGCATAGTTATTTTTCTGTGTCAAGCTCATTAAAAAATGAAACAACTTTGCAAGCATAGTTCCTATTCTGTGTCAAGCTCGTTAAAAAATGAAATAGATGCTTTTGAGCAAAGTCCCCATTCTATGCAAGCTCATTAAAAAATGAAATGGATCTCCTCAAGCATAGTTTACCTTTTGGTTCAAGCTTGCATAAAAGTGAAACCATTCATGAGCATAGTTCATTTTCTATTTCAAGATCATTAAAAAATGAAGAAGGTTTCCTTAAGCATAGTTTACCTTTTGGTTTCAAGCTTGCATAAAAATGAAACCATGTTCCAAGCATAGTTACCTTCTGTTTCAAGCTTGTGTAAAAATGAAATAGATCTCTTTCCCTTGAGTCGAGTCTTCCCTTTAGTGTTAGAACTTGAACCTTCTTTTCACTTGCCTGATTCTCGTTCTTCCTACCCCACTGGTGAACATTTTCACATTAGTAACCAAGTTTTTAGGTTGGGTATGGAAGAAGAATAGTCAGATGAAACGAAGCTTGGGGGTCATGTCGAACCCTTAGCAATGATGCTAGGGGTAAGATTCACTAGCAATCATGCTGGGGGCAAGCTTCCAACCTCTGTATATCATGTTAATGAGATTTTTCAAACATAGTTTACCCATTGGTTTCGAGCTTGCGTAAAAATGAAACCAATATTTGATCTTTCTTTCAATTGATCTTCGAGCTCGTTAAAAATAGTAAGACGGTGTTGCGCTTACTTTTCATTTTTCTCGCTCTAGTTAAAACATTAAAAGTGGTTTGAGCTTAGTTTATTACTTTTTTGTGCTCTGGATTCAAACATGAAAAATGTTAATAGAGTCCTCTTTAAGCTCTTTTCGGACTCTTAAAATGTGAAAAGATTGTTTAGTGATCTTGTCTCCTTCACGCTCGTAAAAGTACTTGAAGAGTCATCTTCCTAGTGATAGTTTACCCTTTTTCGGACTAGGGGGCACTAGTTACGAAAAAGGAACACTCCAGCCAATCATGACTTGAAGAGTTCTCTAAGGTATTATTTTATAATTTTTTAGGCCTTAGGGACTAAATCATACGAAAAAGGACCCTTTGAGTTTTCTTTAGTTTGTTCATACTTTCTAAACATGAACTACATTGAGTTTTCTTTCATTGGACTCATTAAATTAAACATTGAAATACCCTTTTTTGGGAATGAACCCCTCCTTTCTCAGGTTCGTAAAACATATGATTTTGGACACATCGCTTGATGAGCTACAACGAGTGTTTGTTAACCTCTTTGAACTCGTAAAACGAAAAGAGGCACTCATCAATTATGATGGAAAAATTAAAGGAAAGGGAAAACATTTTGCAATAAATGGTAGTTGTTAGTCACCTTTGAACATGGTACTTATTTTCATTTCATTCAGTCAATTGGGTATTCAGCTTGTCTATGAGTCGATCCACTTTCATGAGTCATGCCACTCCTTTGAGTCATGTCCATTGTCGCATTGTGTTCCACCTTGTCAAGTCAATGCTGCCAAGTATTCGTTTGTGCCACCTTATTTTCAAAAGGGAAACTATTTTGAGAATTTACACCTGTAGTCAAAACAACCTTTTTTGAGTCAGTCCTATGGTTACATCATACTCAAAATTCTAGAACTTTGTTCCAAGTTTTGTGTCATCGATGTGGGATTCATCATGGCCCTCCTTTGATGAGACTATTCTTACTGACATCAACTCATCATCTAGGAATTAGTCTTAGAAACAAAAGATAGTACCTTGAATTATGTATGCCTTAATGACAAATTCTCTTGCTCTCGACATAGGTTCACATCATTGACCTTTGATCAAGAGATTCGACTAAGTGTTTGACATAAAAACATCTATTCACACTTAGTAGATTGTACTAGAGTACCTTGGGAATCATTGGCATTAATGGTGATCTCCCTCGCACTTGTTAACGGTTCACATCATTGACTGGTAATCAAGTGGTGTCTCCCATGTTCGACATCAAATCATTGTAATCAGATGGATATAATTGTACTTTGTGGAAGATGAGACAAAGACCCTGGGTATCTATTTGAAAGAACTCATAACTTTCTCCCTAGGTTGCGATGGAGTATTTGTATGAGTCCTAACATGGATCCACATTTATATGTTTGTGGCTGTGCTCAGATTTGCGTTTGTATGACATAGATCTACATTGTATGTCTGGTAGCTATGTCCAAATTTGAGTCTTCTTCACATGGATCTACGTTGTATTTTAGTAGACATGAATTTTTTGTATCTCACATGGATCTGTCGTTGTATTGGTCGGCAGCCATGTTGTGAGTCATTTGGGACATGCATCAAAATATGCTACAGAAAGTTGGTGATGTTAGAGAAGTTCCGACCTTTGGACCTTTTCCTTGACACTATACCTTGTTCTTTCAAAGTATATTGCCTATCATTTCCCTCTAGCCATTATACTTTGGGGGGCATCTCTATTATACCGAAATATCATAACCCTCATGTTATGAGATAGGTATTCCCTTGACTGCTCCAATCCATCAAAGTTTTCCCTAGAGAAATGAAGGAATAAATTAACCCCTTGCAATTTTCCCTCTTTTGAGCTGGTAACGCTCTTTCCCCATTGACAAAAAGCATTACACAAGAAGAAAAGAGCCAGAACTGCTCCTGATACATGAGCAAAGAGAGGTGCCACCACTCTTTCCCTTACTGCAAGAAGCGGTGCCCCCTTAGCATCGCTTGTTTGCTTCATTGGAGGAGCAGTGCTCAAGTTTTCAAGGAAAAAAGAGAAGCTTTGAGAGGATTCTCGAAGCTGACCTCCGTGGAGCCTCATCCCTATGGTTTAGGACCAGCTGGAGCTTGAGATCCTCCCTTTTAGGATCTAATCTCCACCTCACCCATGAGATCCTCAACCATACCTATCCTATCATGCCTTTAAATGCTGGCTCACCCCCCAATGTTCAAAGGAAGAAAGAAGTTTACCTCTACAGTTAAAACAACCTTGTGTCAGTACTTTTGAGTCAGTCCTATGGTTACATTATCTACAACATTCTAGAATTTTGTTCCGAGTTTCGTGTTGTCGATGTGGGATTCATTATGGCCCTCCTTCGACGAGACTATTCCTATTGACATAAACTCATCATCTAGGAAGTAGTCTTAGAAACAAGTCTAGTACCTTGAGATCTGTATGCCTTAATGACAGATTCTCTTGCTATCGACAAAGGTTCACATCATTGGTCTTTGATCGGAAGACTCTGCTGGGTGTTCGACACCAAGACATCTATTCACACTTAGTAGATTGTACTAGGGTACCTTGGGAATCATTGACATCAATGATGATTTCCCTCGCACTTGTTAACAGTTCACCTCATTGACCGGTAATCAAGTGGTTTCTACCATGTTCAACTTCAGTACATTGTAATCACATGGATAGAATCGTACTTTGTGGAAGACAAGATGAAGACCCTGAGTATTTGTTAAGTGCTCATAGCTTGCTTCCTAGGTTGCAATGGAGTATATTGTATGAAGTACCAGCATGGATCCACATTTGTATGGTCGTGGCTATGCTTAAATTTGCATCTGTATGACATAGATCTATGTTGTATATCTAGTAGTTATGTCCAAGTTTGAGTCCTCTATCACATGGATCTATGCTATATTCTAGTAGCCATGGTTGTTTATTCCTCTCATGGATCTGTCTTGTATTGGTCTACAACCATGATGAGGTTATATTCATGAGTCAAAGTATTGATGTATTGCAGATGCCTGTTTTATGACACTCTCTGATCAAGCTGGCTCTTACCTTGAAGAGATAACTTGCTCTATCAAAGCTCTGGCCTATCATATCCCTCTAGCCTCATGCTTTGGGGGGCATTATGTTACACTCAAAATATGTCACCAGCATGTGATAGGATCCCTAACACAGAAATTTTCCCTCAAATCCCAAACTTGAAGAGATTCCTGCTCTAGGTGTTGGTTCCAACATACAAAATTGCAGCACCGCTCTTACCCTCAAGGAGATAAGTGGTACCTTGTTCAACACCGCACTAGTTGTGTGAATAATAGGTGGTGCCACTACCTTTAACCTATGTTGTTGGCGCGGTTCCTACCCAACACTTCTCTGTCATAAAGGGGTATAAGCGGTGCCCTTGGTAAAAAGTGAAAAAAAAAAGGTTTCTCAAGGCTTCTAGAACAAGAGCCTTGTGTCTAACCTTATCCCTACTCACCTGGGTTGGTTAAGGTCGAGATCCCTCTTTGTAGGATCTTGTGGCCACCTCACCCACCAATCTCTCAACCATCCTATCCATTTGAGCCTTATAAATACAAGCTCATACTCCATGATTGAGGGGGATAGAATAATAGTAGAGTTATGCTATTGAATTGATACCTTGGCCTAATCCATCAGAGAGCAATTGTGGAGCAAGTTGGAGCTATCGAGGACAAGGTGCTAGTCTTGTGAAGGAGTGCATCAACATTAAGACACATGGTTGTAAGCTCTTTCATTTATTTCCTAATGCAAGGTTGATTTCCTTGCCACATGTTTGTTGTGTTAAATCTCACATATATGTTATTGGATTCCTTAGTCACTAATATGGATGTATAGATGATTTTCTTGTAGCTTTGATGTCTTTGTATGTTTGATATGTTTTACAGGTATACAGGTCCTTCATTAGAGTTACATTCCAGGTGTCTATAACATTCAGGGAAGGCCTTCAACCAAGTTATTCACTCATTTGTTCCGGATCTGAACCATTCATACTAGAGGAACAACTTCTGTCCGTAGAAGGTGATATATTCCTGATAACATTCTCATACGTTTTATGAACCTAAGAAAGGAGGGGTTCGTTCCCAAAAACAGGTCTCTTAGTTTTTAGTTTAACGAGTCCAATGAAATTTAAATCGGTATCATTCACGTTTAGAGAGTCTGAACGGAGACGGCAGAAGACTCCAAAGGGTCCTTTTTCATATGATTTAGTCTCTAGGGCCCGAAAAGTATAAAATAATACCCGAGAGAACTCTTCCATTCAAGATTGGCTAGAGTGTTCCTTTTTCATAAGTAGTCCATCCGAACTGAAAAAGAGATAAACTACCATTGGAGAGACGACTCTTCAAATACTTTAACGAGTGTGAAGAAGACAAGTGCACTCGACAATATTTTCATATTTAGAGAGCTTGAAAAGAGTTTAAAGGAGACTCCATTAGGTCTCTTTTCAGGATAAAAAGTTTTTACGAGCCTGAAAAGAATCGAAAAAAGACTTGGAACTTTGATACTGGGTTTTGGGAGTGCGATCAAAATATTGAAATGAACACTCAAGGACTTTTTCCATTTTCCAAAAGTATGAAAAATTCAAAAGCAAACTTCCGGATAGACATTGCTACTTGTTCCTGACCCTGCAAGACTTAAAAATGACCATTAGTTTCCCAAAATATTCGAGAAAATTACTTTTATGAACTATATAGAGGGTATTTTATAAAAAATGATTTTAAAACATTAAAAACCCTAAAAAATTGTTATAAAAGCTAAGTAAAATAGTAAAAACCAACTTATTTACTATTTAACAAACCTTGGAGAGCATTTTGGGAGATTTGGAGCCAAAACTTTAGCTGGAGATTACGGGAGCATCCACCGTCCGTTTTTCACACCATTGGATTCACGTAAAAGCTAAAACCATACTCTTTATTTTCATAGTTTCCAATTTTTAATTTTGATGGGTTTTTCAGCTCAAAGGTCGAACCTAAAATAGAAAAAGTGGGCACCGCGCTGGCCTTTATGGGAAAGGCGGTGCTCAACATAAGTTGTGCTTTTTCAATTCAACACAGGTGGTAGCATCACTTTGTCTTAACTGGGAAGAGGCGGTACCGACCATGAGCTTCAAAAAAAATATGGCCTGGCCAAAATAAAAGTTTGTAAGCAATTTTGATAGTTGGGGATGCTTCTAAATGGATCTTTAATTGTTTTTGGTGGGTTCATTCGATCAAAAAATGGTTATTTGGAAAGAAAGACAACATGATGATGATGATGCCCTTGCTGCAAGAAATGTGGGTTGTGTGGCTTCCCTACAGGGTTGTGTCCTCGTGAAGTTCTTCCGAACCCCTAGTATGGTTTCGCATCCCCTCTTACTGGAATATATTCTATAGATGTGGAACCCAGAGTAGTAGCATTTTGAGGTGGGACCTCATGTTTTGACTATAGAGGTGGAAGACATCTACTTCTTCACAGGGCTATCCAAACAAGGGGTCCCTATTTCTTTAACTAGTTCCTGAGGAGGGAATGTGAATACTCAAGAATTGATTGATCATCATTGTCTTCCTGGCATGGAAAATGTTAGGTAAGAATATTCCCATCAGGGTTGTGGTGGATATGCCACTTCGTATTATTTTGTTTATTATGCAGAGGTTGGCTGGAAGCCAAGGGTCTCATCAGGAATCCCAAACACATATGCTGTATGGCCTAGAAGCTATGGCACCTATGATTTTTAACTGGACAGAGGCACTTCTTCTTGTTTTCAAGAACCAACTGAAAAAATGTCAGCAAGGGGAACTAAAGCAGTTTGGGTATGGGTCCATTTTAGCCTGCTTCTTCTTTGAGAGGGTGCCTCTCATGAGACCCCACGTGATATTCACTAAGATTAGGGCTAGAGACCCACGCATGATGAGGTGGGTAGAGATCATGGCCTGCATAGGAGGTGGTAGAGCCAAGGTTAAATTTGAGGTCACTTTCTTCAGCTAGCTATGTGACCAGATCCTCATGATAGAGGATTATGCATACGCAGGGAATGATTTCAGAACCGATCCTGATCTACCATTAACACCTAGTAATTAGTGGGGAGATATTGGTAAGAAACAAAAACCCTAAAATGTTGATCATGTTTTTATATTTTTGTATTTTATGTTTTTATGGGTAGTAACAAGACCTAAAATTTTACATGCAGATGTTGGTGGTGCACGGCATGGGGGATCCTCCTCGATGGATAGACGAGCTGGAGCTCAATTTGTTTATAGAGGTGATGACCATCTTACTGAGTTGGAGGAGAACCTGGAGCGATTGACTCTTGACATCCTAGTTGTAATGATAGATGACCTCCCCATGAGGTATCAGAGACACACTGTAGGAGTCCTAGGCTGCTTCAGCCGACTGCTTCATAGGGTAGCATGAGCCATCATGTGCTATAATGAGCATAATTATATGGTGGAATGCATGATGTACTATTGAAAGTTGACTAGCTTCAGTTTTTTTCTATGATTTTTTATTTCCTGAAAGCCATAGTGCTTCAGATGAGGTCTCGTGACCACATTTTTTGTAAAAAACACTTTATATGTATATATATATAGAGAGAGAGACTTGTTACTGGTGTTTATTTGTCTCAAATGGAAATCATATTTACATGAGTTTTATGTGTTATTTACAATTTATTTTACAATGAACCATATTTATTTTACACGTTATGAATGGGAAATATACTTGTCTAGGATGTAGTTTGCTAACGAATCAACAACTGTATTATCTGACCTAGGGATATGCCTATAAGTGATACACTTGAATGATATATCTAATAAACACACTCTCTGAAATAAACAGAGAAGTACAGGGTTTCTAATGGTATAGACATGGTTTAGATGAAGAACCACTAATTGTGAATCCATAAACACTACCAAATCATGAATGTCTCGAGATGCAGCCTCAGTCAGTAGACCTATTACTGCCTGATACTCAGTGAAGTTGTTGGTAGCGGGACCAATACAAAACACACCTAAACTGATAAAGTCATGAGTCAGGGAATAGAGAACCCAAGCAACTGAAGCAAGGTTCAGGGTATGAAGGCAAGCACCATCAGTGAAGCTGTAAAAATCCATCTGATCTACATAACCAAAACATGGTATAAACATCTTGGACACTAAACTCAAAACCATACCAAATCAAGAAACAACACACTGAAATTAAAAAATATACATATATATAAGGTACCATACAAAAATGATTTAAGCATAGTACCTCCTCAGGTACAACCCATTACGAGGTTACCAGAAGGGTATCCCGTCATAATCCAGGAGCTTGTAAGCCCCTTTCTCTAAAACTTTGCTGACAATAAAGAGACCATACCACATTGAATCAAACTTCCCTTTACCTAGTTTATTGTGTCTTTGATCATAGGTCAGAAATAGGTCACCTTCATTGAAAATACGACGCTGAACAGATTTATCATACTGTGCTTTGACGTGTTTTTATGTGCCTCGTTAGCTAAGGAAACATCTCTTCTAGTTTCGTTAAGATTAGTCAGGCATTCGATAGGAAGGACAACTTCTAGTTCGTAAACTAACTAGAAAGGTGTGAAACCAGTTGTTGTTTTTACTAAAGTCCTGTAAGCCCAAAGAGCAGAAAAGAGAGTCAGGTGCCAGTTGGATTTATCATATCCAACCATCCTATGCAATATTGTTTTTAAAAATTTGTTAATGGCCTTAACCTGACCATTAGCCTATGAATAGTAAGGAGTTGAGTTTTCATGGGAAAAACCCAGCTTGGTACTTAACTCGGTCATCATCTGATTCCAAAAATGTGGTCCGTGGTCAGTGACTATAGACTATGGGACTCCAAACCTAGCCATCATGTGATTGAATAAGAAGAGGGCGATAGTCTTACCGTCTTCTACATACGTAGGCATAGCCTCAACCCATTTTGAGAAATAATCAATGGCTACGATGATGTAACCATGCCCCTCGGATGAGGTAGGATTACAGTGCATAAAGTCAATACCCCATTTAGCAAAAGGGCCAACCACAATGATGGGGTGTAAAGGAGCAGGGTGGGTGTGCTTCTTCAGATAGATATGTTGGTAGGGTGGGAATTTATTAACAGCCTCATGACAATATTTAAATATTGAAGGCCCGAAATAGCAATCGCAAAGGATTTTTTGGGTTATACTCATCCCAGAAAGATGAACGCCACACGCTTCAGAGTGGAAACCATTAAGGACCTGTTCAGCCTCTTCATGTGTAAGGCATCGTCGGAGAATGGAATCGATACCAAATCTATACAATCTATCATTTAAGATGAGGTAGTACTTCACGTGGTGAGGGATACAGCGATGATCGTCATGAAAAATATTGAGATGAAATCTTTGAGTTTGGAGATAAATGATTAAATCTCCATACCAAGGGTCGGTTGTGCTTATCATGAACATGAATTCATCTAGAAATGAATCACTGGGCTCAGTATCCATCAAAGCACAGGGAAGGTCACACATCATCTCTGCAAAGAGAAAGGATTTCTTCGAAGTGGCCTTGGCAAACTCAAGGTCAAATTCATGTAGGATGGAAATCCAACATGAATATTTTCCTTCTAGCACCTGATGAGTCAAGATGTATTACATAGGTTTCTGATCTACAAGCACCGTGGCAGTGCAAATCAAGATGTAATGATGAAATTTATGAACAATAATGACCATATCCAATGCTAACTTATCCACACACAAGTATCGGGTTTCAGAATCGATGAGATTCTTACTGGCATAATATATCATGTGTTCTTGACCGTTAGGATATTCCTACGCTAAAACCATTCCAATGGTAGTAGCAGAGGAAAAAACATACAAGAGAAAGTCCTTTGAATAATCCGTGGGGTGTATCATGGGTGAATGAGTCAGAGCATGCTTGAGATTATCAAAGGCTCGCTGGGCCTGGTCATCCCTAAAGAATGTAATGTTATTCTTCAGGAGACACATATAATCATGCATTTTCTCAGCGAAATTGCAAACAAAACGATGAAGAAAGTTTTTCTTCCTTGGAAAACTTTGGAGCTCAACAATATTTGTTGGGGCAGGTAGGGCCAATATAGCAGGAAGATTCAGTGGATCAATCAGGATGCCATCCTTAGAAACCAAAAATCCAAGAAGACGTCCCGTCTCAACACAAAAAACACATTTGTGTAGATTGATCCATATGTTAGAATGAATAAATTCTCAGGAAAATGTACCTAATATTCCCAAGGTGTTATTCCCATTGCTGTGAATGTGTTGGGAGATCGTCAAGGTACGACTCCATGATGTTCTTAATATCATGAAATGCATAGGACATGGCACACTGAAATGTAGCTCCGGTGTTCTTGAGGCCAAAAGGTAACTTCCTATAGTCAAAGGTTCCCCACAAGCATATAAATGTCATTTTGTGCTGATCTAAGGGCAATATCTTAATCTGATTATAGCCAGAAAATCCATCCATGAACGAGAAGATGATATTTCCAGCACAGTTGTCGATAATCTGATTGATATGCGGAGTTGGAAAATTGTCTTAAGGAGAAGCTTTGTTCATGTCTTGAAAATTGATACAGACTGTAATGGTGCCCTGCTTTTTGTTCACAGGGACAATGTTAGATACCCATTCCGTTAGGGGTACAGAATAAAGAAATACTGCCTTCAGAATTTTTTCTACTTCAGCTTTAATAGTTGCGGCTTTCTGGGGATAGACTTGACGTAATTTCCTTGTGATAGGTATGGCCATGGGATAGGTTTTAATTTCATAAACCACAATAGATGGGTCTATCCGAGGCATCTCTTCATAAGTCCAGGAAAAAATATCTTGGAATTCTTTGAATAATGCTCTATATGCTTCAGTTTCTTTCGTTGAGCATTTCTTCCCTACGTGAACATGCTCAATGGTTCCAGGTTTGATTGATATGTCAATCGGGGGATTTTTAGTAATGTTGCATAGATTTCCTTTAGATTCAGTATTTTGCAACAATACAGGTGTTTGTGTATGGGTGAGAATATCGGTACTGATAAGTGATTCAAGGTCAAAAACCACCGAAGTGGGGTTGGGAAGAAAATAATATTGATAATGATGATCTTCCCATATGGGTTAATGTTAGAATAATCAACCCATAGTTACCTACCTTAGACATTAATGAATTCAATTTTGTCTTATTTGCTTAGTTTCCTATATTCCACTCTATGCAAGTTGTCTTCTACAGGTCATAGAAGTCAAACTTGCTAAAAATGAGTCATGGAGTGCTTGGTAAACCTCCTGGAAACCATATTTAGCATGTCTACTTTATTCCAGATCCCCCAAAGTGCATATCTTCTTTTTCTGCTAAGTTACCTGCTTTATTAAGATTTAAGGAAAAAGGGAAAGTAAGACTAGGTGTAGTTGACTTGTTTTTTGCCCTCATCATCCTCCATTATTTTCTCCTAATAAAAGCATGTATGAGTTTTCTTTCCATCCCTTATTAGCTTGCTTACTTAACGTTGCCAATTCGTGAGCCTCTAAGTGGATTTGGAAACTGCTTTATGCACTTATGGGGGATTTGACTAGATTTAGTAAGCCTACTTTTTGACTATTTGGAATGGCATCCTTATACATTTGAATCTCTCATGTAATTATATATTTCCATAGCCTATGACTTCATAAGGTTGGATATTGTACACTTATTCAATATAGATTAGTGTTATGCTCCAATTTCAGTCTCCTTTGATAGTAATTTTGCATGTTTCATTAGCAATTTTGTGAGTGTAATTGTTCTATCACTTGGGTTCAATTTCCACATGGTATCAGAGCCTTTGTAGATCGATTTATCTCCTTCCATATTGCTATTGCAAGTTTGACATCTTGATTGGGAGCACATTCTGCTGGTTGAAGGGCACAGTTCTGAGCTATGGATCAATATCAAAAGATCATCTTGAATCCATTTAATTTCTTTGAATGGAAAGAAAATATTGAGATAATGTTGAGAGAAAAAGGTCTCTACAGGGTGACTATGGAAACTGAGGCAAAGCCCAATGCATATGCAGAGAAAATTAAATGGCACAACAGGAGGGATGAGGCCTATGGTCTTTTGTGTCTGAGCATTTCAAGAGACCACCTCTTCCATCTTGATGGATTGACATCACCTAATGAAGAGTGGGAGAAGATTGTAGAGGTTTTTTGGTAAGACATATGAGATGAGAGGACATCAAATCGATAATGAATTGATCTCTTTGAGTCCCAGTAGCTTCGAATCCTTGCAACTCTATTTTTCCAAGTTTAAAGCCCTTGTTTTGCAGCTAAAACAACATGGAATTGAAAAGAAGGAAGAGCAACTAGTTTTGGCCATACTCTCGAAGCTTGGCCCTGACTATTCAATGTTTTGTTTGAACTTCCATGCCACCAAGTTGATAGCTCGAGCCTGGAAGATGCCTATTCTTGCATAGTTCATGGAATCCCTCACAAAAGAACAAGATAAATTGGTGATGATGGGCACCATCAAACCTTCCAAAGACCAAGCTTTGGTTGCTGGAGATTCAAGGTTGGATTCAAAAGGTAGGAATAAAGATAAGAAGCCAACTAAGCAAATGAGAGACAAGAACAAGTCTCAATAGGAGCCCCAAGGCTCCAAGAAGAACTTCCAGAAGAAGAAGAACAAAAGAGAAATGAGCAAGTGTGCATACTACAGTAAAGGATATCATCTTGAGGGATCCTGTATGAAGAAGCAAATTGACATGTTGACACAACTCCTGGAGAAGAATAACATCTCCCTTCCTGATTGCTCAAAGAAGAGGGAAGGAGGATCAAATTCAGAGGAAAGAGAGAGAGTACATGCTTTGGTTGCTGGCACATCAAGCTAACCTAGCTTCATCATATAATCTGGAGCTTCTAGACACATGGTTTCGATCGAGGAGGCATTATCCTCTCTTGACATGTCGAAAGGTCCAACAATAGTGTTGGGATATGACTCTCTCACTGACAGTTTGGGGAAAGGAAGGACTGATCTTGACCATGGTAAGTTCAATAATGTGTTGTATGTTCCAGGTCTTTCCTCCAACCTCTTGTCAGTGTATCAGATGAATCACACAGGGTCTCCAAAGGAGGTCATATTCTCCCATGATGATGTTGAAATCACAGAAATTTCGAATGGTAAAGTCATAGCAAAAGGAGTGGTTGATCACACTTCGAAGGTATACATGTTTTCCCATTTTCTACCCTACTCAAACCCCTCTGTTCTTCTGATTCATGCTAATGAGGAAAACAAGATTTGGCATGAAATATTTGGCCATCTTAACTATAAGTATCTTTCTGATTTGAGTGAAAAATATATGGTGATAGGGTTACCAAAGATTAAGTTTTCCAAGGGAGTCTGTCAAGGTTGCATCCTAGGAAAACACCCATAGCACAAATTTGAGAGAGCTAGTCATGAGAGAACCTCTGCACCTCTTGAGTTGATCCACAGTGATGTTGCTGGTCCATTTCCTCATATGTATATGATTCAAGCCAAATATTCACTGACCTTCATAGATG
Organism: Pseudotsuga menziesii; assembly: GCA_001517045.1. Classification (NCBI taxonomy): domain Eukaryota; kingdom Viridiplantae; phylum Streptophyta; class Pinopsida; order Pinales; family Pinaceae; genus Pseudotsuga; species Pseudotsuga menziesii. The sequence continues at coordinate 47,212 of LPNX011094710.1, forward strand.
ACTTTTACAGGTATTGTTGGGTTTACTTCCTAAAGCATAATTCTGAATTTTTTGACCTCTTCAAAGTCTTTAAGGCCTTGGTTGAAAACCAGTCTGGGAGGAGACTCAAGATCCTTAGATCTGACAATGGTGGTGAGTATGTCAAGTCTGAGTTCATTCAATATTGTAAAGATGCAGGTATTCAGATGTAGCATTCAATCCCTTACACACCACAACAAAATGGTGTTGCTGAGAGAAAGAACAGGTCACTGAAAGAGATGGCAACCTGCATGATGGAGGCTAAGAATTTTCCACCAAAGTTTTGGGATGAGACTATAAATTGTGCATCCTACATCCAATATAGGGTTCCTCATAAACAACTTGATGGTATGACTCTTTTCGAAGCTTGGAGTGGGCACAAGCCAGATGTGACCCATTTCAGGATTTTTGGCTCAAAGGCTTGGGCTAGAATTCCAACTGAAAAGAGAAAGGCTTTGCATCCCCAAATCCAAGAGTGCCTATTTGTTGGGTATTCTGAAGATTCAAAAGGGTACAAGCTGATAAACTTGAGCACTAACAAATCTTTCATTGAAATAAGTGTTCAGTTCTAAGAAGAGCCTTTAGTAGCAATTGAAGTTGGAGAGTATTCTTCACCACCAGAACCATTGAATGTAAGTGGCGAGACAAATGCGTTTGCTGATTCTGATATGTCTAATAATTATGCTTTAATTGCAGATCCTGACATTCCTACAAGACCAAAATGGGTAGAAAAGACCATTCATGTAGCTGGGGAACCAGCTGGAAATCCTAGTGACCCTAGGAGGACTAGATCTCAGTTTGAGAGTGCCCTGTGTATGAAAGACGCTTTGTTTGCAGAGAAGTGCTATCTGATGGTTGAATCAGACCCACAAACATATGAATATGCAGCACATGATCCAATATGGAAAAAATCCATGAAGCAAGAGTTCATCTCTCTTCAGAAGAACAACACTTGGGAACTGGTTGATCTTTCCCCAGGGAGGAAGCTAGTTCAATGTAAGTGGGTTTTTAGGAATAAGTTTGCTGCTGATGGTTCACCTTTGAAATATAAGGCAAGATTGATAGCCAAGAGCTACTCACAAGTACATGGTATTGACTACAATGAAACCTTTGATCCAGTGGCAAAGATGGACTCCATAAGGCTAGCTTTAGCCATTGCAGCTTTGAAGCAGTGGGAGGTACATCACATGGATGTGAAGTGTGCTTTCCTAAATGGATATCTCACTGAAGAGATTTACATGCAGCAACCTCAAGGGTTTGTTACTAATCCATTTTTTGTGTGCAGGCTAAAGAAATCATTGTATGGGCTCAAGCAAGCCCCCAAGGCTTGGTATGCCAAGATTGATGGCTTTCTGCTGTCATTGAGTTTTTTTTGACGCAAGTCTGATCCTAATGTTTATTTGAAGCTGATTCATGGTTATTTTATGATTATTGTATTGTATGTGGATGACCTTATAATTACATTAAGTTCAAAGACAGATATTGCCTCCTTGAAGGATGCAATGAACCATGCATTTTCTATGATTTATTTGGGGTTGTTAAGCCAATTATTGGGTCTTGAAATTGCTCAATCCCAACATGGAATAAAAGTACATCAGTCCAAGTATGCCTTATATTTTTTGAACAAGTTCAACATGAAATATTTCAAGCCAAGCAAGACTCCATTTCTTTCAGGAGTTAAGCTTGAAGAAGCAGGTTCTTCTCCTATAGTAAATAATACACTGTATAGGTAGTTGATTGGGTGTTTGATTTACCTTACACACACTCGAGCTGATTTATATTATGCAATAACTATGGCTTCAAGATACATGGATCAGCCTCATGAGATCCATTGGAGAGCATCCAAAAGTATCCTTAACTTTGTTCAAGGAACAAGAACTCATGGGATCTTTTACAAAGCTAAATTTGATCTTGATTTGATTGGGTTTACTGACAGTGATTGGGGAGGTAACAACATAGATTGAAAGTCAACATTAGGATATGTGTTCATGCTTGCAGAAGGACCAATCAGATGGTCAAGCAAGAAGCATATTTCCATGGCACTCTCATCTACAAAAGCAGAGTACAGAGGAGTTGTAAATGTAGCAACTCAATGTTTATGGTTGCAGGGAATACTTGGTGAGTGTGGCTATCAAAGTTTTCAACTATTATCTATTGTGATAATCAAAGCACCATTCGAATCTGTAATGATCCAGTTTAGAGATAGAGAACCAAGCACATTGAGATCCATATGCACTACATCAGACAGCTTGTGCATGATGGCACCATTCACCTACTCTTCTGTGCATCTTCAGAATAAGTAGAAGACATCTTCACCAAAGTTTTTTGTGAGAAGACATTCAGCAATATCAAATCACTACTGGGGATTTGTGATCATGCTGTGAAGCATGATTGATGACAATATTTTCAAATTTTAGTTTATTGACCATGTTTAAGGGAGGATTTTCCCACTGGGTTTTTGCATCTTTCCTTGGTTAAATGGACATGCAGTATGTAAAGGGTGACTAAGACTTGTTGCTAGGCCCTATAGTTTTCTGATATTTACTCATAAATTCAGGCTTAATGGGGGGTGTTATAATAATCAACCCATAGTTACCTACCTTAGACATTAATTAATTCATTTTTGTCTTATTTTCCTAGTTTCCTATTCTCCACTCTATGCAAGTTGTCTTCTACATGTCATAGAAGTCAAAATTGATAAAACTAAGTCATGGAGCACTTGAGAAACCTCCTGGAAACCATATTTAGCATGTCTACTTTATTCTAGATTCTCCAAAGTGCATATCTATTTTTTCTGCTAAGTTGCCTGCTTTATTGAGATTTAAGGCAAAAGGGAAAGTAAGACTAGGTTTAGTTGACTTGTTTTTTTCCCTCATCATCCTCCATTATTTTCTCCTAATAAAAGCATGTATGAGTTGTCTTTCCATCCCTTATTAGCTTTCCTACTTGAATTTTCCAATTCGTGAGCCTCTAAGTCGATTTGGAAACTGCTTTATGCACCTATGGGGGATTTGACTAGATTTAGTAAGCCTACTTTTTGACTATTTCGAATGGCATCCTTATGCATTCAAATATCTCATGTAATTATATATTGCAGCAGCCTATGACTTCATAAGGTTGGCTATTGTACACTTATTCAATACAGATTAGTGTTATGCTCCAATTTCAGTCTCCTTTGATGGTAATTTTGCATGTTTGATTAGCAATTTTGTGAGTGTAATTGTTCTATCACTTGGGTTAAATTTCCACAGTTCACTCACAGTCATGATCTCCATAATGGACTCATCCGAAGGAAAATTCTTTGTGAGATAATCTAGAATGGGAAGAGAGGGTTCTAACAAATAAGTAAAGTGGTAATGATCTGAAGCCACGAGATGAAGGTCATCAATATGCTCATCGGAAAGAGATTGGATAAAATCATACATTGCTTCATATGGGACAAGGGAGGACGAATCAACAATTTAATTTTCCTTGGTTCTATGGCTAGTTGTGGAAATCATATTTACTGTTGCCACTTATGTACTGGGAGGGGATGACGGAAACACACCCATAAGGGTGGAGTCTTTCAACATACCTATCCCAATTGACTGATAAGGAGGAGGGGACTGAACTAGCATAGGGATGTTATTTTTTGTAGAGGTTGTAACATCTGGTGTACAATAGTCAAGTTGATCAATAGTCACAATCTTCCCCAAATGTGGAAATTAGAGAGTTCAAAATACCGTCGAAGTGACATCAATCATAGCATAAAACCAATTTCTCCCCAATAGAATATTGTAATCTAACGGGGCATCAACCACTTCCACTTGAATGGAAATAGTCTTTCCCCCAAGCTTGAATGAAAGTGTTGGCAATAGACCATGGGGTTGTAAACCTCATCCATCAAAATATTTTAAGGTAGTAGGTGACTTCATAACCTCAGGAGAATCAATGGCTCTCCAATAGGCTATAGACAAGACTCGGGTTTAAACTTCCTCATCCAGGATGGTCTGATGGACCTTTCTCCCAACTACTCTTGAGGAAATTTGCAATGTGAGTTGGTGAGGTAATATGGATTTATAGTTCTCTACATTGAAATGAATCAAGTTGGTATTGTCTGGGTCTAATGCCCCCAAAGCTGTTAGCAGGTTTTTACGTTGTGTTGGACAACTTTGGAGTAACTCAAGGGTAGACATCACACAAGGTTCCTAAGCTAAATCTTCAACAACATTATAAAATTGTGTAGCTCGAGCATTAGGATTGAAAACAGACTTCCTGAGGGTGGACTTAGGTGGTCATAAAATTAAATCAATATTAGGTTTTTTGATCATGAGAGGGCCACTAGATGAAGACAGAGGAGAACTAGTAGAAGGAACTTTGTCGGAAGAAGGATTATCGTCCTTATTCTCTACTAGCTTGTCATATGAATGACTACGACTATTCAAATTGATGGTCTAGGAAGACATCATTCTGATTTCTTCCATGGAATTGGAGGTCCCCTGATTAGACATGTGGTCTATCAGTTGTTGCTGAGAGGGAAAATGATCAGTAAGAATTGCTGGTGCGGGGTTGCTCTTCAAAAATTTACTAATCTCGTCACAATGAGGGATTTATTTTGTGAAATGATCTCCTCCGTGCAATAAGCAGGGATTTTTGGCTTTCCTCTTCCCTTTATCATTCTCATTGGTTTTTAGTTTAGGATTCTCCTGTTGGTTTCCAGGTTTCTTGTTTTTACCTTTTCCCTTTTTATTCTAACTGGATATCCATGAACTTTGAATAGAATTCACTTCGGTGGAAACCGTAGGATTTGAAGGAGTAGTGGTAGAAGCATTTGGTTGCTTGGCAGTTTTTGCTGTCGATGAAGGCTCGATTGAAGCAACCACCCCATCAACAGGGGTTTCTGCTGGTGGCTTATCGAGATCAGTGTTGGGGTGAGGAGCTTGAGGATTTAAGTCATATAGGGTTCCATATTGGGAATAGAACAAATCCAGATACTGAGCGCGACTGACAGCCTTCTCTTCTATAACAACACCACCCATAGCCACATCTCAGGTGATAGGAGGCAACAAATACTTAGTGAACCAATCAACTAGCAGTTGGTCCAGGATGGGAGCTTTAATAAGACGTCTCTGGCTTCTCCACTCATGGATATGGTCTGATATGTGCATGGAGGTATTTTGACAGAGTGAAGGTAAAATATCTGTACCCATTTCATAACAAATGGGTAGCTGAAAGTGCGTAAGAAAAATAGTTGCCAGAGAGCTAAAATCCACAAATGAATGTTGTGGAGTTTCAATGTACCACTTTGCAGCCGTGTCAGTCAATGTGCACTGGAAGAGCCTTAAACGAACAGAATCATCCATCAAGGAGATCGTGGAACACCATAGATGTAAGGTCATAACATGGTTCTTGGGATCATCTCCTTGATTTCCATCAAAATTGGGAATGTCTGATGAAAATTTTACCGAAATAGCGGGCCATGAAGGGTTGTGTCTGATGGGATCATTTATCGACTTGGACAGATCAGGTAAGTTCAAAGTTTCCAAGAAAGGTTATTTCCCATTAGGTTCCACATACTGGTAATATTGATAGGGGATATGTGTACCAGTAGGACCATAAGTTGACTGATATATGGGTGGTTGATTTGGTTGATTAGATGATGAACCTCTCGAAGATCCCCCTATAGGGGGTGGGCCTCCAGGTGGTGGTCCTCCAGTTTGTGGTCCTTTGGAAGGTTGACCACCAAGAGGTGTACCCCTAGAAGGCGGGCCTCTAGGTGGTGGCCCTCCGGGTGGTGGTCCTCCGTAAGGTGGACCTCTGCTAGGTGGGCCTCGTCTAGGTGGACCTTCTCCCGGTGGACCTTCAAATGGTGCACCACCATAATGTGGTCCTCTGGTATCTCCAGTAGTAAGAATAGGCATTCTTCCCATTGACGACATGCAAGACCAGTTAGGTTACTCCCATGGTGTAAACTTGTTTCTAGGGTAAGTGATTCCAGAATACATAGTTCCTGTAGATGTAGGTTGATAATTCATGCTTACTACAGGTAATTGTTTTGTTGGGTAACCATAACCCCAAGAAGGTTGGTTAACTGCAGGTTGTACCCCTAAGGGTTATCCTGAACTTGATGGAGGGTTTACCACATTTTTGTGGGTAGGAGGAACATACACTGTAGATTTCCCTGCAATAGAGGTAATCCTGGTACTAGTAACAACTCCACTAACTGATAACGTAGGTTGCGCCGGGGGTTTCCCGCCGGTGTTAGAAGGTATTGACACCACTTGAGATAAGGGTTGCCCCGCAACTATAGTGGGCGTGGGAGGACTAGCAAAAGACCTAGGATTTAAAACTGTAGGGTTGGAGGTTTGACTTGGGTCATGAGGAGACATGCCACGAGATGGAGCATTATCAGAAATGGGAATATATATAGAAGGCCATGGATCTGTCAAACATGGTAAAAGAGATAACATAGGTTCTTTATGATGTACATGGGTAGCCAAAAACCTCATTCAGAGGAGGGTTTTAAAAAGAGGGTCTAATAACCCCAAACTCAGAAATTGCTTGACCCATGGAAGCTCTCCAAAAAGGAGCATCAGGGCCATACTTAGCTTCATTAATACCATAATTTCGACCTTCCATCAGATAATGAAAATAAGTGTCACCCAGAGGAGACTATTGGACCAAGGGAGTAACGTAAGAAGCCAATTGAGCTCCACTTTCTACAACTGTATTTTCCCCCATATGGGAGTCAGTTGCAGATCCTTGGTCTATGGTTCCATTGGACCTTCCCCTGTTTCAGGTGGAAATTTGAGTGGTAAGCCCTGGTTTCTTATTGATCGTCTCAACAGAAACTTAGCCAGATTGAAAAAGTCACTAAAACCTAACCTAGGGTTTCAACACTAAGAAAAATAACACAAAGTCTTCTCCTACATAAACTACAAGCCACAAGAAAATTTAAGTGATAGGATGAGCTCAAAATAGTTGGTCTCTCACCAGAATTGTCAAGAACGTGCAACTTGTGATATACTCAAGGTACGTGCGTAGTAATATCCCCGAGTGTTGTTCTCAATGTATTTCTCCATGCAATACGACCAAAGAGTTTTTCTCAGTTGGACAAGGAATCCTAGTAGGGTCTCCCGATATATGCAAGGTACGTGGGAGCTAAAATCCATAGAAGTGTTGTCTAATGCACAATCGTCCACAATGGGCCTTCTGATATACAATCAAGTACATGAAGTACCTTTCTATATACCTCAAGGGTACGTGAAAGGCCATTCGATATATCGACGGTACATGGAATAATCATGTGAGTCCTAGGTTGCAGTGCAGGAAAATAATGATAGCTCCTACATTTTACGATGCCAGAACATGTCACTAACTTATAACTCAAATTTCTATCCAATTTAGACCTATAACTACTGTTAATTTTAACTTGAGAAGTTAGGTGAATAGATGGAGTTATGACAGAAATGTAAATCCATGCAAATATGAAATGCAGATACTTTGACTTTACCATTCAAGACATGCCTACTTACGAGAAGTAAAGAGTATTTTTCTTTTCAATTTTCATTTCGAAACCATTTTTTTTTCCAAACAACTACACTAAACCAATATTTTTCCGAGAAAGAGAAACAAGAAACAAACTTCAAACTAATTTTGAAAGCAAGCAAAAGAGGGTAAGATATCTTTTTCTAAGTAGAAAGACAAAAAACAATCAAAGGTATAATCAATACTTTTTTCAAATTTTCGTTTTAAAAACTGGAAAGAGTCTAACTAAAAACCACTAATATTTTTCTTTTGATGAGATCAAAATGTAAAAGAGAGAGAAGAAAAATGGAGATCTGAAAGCTAGTGAGGCTAATCAGAGGTCCAATAATCCGTTCTCAAACAAAAATATGAACAAAGTCCCAACAAATTTTTTTCTTTTCTCGAAGCAAAAAGAAGTCCTTCACACATTTTAATGAAAAATGAAAACGAGTAACCAATCAAGCAAGTGTTTCTTTTCAGATTTACCTAACGATAATACTGAGATCTAACTGATGCTAAGCTCTCAAACATCACTCCTTTCGAAAAATTTAAAACCATGCATACAAACAAATGAAAAGATGAGCCTATCCTAGCTCTTTGATTTCAACAAAATAAGCCTTTTGCCACATCAAATTTTGACATTCAAGCACTCAAATCTCTTTAAACAAACCCAGACACTTAGAATTGAAAGCAACTCACCCCAAATTTTTACAAAAAAATTTGAGAAAACAAGTAATGAAAAGCCTACCTCACACCGCTTCTAGAGTGTCATTGATAGAGTGGTTATGATCGAACACCGCTTCCTGATTGTTGATCACATGTGGTGGCACTGTGTTCTGCTAAATGAGTTAAGGAGGTGTCACCGCTTATTTACCACTATGCATGCGTGGTTCCCTATAGATTTCCAAAGCAAAGAAAATTGCAAAAAAGTAAAATTAATCAGTGTGCAACTAGAATTTAAATCATGAATTAACAGTAATTGAAAGCACAAAAAGTGAGAACAACCTAGATCTGAAAATATATGATGATACCAAACCAAAATCTCACTAGATCAGCTAGTGGATCTGGTTGAAATGATAAAAGAGTGGAGCTTGGATTTCAGACAAGTGTTTGAAAAGACTAAGGAAGATCTGATCAGCTGAAGCTCTTCCCCAGTAGAGTCGCTAGATTTGTAGCTAGGAATTTTAAACCTCCTGCAGATAGGAGATGTTCCTCTAGTATGAATGGTTCATATCTAGAATAAATGGTACACGACAATATTGGAAGACATTCCCTAGAATGGGTGGAGATATAGAAGCAAGTCTCTTTAATGTGATAGTATAGTTGTTTCCTGTAAACATGATCCTTCGTGGATGTACCTGCATAATCACAAGAAAACAACAAACAAGATCAAATAGAACCAGAATATAATCCACTATTCTATATTGATGACTAAGGAATTCAATAATAAAACATATGATAATGACATAATATATTTTATGGGAAAGGAACCAATTTTGCATTAGATAATAGAGAAGAAGTTTACAACCTATGCCTTAGTGTCGATGTACTCCTTCACAAATCCAACATCTCATTCCCAATAGCTCCAACTTGCTCCCTCAAGCTCACTTAACTGATTTAGGTCAGAATATCAAAGCAACAGCATAAATTTACTCTCTCCTCAACCTTGGAAAATGAGCCTGCTTTTATAGGCTTGGGATGGATAGAGATGGTTGAGAAATTTGTGGATGAGGTGGAAGGGAGATCCCAAAAGGATGGATCTCGAGTCCAAGTATCCCTAGGAGGTAGGGATGAGGTTGCCATGAAGCCTCCCTTCGAGAAGTTTCACGAAGACTTCTCTTTTTCACTTTTTACCAACGGCACTGCTTCTCCTCCACTATAACAGATCGGTGCTAGGGTATAACCGCTCATTGTATACAAGCCATAAGCGATGGCACTAATTACTGTGAAGAGGAAATAAGCGTTAACTAAGTTTTATGAAGGAGGTAATGCGCCTTGCTAGCTGGTCAAAGGCTATGCTGAACTTATGCTTGTAAAACTATAAGCAATGAGGAAAAAATAGTATTTCACTTCATATTTTGGGATTTTAGGGCTAATCTGATGTTTGGGTTCTCTGCACATGGTGGTGACAAGATTTTGGTGTAATAGAATGCCCCCCAAAGCATGAGGCTAGATGGATATGATAGGTGAGAGATTTGAAAGAGTAAGTTATCACTTCGAGGAAAGTGAGTTGCGCAGCGTCGCGGCAACTGTGCAAGCTCACGCGATACCGCTCAAGGGCAGATCGATGCGATAAGCGAAAGAATAACCACTTTTTGAATATTTTATGTATATTTTGACCAAGTTTTGTTGCAATAGGTCAGTAGCGGTTAGAAGTAAGTTAGTAGTGGACCCTTAATGTAAAGGTTTAAGCCTATTTATAGATCTATTTTTGAGGAGATCTGGGAGTGAGGGAGTGATTTTGCGTGATTGTATGGATAAGACCTGGTGCGATCTGTTTTATGGAGAATTTTCTGTCTTAACTGTGATTTTATCCGAGTTTCTTCCTGATGTATGCAGTCTCCGGTTTTGGAGAAGAATTATGTAATGCGGTACATTTGTGCAAGGTTAATATGATGCGATGAGTATGTCTCAATTCTTGTCTGTTTTTATAGCTCTGTTATGATGCTGTGACTCTGTTTTGTTACAATGGCATAATATAGATGTGATTCAGTCTCTTTCTGCTATATAAAAGCGATCTATTGCTTTTATGTTGATGCAATCTATGTTCCTGTAACTGTTTGATGCACTATGAGTAGTGATGTTCCATGAATAATGTTGTGATATTGTGATACTATGTGATGATTGCATAAGTTATGGTGTCCCTCTGTCGGATCCCCATATCCTCCTCTCCCACTGTTAGAAACTCGGTTCTGACAACTCTCCATTGAACGCCTAGGGAGAGACCTCATTTGCTCTGTAGATGTTGTTGGGCAAGGTAAAACCTATCTAGGCTGGTGCTCAGGGAGGTTGCGATGTAGGGCATCGATAGAGTGGGAACCCCTGTCTACGAAGATTTGTTGGTGGGCTTCACCAACAAATGGTTCTGTTGTTGGGACCTGGTTGCAAATAAGATGGGGTCATGTTCTAGAATCCAACTCGATCTGGGATCGAGGGATCGTTTGATATGAAGTTGCAGGAGTTTTCTAAAGTTGAAAACCAAAATATGAAGCTGTCAATGAGCCAATGGTTGGATAGATATATCCACGACGGTACCCATGAATGTTTCTTTTGTAAACTCCCTATACTCTTGCAGGAATGGTTGGCAAAGTTCGCTAATCGGAAGACAAACTTTCAAGGAGGAGAGACGACGTCCTGGACCCCAGAATTGATCCAGGAGTTACAAGAAACTAGTAATAAGGCATCGGAGGAAGTCGAGGTATGGTTGGATAGTATCTTAGAAGGATACATCACTGAGTTTGCTGTTGATAGTAATAAATATTTTAGTGAAGCAAAAAGGGAATTTTTTAGTGGACCACATGGAAGATTCTTATTGTCGCTACAACTGTCGATTAAGCAACTAGTCTATGAAAAGCGTATCCTAAATATGGACCAAGAGTAGTGGAACTCTGGTGTGCAGGGGATGTAGGCACTGCGACAGAAATGGGGGAAATGCATAAGGATGTAAGGGGTATATGGGCATGAGTTCTAAGGAGAATGTAAAGTTTTCTGAAGAAACAAGTGGTTGTACGAGGGGAGGAGCAAGGTTTTAAGAAAAGAGGTAGAGGATGGGAGAAGGTCTTGCTGAAGTCAAAGTGCGATACCATGAAGAACAACCACATGGGACGAAGTGACCTTTTTGTGATGATGAGGAAATACAGGCCAAGGATACGCCTGGAAGAACGACAGGATCGAACCCCAGTAGTAACGTGTCTACTCCTCCACGCACTGCTCCACCACAAGGAAGGAACGCACATTCTACATCAACTTGCCCGACGTGTCAGCAACAGTCTAGTAATAGAGCACCATCAAGAGGAAGAAGTTCTAGAATAGCAGGAGATGAAATGAAGTTATCGATATTCAATGGAAATGGCATCGATGATACAGAGCAGTACTGGTTCTTATGTGAAGCAATCTGAATTGCTCGATAAACTATCGATGATGATGTCAAGAAAAGTCAGCTAGCCACTACTCCGAGGGGTCGCGCGTTGGAATGGTTTATGATATTCACATGGGTGCCTTAGGGAGGTACTACAAAAACATTGGATGAGACCAGAACAGGGCTATTTGAGGAGTTTAAGAAGTCAAAATATGAAGCTCAGTACATTACTGAATTAAAAGAGATAAAACCATTCCCTAATAAAATGATTTGGGATTTTGAATAGCGATTTAAGACATCAATGGCTCGGGTCAGTTTTCAGATGAGCGAAATTCAACATAAATAATGGTTTATCGTGGTGCTTGTCCCTCATATCCGACAACCATTAATGCAACAAATGATTGTGACGCAGAGCGAGGCTCTAGAGACCGCGATGAAATTGGAGGCATCGCCAGTAGGGGAAACCGTTGTTGGAATGAATCAGATTCAGGTGCAGTTGGCCAATTTGATGCTGCAATTACAAGACATAAAAAAGGCCAAGGAATATTGCAATGATCTTTGGTGCACCCGTTTCCATGCTGTAACACCCCGGTTTTGACCTCGTTGCATTAAATGCACATGATGTATATATTGTAAATGATCACGGTGTGGAGCTAAAGGCCAAGGCCCCACCATTGATAGGTTATGCTATGTTTTGGATACAAATTTGTCACCGATGGTATATCGGGGCATGCGGCATATATTATTCTTGTCACCATGTAAATATGCATCTATAATTAATTAAATGAATCCGACCAGCTATGAACGCGGCAACTAAATTGAGAAAGGGCATGATTTTCACGAGGATAAGGGTGGGGAATTTGTCAAACCTTGGCCAATGGGGTAAAAATCCATGTGTCTTCTTTCCCTATTTTAGTCCAACCAATTTCATTAAGAATTACTGCTGGTGAGGCAGTTATTGTATTTGGGAGTGGGGTGGTAGGACTGTCAGTCCTCACCCACACACACACTCCACCACAGCGTTTGACTTCCTAATGGAAAGAAAAACCTTCACGCACTCTCCACTACTACACAGGCCTCACGATTTTTTGTTCACCTCTATGCACATGATTTACCTAGTTTTCACTCCCGCAGATGCATTCTCCTCTTCACACCTGTGCTGAACACTCATGCACATCTAATTCGTGTCTTCCCTATTGTCTGTTCACCCACGCACGAGCTGGGAGCTGTTCATCTTCGTACATGAACCAATGTCCGTTCATTATCCTCACGCATAGGAATTTCCTGGTTTTCCGACTGATGCAACGAGGTGAAAGCCGTGCTCTTCCATCCACGAACTGCTGTGAAGGGCCATTCATGTTTTCGGCTGTCTCATAGACTGGTATGGTCATTCTGTCCATTTCACACACAGGATTGGGAAGTCTACGTTTTCCTCTTCCTCAACGTGGTCTATGTAAGTTCCCCTGGTTGGCTTTGTTTCCCAGGACAGGTCATTGTTTTTCCCTTGTTGTGAGCTACATTCACTATTACGTTTGGGACTGTATAATTCCCTGGGGAGTCATCTTCCCTGTTGAGCTGTAATTGCTGATTTAATTGCATGTATGCAATGGTTGGTATTTGGACTACGTTGGGAGCAGGGATGGGGGTTGGTTTGCTTGATAAACCTGGTGTGTTGGAAACCACACAGACAGAGCTAGAGGGCTGGCTTTCTTCTCCACAACCCCTGAATAGTACTGGAAGGGAATGCAGGGCCTGAGGGACTGTGTAGCAGAGAAGGGAATGATTCCTTGTGTTGGGTGTGTGTGGGTGTCTTAGAAGTCAGGCTAGTTCTGGTGTAGGTGTTCCTAGCTCTGCAATGAGCTCACCAGCTTAGCATTTAACCTTTCCCAACTCCTTGATGGCCCGATAAACCCAACTGTGTTGGATTGGCTGTGTTTTGTATACCCTTGGCTATGTGTGAGCCTTCTAGTTCCATTATTCCTTGGAGAATCATGCCCATATCGGGGGTGGCAGCGCTGCTGAGAGATTAAGGAGCACGCTGGCCTATGGTTGGGTGGAACATTGCAACAACGTAGCTGGTTGCGAAACGACTTCTTCATAAGATAAGTGATCTTGTCCATTTCTCCTTATGCAACCATGTTTTACTGTTAATGATATGATGAACATGTTAAGTAAATGCTTTAATGAATGCACATTAATTCTGTTGCGCAAGATACATAATTGTAGCTGTGTCTGATAGATAATTGCATCTGTGCATGATAAATGTTCATGTATGCATGTTTTTCTTCAATGCATTTCTTTCAGCATTCTGTTTTATCAATTTTTATTCATGTACATGTTCATGGGCTCTTAGCCCACATGGTTAACGCCATCGTGATCGCATCCTCTTCGCTGGTCAGAGGCATGGGGACGTGACACATGCAAACAGACATACCAAGGATACCTGCCCGATGTATCGGGGCTCGATATTGAGCAAAATTCTAATGGGATAATGGTCACTATAACACCCCGGTTTTTGACCCCGTTTGCATTAAATGTACATGATGTATATATTGTAATTAATCGTGGCATGGAGCTAAAGGAAAAATCCCCGCCATCGATTTGGTTGGTTTATGTTTTGACGATTGAAATCGTTGCCGATGGAATATTGTGCTATTCGGCACATATTAATTCTGGCATCATATAATTATGCATTTTTTAATTAAAATGAACCCCAACTAGCTATGTCAATGCAACCATAATGAAAAGGGCATGACATTCCTAAGGATAGGGAGGGAAATTATTTAACCCTTGGGAGCCATTGGGGAAAGTCCAAATGTCAACTACCACAATAAAACTTATGTTGTTAGCTGGGCAGTGGTGTGTGGCAGGACTGTCAGTCTTTTCCCACACGCACACTCCACCAGTAAACAATTCACCCTCACGTGGGAAAGGAAACCACATGACCCCATTCTTCCATTCTTTCCCATCCTCACGCAGGAGAGTCTCCCTTTTCCTCACACATAGATTTGGGATTTTTCCTCACGCAGTCACCCAGTTTTCACGCGGGCATGCAACGACTAGTTTAGTCTTTGTTTCCAATTTTGGGTTGTGTGTGTGTATTTTTCCAAAATGGATTGTGGTTCTGTGTATACGTTTCCATGTTGAGACTCTGATCTTCTCTTCCCATTTTGGGCTGTGTATTTCCCGTGGCTTCAGTGGTGAGATCGGGGCTGTTGTTTTCCCCATGTGTGTGGGTTTCTGCTGAGTTGTTTTGGCCATGTTAGAGCCAATAAAAACTCTAAAATCGTTTTGCTGAGTTTGAGTTGCGTTCACCATTCTTGGTTGCCATCATGTTCCCTTTTTCTTTCACAGAGCTGTAAGTTGCTTATTTTGTTGTGTATATGCAGTGGTTGGTCTTTGGACTTTGTTGGAGTGGGAATGGAGGCATGGTATGCTTGATAAACCTGGTGTGTTTGGGAACCAAACAGATAGAGCTAGAGGGATGGATTTCTTCTCCACAACCCCTTAATAGCACTTGAAGGGAAGTCAGGGCTTGAGGGACTGTGTAGCAGAGAAGGCACTGATTCCTTGTGTTGGTTGTGTGTGGGTGTACTAGAAGTCAGGCTAGCTTTGGTGTAGGTGTCCTTAGCTCTTCAGTGAGACCACCATCTTAGCATTCAGCTTTTCCCAGCTCCATGATGGACTGATAAACCCAACTGTGTTGGCTTGGATGATTTGTGTACCTTTGGCTATGTGTGAGCCTGCTTAGTTCCTTATTCCTTGGGGAATCATGTCCAGTGCAGGGGTGGTAGTGTCGCTGAGAGATTAAGGAGCACACTGTCCTATGGTTGGCTGGAACGTTGCAGTGACGTAGCTGGTTGCGGGATGAATTCTTCATAAGATAAGTATTCTTGTGTTCAATCTCTGCAATCATATTTGATGTTCAATAAATTATGATGAACATGTTGAATGCCTGAATGTATGTTTTGCTTCCACTGTATGCTGAATAATTATGTATCTCTGCATGTTTTTACTTCAAATCGTTTCAGTTATATGTATGTACATGTTCAAGGGGCTAGTTGCCCAGATAGTTCATGGTATGGTAGCATCCTCCTCGTCGGTCAGAGGGTCGGGGACGTTATAGTCACTTAGTCCAAATACATATCAGACCTGTTATTCAAGTTTAACATGGCTGAATGGGCCATGAAGAATCAGTGACAGAGGCAAGTTACCCTCTGCCCAACAAGGGAAAAATGAGAAATCAGAGAAATGACAGTAAAATTTTGAGAATTTTTCTAAGTAAGAAAATTATCGGATGGCTTAGGCTGAAGGTCATCCGATCGTCGGAGGACTTAGATGGAAGCCCATCCAATGCAGTAGATAGCTTAGTCAGAATTCCACCTGATACAGACCCCGATGGAAACTTCGATGAAATCTTTTCGATGCAATGGAAATTTTGATGAGTCCGAGCCGACATAGCAGCTACATCACTTGAAAGGAGCCGATGCACTAAATTGGCGGCTCAAAGAGGAAAAATATTTTATAGAGGTAGGTGTAAGTCTAGGTCCGAGCTGCAACGACGACGGATGGGAAGTTATCAAAGATCCAGTGTAGCGGCAGAGAAAATAAGAAGTTGGAGCCGTAGTAGCGGCTGGAAAAGAAAGAAGGTGCTGCAATGGTGGCGGAAGGAAGAGTATGAGAGAGCTGATACATCAACAAGAAAAGGAATACTAGAGCCGATACGTCGGTTGGGTTGGCATGTTTGAGCCACAACGGTGGATGAGGAAAAGAGAAGGGCTTGCCGGAAGGGAGCCGATGTGGGTGAAATTTTGAAAATTTGTTTAAGTGTTGGCAACGACGGTGGAAAGTTAAAGAACGGGACACAATGGTGGAAAGAAAAGGAAGAAGGACTTCTGATGTAGCGGAGGAGAATATGTGAAGCGGATCTGAGGTGTCGACAAGGATCTCTTGAAGGAAGCCGAAACATCAAAAAAGGATAGATGATCGAGTAGGCAATGCGGCGGTGGAAGAAAGAATAATTTTTTTCTGAAAATTTTTGTAAGTACACAAAACATCAGAAAAATTTAGAGGATCGGTCAGTCGATGTGTCGAAAGCTAGAGGAAGATTGATCCAAAACATCAGAAAAATTTAGAGGATTGGATAGTTGATGTGCGTCGGAAGACAGATGAAGATCAGTTCGCCGAGGTATCGGAAGCATAGTCCACTAGTGATCCGATACATCGGAAGGCTAGTTGGGAAGGGAGCTGATATGAAAAAAGAAATTTTTGAGTTTTCAGTGGGATTCTTTAGCGGATTTCAGCATTTTTTCAGTGGGACTTTCAGTAGTTCCCCTGGGACAATCGTTCTTTGAGGAGGAAATTCTATGTTTTGGGAAAAATTGTCATTGTATGGTTTTTCCAGGAGAAGGTAAGTAATTCTGATTTGTATAAATTTTATGCAGCTAACAGTTGTGTTGCTAACACGTTTGCAGAATCATAGACACCTTCAAGGGTAGTATTCCAGGTAGTGCGGTTTGGTAAGTAAGTTGTGGTTCAGCCATGAGAACCCATGATAGATATGATGCTCAAGATTCCTACGAGCGCACGTGAGATGCCATGGGAGAAAATGTCCAAGTTGGAAATGATGACATAGAGTCTAATCGAAGGAGATTCCAAGGGACACCACCAGATATTGCAGCCACCATGAGAAGCTTGATTAAATCCCAAGAAGAGCAACATCAGTTGAATGATGCTATGTCGTAGATTTTGATAGACTTGCAAAGAAAGATAGACTCTGGACGGGGTACAGTAAAACCAGAAGGCAGTAAAAGCAGTACCAGGAGAAGAAGAAGGACTTCTAGTAGATCATTTGACTCCGAAGAATCCAGTGGGGATTCCAGCTCTTCTTCTCGTAAGATCAAGAGAAAGAGGCACCATAGGGATCACTCTTGGGATGAGTTTAAGAAGGCTAAACCTCCTACATTTGACGGTGAGGTAACGACTAGACAAGAGGCTGAAGCTTGGATTCTTGGGATAAAGAAGTACTTCCATGTTCAGGATTATTCGGGAAACATGAAAGCAAGGGTTTCCATATTCAATCTGAATGGAAGGGAATCCATTTGGTGGGAGCACTTCAAGCAAGTAAAGAGGATCAGTGAAAGGAGACTTAAGTGGAAACAGTTCAAGAAGTATTTCAAGCAGAAAACCTCTTTGACAGGTATTATGATGACAAGATTAAGGAGCTCCATGAGCTGAGATTGGGACAGCAGACCATGGAAGAGTATGCAAATAAGTTCTTGGAGCTATTGAGGTATGTCAGGTACATCAAAGATGAGAAGGTGAAAGACCAGTGTTTTCTGAGTGGATTGCCTTAGTCTTACAAAGATAGAATTGAGTTTTATGAACCTAGGACTCTTGAAGAAGCAATAAGGAAGGCTAAGTATTGTTATGAGCAAAGCAAAGGTAAACCTGATTACCATAAGGTATGGAAGGACAAGAAGAATGAGAATTTTGACCAAAGAAAGAAAGGTTTCAAACCTTCTAACTTCAGGAGTTAGCAGAAGTAGCCATCCAAAGCTGCGAGTAAGCCAATTGGAGTGATAGGAGAAAATCCTAAGGATCCACAACAAAGTAGAGGACCACTCCAATGTTGGAAATGTGGAGGACCCCACATGCGCAGAATTTGTCCACTCGAGAATGAGAGTGCAAGACCAACTTACAACATTCAAGAAGAAGAAACAATGGGTCAAGTAGTAAGGGTATTCCCTAGGATTTGTGTAGCACTGGAGGACTGCCAGGAAGATCACCAGTCAACTATGGTTGAAGTAGCAAGTAAGATTGTTGAGCAATCTGTTTCTATTTTGATTGACCCCAGTTCTACTCATATTTTCATTAATCCTAGAGTAGTGGAGATTTGTGCTTTTAAGAAAGTAAAACATAGAAAATCTTGGTTAGTTCAACTAGCCACTGAAACTAAGAGAAAGGTTAGTGAAGTGGTAGATAAATGTCCATTGGTCATGAATGGATTGGTCACTTGTGTAGATATGAATGTTCTACCACTTGGTTCCTATGACGTTCTCATTAGAATGGATTGGTTAGAAGCTCACAGGGTAAAGCTTGACTGTTACAATAATACCTTTGAATGCATGGATGAAGAAGGGAACCCAGTAGTGGTAAAAGGTATTCCAAAGGTGATTTAAGTAAGGCAGGTTTCAGCAATACATTTTAAGAAATTCTGTTGGAAGGGTTGCCAGTTGTATGCAACTCATCTTTTGGAGGCATCGAAGGATGAAACTTCTAGGTTAGAGGACTATCAGGTGTTACAGGAATTCAGGGATGTGTTCCCTGATGAGATTCTAGGGCTTCCTCCAAAGAGGACATTGATTTTACAATTGAACTTGTGCCAAGAGAAGCACCAATGCCCAAGACAACCTATAGGATGAGTACACCAGAGATAGTAGAACTAAATATGCAACTGAAAGAGTAGGTGGAAAAGAAGTATATCAAGTCATGTGTGTCTCCTTGGGGAGTACCGGTTCTGTTTGTGAAAAAGAAATATGGTACACTCAGGTTGTGTATTGAGTATAGACAGTTGAACAAAGTCACTGTGGAGAATAAATACCCTTTTCCTTGGATTGATGACCTCTTTGATCAAATGAGAGGAGTAAAGGTATTTTCCAAGATTGACTTGAGGTCTTGTTACCATCAGGTGAGAATCAAGGATGAAGACATTCATAAGACAACCTTCAGAACAAGGTATGGACACTGTGAGTTTGTAGTGGTACCATTTGGTCTCACAAATACACCTGCTACATTTATGTGCCTTATGAACAGTGTCTTCAGCAGGTATTTGGACAAGTTTGGTCTTGTTTTCCTTGATGACATTCTTATTTATTCTAAGAATGAGGAAGAGCATGAAGAGCATTTGAGATTAACATTGCAATTGCTCAGGGAGCACCAGTTGTATGCAAAGCTGAGTAAGTGTGACTTATATAGAGATAGAATTCAATGCTTGGGTCACATTATCTCAAAAGAGGGATATCTGTGGACCCTGAAAAGATTGAAGCCATTATGAATTGGCCTACTCCAAGAAATGTAACAGATGTAAGATCTTTTATGGGACTTGCAGGATATTACCGGAGATTCATTAAGGGATTCTCCAAAGTTGCACATGCCATCACTTCTTTGCAAAAGAAGGGGGTAAAGTTTGAATGGACATCGAGGTGTGGAGAAAGCTTCCAGCAGTTGAAAAATCTTCTCACCAGTGCACCAATATTGAAAGTTGCAGACCCAGAGAAATATTTTGTAGTGTGTACCAATGCATGTGGACAAGGGCTTGGAGGAGTCCTTATGCAAGACAACCACGTGATATGTTATGAATCAAGAAAGCTGAAGGCGCATGAGAAGAACTATGCCACTCATGATCTAGAGCTTGCAACTATAGTACATGCTCTCAAGATGTGGAAGCATTACTTGATGGGTAGAAGATTTGAACTAAGGACAGACCATTGTGGTCTGAAGTATCTATTTGATTAGCCTACTCTAAATGTTAGGCAAGAGAGATGGCTGGAGTTTTTATGTGTGTTTGACTTGGAAATCAAGCACATAAAGGGGAAAGAGAACAAGGTAGTTGATCCACTTAGCTGAAAGGTGCAGGAAATGAATGTGGCATCTCTTAGTATTTTCCAATCAGATTTAAGGCAACAGATTGTTAATCGTACTGCTGGAGATGCATTGTATGAGCAATTAAAAGACAAGTTGCAGCAGCAAAGTCTTGAGAAGAGGTATGAGGGACATAAATTGGAAGAAGATGGACTTCTTACTTATAAAGGCAGAATTTATATTCCAAATGTAGCAGAGTTGAGGAGAGTTGTTATGGATGAAATCCATCAAGCTCCGTATTCTGGTCACCCAGGATACTAGAAGATAATTGCTATAGCCAGAAAGTAGTACTTTTGGCCAGGAATGAAAAAGGACATGGCTGAATACATTTCAAGGTGCATGAAATGTCAGTAGGTAAAGGTTGAGCATCAACACCCAGTAGGTTTGTTGCATCCTTTTCCAGTTCCAGAATGGAAATGGGAAGTTATTTCCATGGATTTTATTACAGGATTGTCGATGACTTGGAGACAACATGATTCCATCATGGTTGTGGTAGACAAGTTGACAAAGGCAGCACATTTTATACTGGTGAAGTCTACACATAAGACTGATGATATTGCAAAGATATTCACGAAGGAGATTTTCAAATTGCATGGATTTCCTAAGGCAATAGTCTCTGACAGAGATGTCAAGTTCACTTCCAATTTTTGGAAGGGGTTGTTTGCAAATTTGGGTACAAAGCTAAACTTTAGCACTTCATACCATCCTCAAAAAAATGGGAAGACAGAGAGAGTTAATCAGGTTCTTGAAGATATGCTTCGCATGTACGTGATGGATAGACCAACCAAGTGGGAAGATTACTTACACTTGGTAGAGTTTGCTTATAACAATGGACAACAGGCATCCTTGGGGATGAGTCCGTATGAAGCTTTGTATGGAAGAAGGTGTAGGACACCAGTGACTTGGGATAATCCGGTGAACAGGGTTGTGCTTGATCCATAATTTCTGAAGGAAATGGAGCAAGAGGTTGTAAAGATCAGGCAGAATTTGAAACCAGCACAGAACAAACAGAAAAGCTATGCAGATAAGCATAGGGTGAACAGGGAGTTCAGTGTTGGGGGTCATGTTTACCTCAGAGTGAGGGAAAAGAAAAGTTCCTTGAAGCTTGGAAGTTGTGCCAAGCTGTCACCAAGATATTGTGGGCCGTTTGAAGTGCTTGAAAGAATAGGGCCTGTTGCATATAGACTTGCATTGCCTACTAGCACTAGAGCTCATAATGTTTTTCATATTTCTTTGCTTAAGAAATTTGTACATGATCCTAACCATGTGATAAATTGGGATGTGATTCAGGTGGAACCCGAGGGAGAGTTCCAAATCGAGCCAATGCGCATCCTCGACAGGAAGGTCACAATGCTCCAGAACCGCGCCATAGGGCAAGTAAAGCTGCAATGGGAGCACTACATGCCTGAAGAGGCTACATGGGAGCTGGAGGATGCCATGTGATTGGCACATCCATTTTTGTTCAATTCTGCGGAACACTGAGGCGATACCAGTGTAGCATTTTGTTCAATTTTGTAAAGCACTAAGGACAGTGCTATCGAAGGGGGAGGGGAATGTAACACCCCGATTTTTGACCCCGTTTGCATTAAATGTACAGATGTATATATTGTAATTGATCATGGTGTGGAGCTAAAGGAAAAATCCCCACCATCGATTTGGTTCTTTTATGTTTTGGTGATTGAAATTGTTGTCGATGTAATATTGTGCTATCCGGCACATATTAATTCTGGCATAATCTAACTATGCATTTTTTAATTAAAATGAACCCTAACTAGCTATGCTAATGCAACCATAATGAAAAGGGCATGATATTCCTAAGGATAGGGAGGGAAATTATTTAACTCTTGTGAGCCATTGGGGAAAAGCCAAGTGTCAACTACCACATTAAAACCTCTGTTGTTAGTTGGGCAGTGGTGTGTGGCAGGACTGTCAATCCTTTCACACATGCACACTCCGCTAGTAGACTCTTCACCCTCACATGGGTAGGGAAGCCACACGACCCCATTCTTCCATTCTTTCCCATCCTCACATAGGACAGTCTCCTTTCTCCTCACGCGTAGATTTGGGATTTTTCCTCACGCAGCCACCCAGTTTTCACGCGGGCATGCAGCGACTGGTTTAGTCTTCGTTTCCAATTTTGGGCTATGTGTGTGTATTTTTCCACACCAGATTGTGGTTCTATGTATACATTTCCATGTTGAGAGTTTGATCTTCTCTTCCCATTTTGGGCTGTGTATTTCCCGTGGCTTCAGTGGTGAGAACGAGGCTATTGTTTTCCCCATGTGTGTGGGTTGCTGCTGAGTTGTTTTGGCCATGTTAGGGCCAATAACAACTCTGAAATCGCTTTGCTGAGCTGTAAGTTGCTTGTTTTGCTGTGTATATGCAGTGGTTGGTCTTTGGACAGTGTTGGAGTGGGAATGGAGGCGTGGTATGCTTGATAAAATTGGTGTGTTTGGGAACCACACAGATAGAGCTAGAGGGATGGATTTCTTCTCCACAACCCCTCAATAGCACTGGAAGGGAAGTCAGAGCCTAAGGGACTGTGTAGCAGAGAAGGGACCGATTCCTTGTGTTGGGTGTGTGTGGGTGTCCTAGAAGTTAGGCTAGATCTAGTGTAGGTGTCCTTATCTTTTTAGTGAGCCCACCAGCTTAGCATTTAGCTTTTCCCAGCACCTTGATGGCATGATGAACCCAACTGTGTTGGCTTGGCTGATTTGTGTACCTTTGGCTATGTGTGAGCCTGCTTAGTTCCTTATTCCTTGGGGAATCATGCCCATGTCAGGGGTGGTAGTGTCACTAAGATATTAAGGAGAAGACTGGCCTATGGTTGGGTGGAACATTGCAGCGACGTAGTTGGTTGCGGGACGAATTCTTCATAAGATAAGTATTCTTGTGTTTAATCTCTACAATCATATTTGATGTTTAATAAACTATGATGAACATGTTGAATGAGTGAATGTATGTTTTTCTTCCACTGTATGCTGAATAATTATGCATCTCTGCATGTTTTTACTTCAAAGCATTTCAGTTATATGTATGTACATGTTCACGGGGCTATTTTCCCGGATAGTTCATGGTATGGTAGCGTCCTCCTCGCCGATCTAAGGGTTGGGGACGTTAAAATCACTCAGTACAAATACATATTAGATCTATTAGTCAAGTTTAACATGGCTGAATGTAGAGCTTCTCCGTTCCCTTTCCTTTTAGGGATCAGCCTTGAAGAAGGAAAAAGCACACCTCCCATGGACTGCACTATTTATCGACAGTTGATTGGTAGCTTGTTGTACTTGACTCATTCTCCACCTGATATATGTTATGCTATGAATGGTGTATCAAGATACATGCAGCAGCCCCCCATGATATTCATTGGAAAGCAGCCAAGAGGATCCTCCAGTACATTCAGGGAACCAGGACCTATGGCATTCACTATGCTGCAAACTTCGAGCTAGAGCTGGTTGGATACACATATTCTGATTGGGCGAGCGATTCTATTGATCAAAATTCTACTTCTAGATATTTCTTCATGTTTGGTGATGGCCCCATTTGCTGTTCTAGCAAAATATAGGCCGCCATAGCATTGTCTTTAGCAGAGGACGACTACCGAGGAGTGGTGAATGCTTGCATCCAAGCTATTTGGTTGCAAGGCATTGTTTCAGAGTTTGATCTTGGTAGTACTTTTTCCACTGTCCTATTTTGTGACAATCAAAGTTCTATTAAGATATCCACAGGTCCATTTACCAGGTAGAGGACCAAGCATGTGGAGATACACATGCACTATATCATGGAGCTAGTGCATGACAGGACCATCATTCTGCAATACTGCCCGACTGATGAGCAGATTGCAGACATATTCACCAAGATATTTTCAGAAAAGAAGTTCACTTACCTCCGTTCACTGTTGGGGGTTAGTTCATCAGGGTGATCCAACTACTTTCAGTGTTCAACTTGAGGGGGCGTTTTCCCTCTTTTCCTCACTTAGTTTTTTTTAACATTGTTTGAGTTTAATTATTGTTCAAGGTGACCTATGGAAGTTGTTTCCAGGGCCCTGGCATTCTTATGCACTTTATTTTTTCTACTTCTCCTGAGTATAGCTTAAGGGCGGGTGTTGGAGACATTTACCACCATATACACTCATTTTGGTCAATTTGGCCTAGTTAAACCACTATCCTAAGTTTTATTGACTTAACTGACATCAAAGGAGCACTGTATGACATCAGCATGAGCACACCCACACCTACCTTTAGTCAAGGAGGCCAACTAAGCCTTCTCCTTCATTCAAGGAGGCTAACTGGAGCACTTCGGGGGTGATCTGAGTGTCATAAATGCCCCATATTGCTAAATGATGGTTACAACCAGTTAAACAGAGCAGTGAAGGCACCTCCTTTCATTAAATTGATTATTTAATGAACTTGAGTCAACAGGGGCACCTCTAACCACCTATGATGGTCAGTTAGACTTCAGTTAACCTCATCGGGGTTCATTGGAGTTATTGATGCGCTACCACTTGTTGGTTGGCTTGCAGTGACATGTGTATGAGCTAATTTCAGTTAGACTCAGTCATTTATTGCACTCTAACTTCAGTTAGGACTCAGTTGAGTCAATTAGGGTTTTGATCAGTGGTTAACTTGAGTGTTCACTGTGGCTTACATTAAGTTAAGATAGACTCACTCATTCAATTCGAATGACCTCCTTGGGAATTCGAATCGTCTTGGCATTCATGCATCTGGCATGATCATTGTATTGTATCATCATTCTTTCATTTGATTATACAGAGATGTTACTTCTATTGCAGCACCATTTTGCCAATTTTATGCATATTTGTCTATATTCTTTGTGAGACTTTGGTTTTAGTTCCTAGACCACTGTGACAAATTAATAGAATGTCCCTCATCCAGGATGGTCTGATGGACATTTCTCCCAACTACTCTAGAGGCAATCTAAAATGCGAGTTGGTGATGTAATGTGGATTTATAGTTCTCTACGTTGAAATGAATCAAGTTGGTATTATCTGGGTCTAATGCCCCCAAAGCTGTTAGCAAGTTTTTACGTTGCATTGGACAACTTTGGAGTGCCTCAAGGGTAGACATCACGTAAGGTGCCTGAGATAAATATTCAACAATATTATAAAATTGTGCAGCTCAGGAATTGGGATTGAAAACAAACTTCCTAAGGATGGCCTTAGGTGGTCGTAAAATCAAATCAAGGTTAGGATTTTTGATCACGAGAGGGCCACTGGAAGAAGACGGAGGAGAACTAGTAGAAGGAACTTTGTTGGAAGAAGGATTTTCATCCTTCTTCTCTACTCGCTTGTCATATGAATGACTACAAGTATTAAAATTGATGGTCTCAGAAGACCATTCTGATTTCTTCTATGGAATTGGAGGTCCCCTGATTAGACATGTGGTCTATCAGTTGTTGTTGAGAGGGAAAAGGATCAGTAAGAACTGTTGGTACAGGGTTACTTTTCAAAAATTTACTAATCTCATCATGATGAGGGAATTATTTTTTGAAGTGATCTCCTCCACACAATAAGCATGGATATTTTTGTTTCCTCTTCCCTTTATCATTCTCATTGGTTGTCAGTTTAGGATTCTCTTGTTGGTTTCCAGGTTTCTTGTTTTTGACTTTTTATGTTGTTGGATTTCTATGAACTTTGAATAGTGTTCACTTCCATCGAAACCATAGGAGTAGAAGGAGCAGTGGTAGAAGCATTTGTTCTCTTAGAAAGTTTTGCTGTCGATGAGGGATGGATTGAACCAACCACCCCATTAATAGGACTTTCTACAAGTGGCTTAGCGGGATCTATGATGGGGCAAGGAGCTTGAGGAATTAAGTCATACCACATTCCAGATTGGGAATAGACCAAATCCAGATATTAAGCATGACTGATAGCCTTCTCTTTAGTAACAGCACCACCCATAGCCACATCTTGGGTGATAGGAGGAAACAAAGACTTAGTGAACCAATCAACTAGTAGCTCATCTAGGATGGGAGCTTTAATAATCTGGCTCTGCCTTCTCCACTCATGGATATAGTCTGATATGTGCATGGAGGTATTCTGATGGAGTGAATTTAAAATATCCGTACCTATTTCATAACGAATGGGTAGCTGAAATTTCGTAAGGAAAATAGTTTCCAGAGAGCTAAAATCCACAAACAAATGTTGTGGAAGTTCAATGTACCACTTCACAGCCGTGTCGATCAGTGTGCGCTGGAAGAGCCTTAAACTAACAGAATCATCCATCAAGGAGTTCGAGGAACACCATAGATGGAAGGTCATAACATGGTTCTTGGGATCATCTCCCTTCTTTCCATCAAACTTGGGAATGTTTGATGGAAATTTTACCTAAATAGTGGGCCATGAAGGGTTGTGTCGAATGGGATGATTTATCAACTTGGACAGATTAGGTAAGTCCAAAGTTTCCAAGAAAGGTAATTGCCTATTAGGTTCCATAGAATGGTAATATTTATAGGGCATATGTGTACCAGTAGGACCATAAGCTGACTGATATATAGGCTATTGATTTGGTTGATTAGATGATGAACCTCCCGAAGACCCCCCTGGAGGGGATGGGACTCCAGGTGGAGGTCCGCGAGGTGGTGGTCCTCTAGAAGGTGGACCCCCAGAGGGTGGGCCTCCAGGTGGTGGGCCTCCACCAGGTGAACCTCCTCCTGGTGTACCTCCAAAGGGTGGGCCACCATAAGGTAGTCCTTCGGCACCTCCAGCAATAAGAATAGGAATTCCTCCCATTGTCGGCATGTAAGACCAGTTAGGTTGCCCCCATGGTGTAAATGTGTTTCCAGGGTAAGGGATTGCATCATACATAGTTCTTGTAGATGTAGGTTGATAATTCATGTTTACTACAGGTAATTTATTTATTGGGTAACCATAACCTCAAGATGGTTGGTTGACTACAGGTTGTACCCCTAAGGGTTGGCCTCAACTCGATCGAGGGTTTACCACATTGGTGTGGGTAGGAGGAACATACATTGCAGATTTCCCTGTAGTAGAGGTCTGCTTGGTATTAGTAACAACTCCACTAACTGATAATGTAGGTCGCACCGTGGGTTTCCCATTGATGTTAGAAGGTACTGACACCACTTGAGCTTAGGTTTTCCCCATGGCTATAGAGGGTATGGGAGGACTAGCAACAGACCTAGGATTTAAAACTATAGGGTTGGAGGTTAAACCCGAGTCACGAGGAGGAATTCCACGAGATGGAGCATCATCCAAAAGGGGACTATATCTAGAAGGCCATGGGTATGTCAAACGGGGTAAAAGAGTCAACATGGGTTCTTTATGAGGTATAGGGGTATCCAAAACCATGTCCATCCTCTCTTGAAAATTACGAGCATGATTAAGTGACTCTTGAATTATCCTAAATGCACCCTCATTCAAAGGAGGGTTTTCAAAATAGGGTTTAATAACACCAAACTTGGAAATTGATTGACCCATGGAACTTCTCCAAAAAGGAGGATCGGGGCCAAACTTAGCTTCATTAATACCATTATTCTGACCTTCCATCAGAAAATGAAAAGAAGTGTCTCCCACAAGAGACTGTTGGACCAAGGGAGTAACATAAGAAGTGAATTGATCTCCACTTTCTACAACTGGATTTCCCCCCATACGAGAGTCAGTTGCAACTCCTTGATTTATGGATTCCATTGGGCCTTCCCCTATTGCAGGTGGAAAGTCGGATGGTAAGCCCTAGTTTCTTTTGGATCGTCTCAAATGAAACTCATCCAGATCAAAAAATTCACTAAAACCTAACATAGGGTTTCAACACTAAGAAAAATCACACAAATTCTTCTCCTACACAAGCTACATGCCACAAGAAAATTTAAGTGATACGATGAGCTCAAAATATTTAGTCTGTCACCAAGATTGTCAAGAAGGTGCAACTCGTGATATACTCAAGGTATGTGTGTAGTAATTTCCTTGAGGGTTGTTCTCGGTGTATTGCTCCAAGTAAGACGACCAAAGGGTTTTTCTTAGTTGGAGAAGGAATCCTAGTAGGGTCTCTCGATATACGCAAGGTACATGGGAGCTCAAATCCGTAGTAGTGTTGTCTAATGCACAACTGTCCACAATGAGCCTTCTGATATACAATCGAGTATGTGAAGTACCTTTCTATATACCTTAAGGGTACGTGAAAGGCCATTCGATATACCGACGATACATTGAAGAACTGCATGAGTCTTGGGTTGCAGTGCAGGAAAATAATGACAGCTCCTATGTTTTACGATGCTGGAACATGTCACTAACTTATCACTCAAATTTCTATACAATTTTAGACCTATAAATACCGTTAATTTTAACTTGAGCGGTTAGGTGGATGTATGGAGTTCTGACAGAAATGTAAAGCCATGCAAATATGAAATGCAGATACTTTCACTTTACCATTCAAGACATGCCTACTTACAGGAAGGAGAGAGTATTTTTCTTTTCATTTTTTGTTTTGAAACCAAAAAAAGATTCCCAAACAACTACACAAAACCAAACTTTTTCTAATAAAGAGAAACAAGAAACAAACTTCAAACTGATTTTGAAAGCAAGCAAAATAGGGTAAGATCTCTTTTTCTAAGAAGAAAGACAAAAAACACTCAAAGGTATAATCAATACTTTTTTCAATTTTTCCTTTTAAAAACTAAAAAGATTTAACTTAAAACCACTAATATTTTTCTTTTGATGAGATCATAATGTAAAAGAGAGAGAAGAAAAATGGAGATCTGAAAGCTGATGAGGCTAATCAGAGGTCCAATACTTCATCCTCAAACAAAAATATGAACAAAGTCCCAACAATTTTTTTTTTTTCAAAGCAAAAAGAAGTCCTTCACAAACTTTAATGAAAAATGAAAACAAGCAACCAATCAAGCAAGTCTCTCTTTTCATATTGATCTAACAATAAGACTGAGATCTAATTGATGCTAAGCTCTCAAACAACACTCCTTTCGAAAAATTTAAAACCAAGCATACAAGCAAATGAAAAGATGAGTCTATCCTAGCTCTTTGATTTCAACAGAATAAGCCTTTTAACACATCAAATTTTGACATTCAAACACTCAGATATCTTTTAAACAAACCCAAACACTTAGAACTGAAAGCAACTCAACCAAAAATTTTACAAAAAACTTTGAGAAAACAAGTCTAGAAAAGCCTGCTTGGCACTGCTTCCATAGTGTAACTGACAGAGCAGTTCCACTCAAGCACCGCATCCCGATTGTTGATCATAGGTGGTGGAACCTCGTTTTGATAACTGAGTTTAGGCGGTGACACCGCTTATTTCCCATTGTGCATGCGCGGTTCCCTGTAGATGTCCAAAAAAAAGAAAATTGTGAAAAACTAAAATTAATCAGTGTGCAACTGGAATTTAAATCATGAATTAACAGTAATTGAAAGCACAAAAAATGAGAACAACCCAGATCTGAAAAGATCTGATGATACCAAACCAAAATCTCATTAGATCAGCTAATATATCTGGTTGAATTGATAAAATATTGGACCTTGGATTTCAGACAAGTGTTTGAAAAGACTAAGGAAGATCAGATCAACTGAAGCTATTTCCCAAGGAAGTTGCCAGATTTGTAGCTAGGAATTTTGCACCTCCTGCAGACAGGAGTTGTTCCTCTAGTCTGAATGGTTCAGATCTAGAATGGTGGAGATCTGGAATCAAGTCTCTTTGATGTGATAGTATAGTTGTTTCCTATAAAGATGATCCTTCACAGATGTACCTACATAATCACAAGAAAACAACAAACACGATTGAATAGAACCAAAATATAATCCACTATTCTATATTGATGACTAAGGAATTCAATAATAAAACATACGATAATGACACAATATATTTTATGGGAAAGGAACCAATTTTGCATTAGACAATAGAGAATAAGTTTACAACCTATGCCTTAGTGTCGATGTACTCCTTCACAAAGTCAACATCTCATCCCTGATAGCTCCAACTTGCTCCCTCAAGATTACTTAACTGATTTAGGCTAGAATATCAAAGCAACAACATAACTTTACTCTCTCCTCAACCATGGAAAATGAGCCTGCTTTTATAGGCTTGGGATGGATAGAGATGGTTGAGAAATTTGTGGATGAGGTGGAAGGGAGATCCCAAAAGGATGGATCTAGAGTCCAGGTATCCCTAGGAGGTAGGGATGAGTTTCGCATGAAGCCTCTATTTGAGAATTTTCGTGATGACTTCTCTTTTTCACTTTTTACCAAGGGCATCGCTTCTCCTCCAATATAACAGAGTGGTGCTAGGGCATAACTGCTCATTGTATACAGGCCATAATCGGTGGCATCGCTTACTTTTAAGAGGCAGTAATCATTACCTAATTTTTATGAAGGAGGTAACGTGCCTTGCTAGCTCGTCAAAGGTGGTGCTCAACTTATGCTTGTAAAACTGTAAGCAATGAGGAAAAAATAGTATTTCACTTCATATTTTGGGATTTTAGGGCTAATATGATGTTTGGGTTCTCTGCACATGGTGGTGATGATATTTAGGTGTAGCAATGCCACACATACCATACATACAAAATATTCCTTATGGGGATACATAAAAAAAATGCCTTCCTTAGGCTATGACAAGAACATGTACAAAGGGGTTCCTTACAGCATACAAAATTGAAACACATGAGCACTACTAACTGATGGAGCACCACCAAATAGTGGAGTGCATGGCCCCAATATGGCTAGTGTGGGAACAACCTATGGAGGCGGTGCCATTGGATCTAGGATTGGTCTGAGTCCTAGTACAGGTTTTCACCCTACTGGTGCTGGGATAGGTCCTCCCTATGCTTCCCTCATAAGATAACCATCTATATAAATTTATTGCATCGACTGACACCAGTTAGGACCATAAGTATTTGGAATCCCCGTACACTATGCTAACTTATCCTCACCCATAGAAGCAAATGGATCCTCATCCATGTCCACGACTAGAGTGGTTAACTGCCACTCCAAGTTTGCTAGCTCAACAACATCCAGTCCTCCTTTGAGGACAAAAACACATGTTCATGTTTCTCCCCTTGTTTCTCCCATTGTTGCTCCTCGTGATCCTGCAAGGACTCATGATCATGTCATTGAGGACAACAAGGAGCTAGGGGTGGCGGTATGTCACCAACTTTAGGTACCTCAAGTGGTTGAATTTGTCTAATATCTACATCAAACATCACTAGGTGTCAATACTTAATATATATACATAAAAAATACATGTGCATGTCAAAATGGATAAAATAGGTATACTAATATCGTAATCATCTCGGAAATCCCATCCATGTAGAGGCACGTGTTTTTGGAATATACACCAATGCTGAGAGGGGGGGTGAATCAATATTGGAAAATTTTGTCAAATTTTACTTCAACTTTAAACACTTATCACATACTCAATATTATTAGTATAAATTAACATTAAGACACAATAAACATATATTTTATGTGAAAACCCAAAAAAGGAGAAGACCACGAAAATATTTTCTTATATCAAATCAAAATTACATTCTTTATAGGGTTCAACCTGTGAGGGACACGAATCCCTGATTTACAAGAACCAACTTGAAGGAGGTACCAACCCCTTAATGTACAAGTACCAACTTGAAGGAAGCACCAACCCCTGAGCAGAGCACCAACCTACTGTTACAATGTTTGCAAGCACCAACTTGCTAGAGAGACCAATTGCCTTGTTTGAACACCAACTTAGAAAATATTGTGTAGGCACCCACCTACTTGCTATCTTCAATCAACTATAAACATGCTAGTACAACCCTCTTCAATTAAGTCTTGTTCTTGGTCTTCAATCTGTACTTTATCAGCGTTGTGTTCACTCTTTGTCTATGCATATGTGACTTAGTTCTCAGTCTACAGGTTATCTTGATATTAGGAATTCTTATTACACCATAACTTTTTTCATTTAGCCAACTTTGATTATGGTAATGTCCTTCAATTCTGGTACCCCTTCAACATTTATATTTAGACAACGTATTAGACAATCCTATAGCTACAACATTGTCCTCAAAAAAATTCTTCACTTGCACATGATACACAAATTATTTGTTTCTCACAAAATGATTGCATCTCTGCATTTATTTACTTAATTCTTTATGTTGTGAATTCTCTCAGAACATAGAGGTATTTCTCATTCTCAAAACAGATCATCATCTCATAAATTTCAATCATGTTGTTTCCATGGTTTTCAAACTTTCTTTCATCAACGTCTTTGTCATTCTTGTAACACTACTTCCTATAGTTTTTGTAACACTAATTCCCATAGTAATACCTTTAATGCACTTCATATAATAACACTTCACTGCACTTCCCATAATGACACTTCACTGCACTTCCCGTAATGACACTTCACTTACTTCATGTAATCAATCATGCATGCACTACATCTCAACAATTAATCTCAAAGCCTCTTTTCCCCAGAACTGCATAACTTCATTCTCTTTTCAGGTCATAAAAAGGGAGGAAACTTCTCAATGTTTCCTAGAGCTCATCTCAAATCATCACACACACTTATGCACATCCTACAATCTCAGTACACAAGTCTTATCCCAACAAATAGCATTTTTTTTTGCATCCCCTTCTTTGTATGACTTGAACTCCATTCTTGTAATGGAATTCTTTCTGCAAATATAAAATAAACACCCCAGAAAAAACTTTAGCTTATATATTGCATGTTTATTAAAAAAATAAAACTCTTTATCGTGCCTCAGAGGCTCAACGTTAATCCACACTTCACTTCACAAATTCATTGAACTTCTTTATATTTATATGGTTCATTTTAATTTGATGTGTACCTATTCATTTTTAACATAGAGTTTTACTTTGTTGAGTTGACTTGTTTATGGACAATGTGTGGATTTGAACTGTGGTGAGCCGACTTATTTATGGGTAACATACCACTAAACATGGGTATAAAGTAACACCATTTCCATTCACAGGGGAATAACTTGTTTGTGAAGATTTCAACATTGTTAAATCATAATGTTCATATCTTGTTTATAGGTGGACTTAACAACTAATTAAATTCATATTGAGTAGGACTTCAACTGAAATCACATCCTCATTTTCAGTAAAGATGTCCTATTTAACCGATTTCACAACCTATAGGAGTTCCACTAGTTCATTCTACAATTTCGATAGATGTTGTTACCTTAAGGAAATATGGTAGTTCATTCTGCAATTTCGGTAGTTGTTGTCTACAATTATTGTAGTTACAACTTACATGAATAATTGATTCTAGTTGTTCACTCTATAGTTCAGGTAGTTGTTGTCTGCAATTCTGAAAGTCATAAGTCACATGAATCTGTGTTTCCTGCAGTGCATGGCTTATTACTGGAAGTCTGTGGTTCCTACAATAACTTAGCTCTACGTTTTGCATGATCTCTCAAGCACACTTATGGACCTATCTTGACCATTTTACTTCTTATCTACATTTGTGGACCCATTACAATAATATGATCCAATGAATGGTTTTCTCATCGATTTTTTCCTTTTTTAGTTTTAGTAGTTGATTTTTACAATTATTGTAACTAAGATGAGTTTTGATAACATTATGCTATTATTGGAATTCTTGTAGCGGAGTGTTACATTAATGTATTTATGTTATGATAGTGAAACTTTACATTGTTGTTTCGATAGGTGACTAGGTTGTGTTGACTTTCAAAGTGAAACACCAAGCCTTCATAATGATACTAAGACTTCATGTATACATTTCACTCTAAGCTCCTTAATGCCAGTGAAATCTCATTATCAATGCCACATTAAGAGCTACTTTGACATCAATGACAACAATTTCTCAACATAGCTAACTGTAGGTCCTTGCGATAATCCATGCCACTCTAGGTGTTCCTCTCCATAGCACTGATCCCTTGCCTCCAGAACTACAAGAGGTATTCCATAAAGACATGGACTACCTCTTCTCCACCAATATCGAGTATCATTCATCCCTAAAGGCCATTCAAGTATCCCTTGGATATATTAATGGTACTGTCACATGCACTCAGAGCAATGCAAACCACTCAAAGAAGAAGGAGCAATATGCTACCATAGATGAACTGACCATGGACCTTTTTGAAAAATAAGGTCATCATCTCATGCAATATCTAGAGCATCATACACCCCCATTCCAACTGGTTCCCACCCATCACCCACTCCACCAATAGGATGTGGTCTCCATGAGTCCTATGAGTGATCATCACCCAACCACCACTTCCCGGATAGATAGATATTGAATTTGGGAAATACTAATATGGTTGACACTCTTGGACATTAGATCTCCATGACAATACTAATCAATCAACAGACCAAACAAGTACATCTCTTGTGGTTCAAAGCTACTTACTAAAGACCTTGTCAAAATCCAAACACATCATCATGCAAAAAGATGCAAAAGAAAACTTGATTTTAGATGTAGGTTCAAATTCCCCTTACCTCCATTTGACTAGACCAACATTTTGCATCCACTTGAAAATGACACAATTGGTTACCAAAAAAAACCAAAGGACCTTTTCCATATCCTAGAACATAAATCTTATGTTGATAATATTCCATTCGATGCATTCTTGCAAGATCTACATATGTCTAGAGAAGAGTATATTACTATCTTCTGTTAAATCCTTGCGTGCCATGTTCTACTACTAAACATAAATCCATGTTACACTAGGATAGATACATTTGCAAAACAAATCCCAACTCTATGCCATGCCAACACATATGCAAAATTCATTCTTGATGCCTATGCTGCTGCAACATATTGTAGTTCCTACATGACAAAAATGGATCGTACAATGAAATCTGCTTTAAAACCAAATTAGGGAATGCAATTATATCAATGACAACAACTTTGAGACAATCAGGAAGCTTGGAAATGACCTTATTAACATGAAACATATGTCAAGTCATCAACCTATGCACATTGTCATTTCTCTGCACTGTTAGATTTTTTATCATTCAAGCTACCATTATGATCTTAGGATCTTTAACTGAGAGAATAACATGCATAGCAATAAAACACAAGCACAACATAAGAGACAATAGACACAAAGAATTTTCCTCGGCGAAACCATAAAGGAGAAAACCCCACAACTTCCTCAGAGATAGAATCAGCACCAAAGGTAAAAACTGAAAACATAAAGATGATCTCCTGACAACAGTAGTCTCTCTCTTGTCCCAGCAACTTATCCTCTCACTCATGCACCCCAATGAGTGAGTGTGTGTGTTGTAAATAGAGAGAATCACTCTCTATTTATATTCTTCCATTCACTTGGAACCCACTCGAACATGTCGGCCTCACTTAACAATTACTTACTAGAGTTGACATCTCTGGGAGTGCTTAATAACCCTAGTGCCCCACAACTTGTGGGGACTTTGCCTCCTCTGACCAACAAGGAGGTTTATCCTTAAAACAATGGTGGGGACTATTGCCTTGACTTACAATGACTCACCTAGGGTCGAATTCTCTAGGATAGTCTAATAACCCTAGGGCCCCATAATTGTGGGGACTTTAACCCTTGACCAATAGGAGGATTACCCACACTGACTTGACATGACTTTCACATTATAGAAACTTCCTGATCAGAAAATCATGGAATGACATGACTCAAGTACATCCCAGAATAAACATCAGGTTACAATAGATAAGAAATGCAAGTGAATACATTCTGAAGTTACAATTACATCAACACTCCCTCTTAACTATGAAGGTATTCTCTCGACACAATTTTCATCACTGGTCTTCTTCTCTATATCATCCCATCATTTGCATCTTCAAGTCATCTTCATCTTTGGATTTGAATCATCCTCACTGGATCTGGATTATCACTCGATCTGGATCATCACAGGTCATTGTCACTGGATCTGGATCATCACTCGATTTGGATCATCATTGAACATCATCACTGGATCTGGATCATAACTGGACATCATCACTGGATCTGTATCATCACTTGATTTGGATCATCACCGCTGAATCATCATCACTAGATCTAGATCCTCACTCGATCTGGATCAATACCACGGGTACTATCTCATGATTCTTCTCGTCACAGGAAGTTCTACAGAGCGAGCCCTTTTTCATACTAGTTGTAGGCCTAGCCACCATGTAGGTCTTCTTCAACACTTACATCTGACCTACTCGTTAGAAAGGCATTCCCAACACTTACATTTGACCTACTCATTAGAAAGGCATGCCCAACACTCACATCTGATCATATAGGATCAATCCTATAATCACATCAGAAAGGTCTAGCACTCACATTCACCAGCATGATAGGACACAACTACTGTCATATATGAAAAGGCTCAGCACTTACATCTAATCTACTTGTCAGAAAGGCATGCACTCACATCTAATCTTGTAGGAACCAAATCCTATAGTCACATCAGAATGGCCCCCAGTCCTAGACTGTGCTACCTGGTAACTGACCAAGTGCTTCCATTCACCTGGAGAATGGAAATTTACCTTACATCTGACCTACTCACCAGAATGGCCCAACACTTACAACTGACCTACTCACCAAAAGGGCATGCACTCACATCTGATCTCGTAGGAACCAAATCCTACACCCTCATCAGAATGCCCCCTAGTCCTGGACCGAGCTACCTGGTAACTAACCAAGTGCCTCCACTCTCCTGGAGAGTGGTAGCTGCACTTACATCTAACCTACTGGCCAGAATGGCCAACACTCACGTTTGACATGGGAGGAACCTAATCCTTTAACCATGAAAGAATGGTTCAACCCTTACATTTGACCTGCTCATCAGAATGGCTCTCTCAGACCTAGACTAAGTGTTCCTGGTAACTGTCCAGGTACCTCCATTCCCATAATGGAATTCAACACTCATATCTGACATGAAACGAACCGAATCCTCTCACCATGATAGAACAACTTAGCCCTTATATCTTACCTGCTCGTCATAATGGCTTCCAGACTCATCACTTCCCCTTGGAAGGGACCTTGATCTGGAGAACACCAAGCTTCTCCATGAAGTACTCAAACTTCACTCTGGCCAATGGCTGCGTCAACACATCAGCTATCTGATCGTCCGTCGTAACATACTGGAGCCTCACTGCTCCCCTCTGTACCATATCTCTGATATAGTGATACTTGATCTCGATATGCTTTGACTTGTCATGGAACACCGAATTCTCTGACAACTTCACACAAATCTGGTTGTCACAATGTATACAAGTAGCATCCAACCCGAGATCAAATAAATCAGACAGTAGCTTACTTAGCCATACTGCCTCACAACTAGCTGAACAAGTTGCGACATACTCTGCTTTAGTTGTACTCAGTGCCACACAGAATTGATTTCTGCTAAACCAAGAGATCACACTTGATCCCATAATGAAGCAACACCTTGAAGTGCTCTTCCTATCGATGGAACTGCCTACCCAATCTGAATCAACATAACCCTCTAGGTTAATCTTCTGATTCACATTGTACTTGAACCCATAATCAACTATACCCCTCAGGTACCTCAGAATATGCTTTGCAGCAATTAGGTGAACATTTCTCGGATCTGTCAAGAACTGGCTCAAGGTGTTCACTGCAAAGCAAATGTCTGGTCTCGTGTTCATCAGGTACATCAAGGACCCAATCATATTATGATACATCGTAGCATCAAACGACTCTAATGAAGCATCGCTCAATAGCTTCAAGTTCGATGCCATAGGTGTGGTCATGCAGTCCATCATCCCGAACCTATTCAGGATCTCTACTGCATACTTCCCTTGTCCACACCTCCATGCCTAGAAAGTAGTGCATCGACACATAACAGGAGCATCACTGGTCTTCCACCTTCAACCTTGAAGCAAAGGTTGGAATCCACTGTATTCTCAATAAATCCTAGAGTCATCAGTAATCTATCCATCCTATCGTACCATGTCAAACCTCAAGGGCTTCTGTAGTCACTCCCTCTGAAGTGGAGCATCATACTCCCTCTATATTCCATACTCTATGCACTGAAACATTTTGTACTGGAGTGACAAGTAGCTTCCTATGCTACTAATCTTCTATGTATCCATTTAGGATCACTAGATACCAAGATCCTCTATCTTGAACCTTTTCAAAAGTTCTACTTGCACTCATCTATGAGCTTGTCAACCTTGTAGCAAAGGTTAAGATCTTCATCAAGCTCCTCATCTATGTGTTATCTCATGGGTGTATTCTAAGCTCGTACAAGGTTTTCTTTCATTTGCACACATGATTCTACCTGTCTTGTGTCTCAACTCCCATCAGATGCAAATGTCTCTTCGTAGTCTATGCCTTCTTTTCGTGAGAAGCCTCGTGCTACAAATCTTGCCTTGTTTCCCACGATGTTTCCATCTACTGCATGATGGAACTATGAACTTCTCTTCACGTATCAATACTACATCCTAGACATCATTCTTCTTGATCTGGCCTTCCCTTTCTTCTTGGAAGGTTCTGCATCAACGATGTCGCTTCATTTGTCATATTATTTTTCCTCTTGAAATTTCGTCACTTGTTCTTCGAAACAAGTCTCATCCTTCTTTGCTTGTAGGCGATTATGTATGAGATCTTTCCTACAAGTCAAATGCATTTGTATGGTTAGAAACATTTCATAAGGAATATTCATATTGGCAAATTCTTATGCATAAATATATGATCATGCAAATACTTTAGCCAATACAACATTCATCCTTATCTCACAGAAACTTTCTAGATGCCTTCCATTTCTACCAGGACAACATTGAGATTGTGCACTAATCCAATATGTCAGCAAACAGGTTTCATTCTAGATAAGTAGCAATGGAGAGTTGTATAGCACCATGAGCTACTTACCCATCACATGCATATTAGTAGTATACTCTCATTAATGCAAACATTCTATCATGCATAATACGTTAGATGAATATAAACAAATGTATAACAAAACAATATCATGAAATGACAATTGAATACTTATCTTTATTTGTTTCATGGGTAGATTCCTTCTTGATCCTTGCGCTTCATCATCTTCTTCATTCATGACTTCATCATTTCTTATCCAAATGCTAAGATGGATAATAGGTTCTTCAAGAGTTGAGTTCTTCATATTCCTCATCGCTTGAGGGATCTTCTTTGGATGGTGAGAGCTTGATCTTCAATTGCTCCCATCTTCTCTTCTCTTATTATGAGTCGAGCTTCTTATTCTTCCCAAAGTCTGTTGAAAGTAATCACTTCCTTCTAGAACACATTATTTGAATGAATGAATCCCATGATCCTGGGAGTCCATTCAAGGTGGTTATCACCACTTCTGCATTCTTCACTTCTTGTTTTACCACTTCAAGTTGTTCTTTGATTTGAGAGACCCTTGTAAAGTATGACTGCATGGTCTCTGCATTCTAGATCTTCACATTCTTCAACTGGTTCCTTAAGGTCATATTCCGATTTATGTTCTTCCCTTCAGAAATATGGGTCAAGGAATCAAACATCTTTGGTTTCTTTAGGGAAGACACTTGTGGTACAAGTTGATCTGTGATTGAATCAACAATGATATTCTTGACCTTGACCAAGTTCTTCTTGTGTAAGGCTTTTAGCCTCATCTCCCTCTGGAACTGAAATCTCTCTACTTATGTAAGTGTCCAATTCATTTTCTTCAGAGAGATCATATACCTCCATGCTTGGAATTTGTCAACTTCAACAAGCTTATCATCAAGCTGATGTGATACATCACTTTGAAATGAGAACCTCAAATGCAAATAGCAAAAGATTAGATCTTACCGATTTGAGGTGTCCGTCCCGATTCCGGAGCTAGCTGATCTAGGGTTTGCCATAGAAACCCTAATTTTAAAAACTTAGAATCTTTCAGATCTAATTGGATATAAATATATATCTCTTCAAGTTGAGCTATCCAATGTACTCCTTTTCTGAAAACAGTGGAGGGAAGCTTCCGGAACAGGGAGCCCTAGATTTCCAATTTCTTCTGTAGAAATGCCTGTTACTATTTATGTAGTATCTCTGAAGTTAATGCTCCTCCAAGTCTGAAAATTCTTGCTGAGGTAGCATCGCATGTCCCTGATCCAACACCATAGGTTTCATCAGAATTGGTTTCACTAATTGGGACTTATGATCATTTTCCAAAGGTGACCTGTTACAGGACTGTTCATAACAGTGACATTGTATAGACTTGCATGTCTCACTGGTTCATCTACTGAGTTAGAAACATGGACCACATAAATTACAGTCCGTGCCCTATCTAGAACATCTTCCAAAATTTCATTTGGACCTTTGTATCCTAAGATGTAGCAATTCTCCCCAGGTGACCTGTTTAGGGATGAATTCTAGGAGAGGCTGGAACCCTAACTTGGAGGGATTATATCTCCTAGAATATAGCAAATATGAGCTGAAGCT
Organism: Pseudotsuga menziesii; assembly: GCA_001517045.1. Taxonomy (NCBI): domain Eukaryota; kingdom Viridiplantae; phylum Streptophyta; class Pinopsida; order Pinales; family Pinaceae; genus Pseudotsuga; species Pseudotsuga menziesii. The sequence goes on from LPNX011094710.1 coordinate 87,827, forward strand.
TGGACAGAGTGTACACTAGGATTTTATATTTGGCCTCTGCAATTTTCAGCTCCTGAGCCTTTGCCAATATCGGGATATAGAGAATGTACCAAAACGTAGCAGTTTTAGTATTTAGGGTTTTTCTAGCTCGAGGTCAAACTACGGTTTGACTTTCCCGAAGTTTCACCCAACAAAAAATCTTGATATAGGTCTCTAAACTTTGATTTTGATGAGGAGAACAATCCTATGCTGGGATCGCTCAAAAATTCCTCTTCTGTAGAAAGCCCTAATTTTCGCACCAAAAACTGAAAATGCTTGGAATCGAATTTCACTTTGACAGAAAGATGCGCCCTTCAATGGAGAGTCAGCCTATCATAATTTTGTTGATGGATTGTGGAGAGAGACCTAAAAATTAAGAAGCCCTAGCTTCTGCAGCTACACAATGTCTTCTTCTCAGGTTAGCTCTAATACCATGTTAGATTTTTTAACATTCAAGCTACCATTATGATCTTAGGATCTTTAACTGAGAGAATAACATGCACAACAATAAAACACAAGTGGAACACAAGGGACAAGAGACACAAATAATTTTCCTTGGGGAAACCATAAAGGAGAAAACCCCGCAACTTCCTCAGAGACAGAATCAGCACCAAAGGTAAAACCTGAAAACATAAAGATGATCTCCTGACAGCAGTAGTCTCTCTCTTGTCCCAGCAAATTCTCCTCTCACTCATGCACCCCAATGAGTGAGTGTGTGTGTTGTAAATAGAGAGACACTCTCTATTTATATTCTTTCATTCACTTGGAACCCACTCCAACATGCCGTCCTCACTTAATAATTACTTACTAGAGTTGACATCTCTAGGAGTGTCTAATAACCCTAGTTCCCCACAACTTGTGGGGACTTTTCCTCCTTCGAAAAACAAGGAGGTTTATCCTTAACAGAATGGTGGGGACTATTTCCCTGACTTACAATGACTCACCTAGGGTCAACTTCTCTAGGATAGTATAATAACCCTAGGGCCATTGTGGGGACTTTAACCCTTCGCCAATAGGAGGGTTGCCCACAATGACTTGACATGAATTTCACATTATAGAAACTTCCTGATCGGAACATCGGGGCATGACATTACTCAAGTACATACCAGAATAAACATCATGTTACAATAGATACGAAATACAAGTGAATACATTCCGAAGTTACAATTACATCAACACTCCCTCTTCACTAGGAAGGTATTCTCTCGACACAATTTTCATCACGGGTCTTCTTCTCTGGATCATCTCGTCATCTGCATCTTCAAGTCATCTTCATCTTCAGATTTGGATCATCACTGGATCTGGATCATCACTGGATTTGGATCATCACGGGTCATCATCACTGGATCTGGATCATCCCATGACTTTCACATTATAGAAACTTCCTGATCGAAACATCAGGGCATGACATGACTCAAGTACATCCCAGAATAAACATCGAGTTACAGATAAGAAATACAAGTGAGTACATTCCGAAGTTACAATGACATCAACATGCACTTCTACTTGTGTTCTAGAAACGTTGTGTTTATTAACACTACAACATCTAACAAAAGAAAATTTGTTCTTAAAATAACTCAAATATTGCAATAAGAACCCTATGATTATGAATACATTACATGCCCTTGATCATTGACAAGTATATTGATGACCCACCTGAGTTGGACCTTGGCCGAATTTGCATCATACTATTCACACTCACAACCAACTGCAAAAAAAAGAAAACAAATAGCTATGATACATCATTTTCTCTACAATCAATAAAAATATTCTGAAAATTTACTATAGAGGAAAAATGATGTTATTTGTTCCATATAGAGAACATGAAAACACACTAAAAGCAAGTTGTTGAACATGGTTGGAAGGATATTCTTGTAGGAAATTGCTTGTGGACACCATTAAGAAAAAATTCCCGCCCTTGACAAAAAGTTGGGGCAACATTGATGTTGTAAATGAGGAAATTGCATCTAGAGAAAAAAAATGTTCAATTTCATTGATCTAAGAAGCCATCCATCTAATGCTCTTATGACCGAGAAATATGATATCCACCACGATATGGATTGCAAATTGCAAGAAAAAAATACTTTAACAAATGTTAACAATGCAATTGAGACAATTTCGCATCCATTCCTATTATACACAAAAACATACTATGAATATAGGAAAAAACTAAATGGAAAGCAATAGTGCATAACAAAGCATACTATAATGTGGAAAAAGAACAATCCATCCACAACACTTTAATTGATCTTTATCAGATATGTAGGAACATGGAAAACAACCACTTCAAAGGAATTTTACTATGGACTATTGTGCCATCATAATAAAAATATCCCTAGTGACCCTCTAAAAAAAGGCTTGACAGTTGCATTTACTGGGAAATATGCACAGAATGCAAATGGCACTATAGCCCATTCTGCATTCCATATTCCACTATCATCAGTGGAAATTCTTCTACACTCTTCCAATGTATTGGATACATTGACTAAAGACTATGTGCAACTTCTAGTTTTTCTCATAGATTAGGCTTCACTGATTAGGTCTCAAATGCTACATAACGTTGAAAAACACTTGTGTGAAATTATGCATACACCAACATTGCCATTTGGAAATCTTGATATATTATTTTGGGTGATCTATTTCAAGCTCAACCGATACATGGTTCTTTGATCTTTGAAAACCCAAAATTTCATTCTAAATTATTCCATCCATCTTTTAGGAGGTGTTGATGCCTGGAAAATCCCAGGTACTGACAGTAGGGATTCTCCCCAATAATTATTCCCAATTAGATTGTTTTATCATTTGGAATGGGGAATACGTCCGGTTAGCGTCCCGACTACCATAGAATTAAAGGAATTTTTAAATCTATTTTACCAGTTGCAGACCGTTCCACCATTTATGTGATTTTATGTTTTATAATGAAATGCAAGTGCCTACGCTAAATACAAGTGATAGTGGGTAAGAACCTCACTAGAGATGCGCAAGTCTTCCCTCTGTCTTACCGCTCCTTCCCCACAGTCACTCTAAGAAAGAAATGAACAACTAATCTATTCTAAACTAATTCTAACTATCCCCAGGGAGCAAATTTTATATTGAACTGAGTAAATATACTGCATTGTTTGCACACAGAATCCTATAGATAGCCATTAGATTCTTCATACATAAATACAACAGAAAAATAACACAAAGATAACTCTGTGAAGTTAACACATTTATTACTCATTTTATTGCACAAGATTCAAAATAGAATAATGAAACCATTCATAACTTGCAGAAATAATTTAACAGGTTGGAACGATCTCACATTTATGCAGCAAGCCAAAATAGAAGTAGTTCTCATTCAACAATCCACATAACCATCTTGAATCTCACACAGTCCTTCCTCTAGCGAAATTTTGGTCCTCTTTATTATAAACATAAATAATTCTTTGTACAAAAAGTTTCAGCATGTGTGCGAGAAAAATTCCACTCTCTATTCTACTCCACCTTTACTTATACATTTACAAAATGAATTTTGGTTATCCATGCCCTTTGGGATTCCCTAACTCTTTGATTACAAAACTTTTGTCCTCTAGTTTGCTCACTAGGAAATGGAATAAATACAAAATATTACATAAAATTCTCCACATGAGAATAAAAAAAAACAAGCTAGGTGGGCCCAGCCAATCCATCCACAAATTACTTCCACGTAGTTGCATCTGCAGCTATGGTCTTGAAGTCCATAGGTTCTAATACTCTAACTGACACTTCATGCACAACCAACTGCGACCTTATTTCTAGTACCTTCTATGAAGTGACTCTAAGCTGGTCCTCCAGCAAGTAGTTGCTGACTGTAGCTTGTGCGACTAATCCTTTTACTATTTTCTCCTTGAGACCTTTAATTTGTTGTATGTTGAGCTCATCTTCTTGCAGCCTATCATGAAGTTACTTCAAATTTTCTTCTAATTCTGGAAATTTCTGAAGTCTCCTGGCTGTAGAGGTCTGGCATCTATTATGCATGGTGAGAACACTTTTGTAAAAGTCCATGCATTTATCCAATGTTTTCCCAACTATAGCTGTCAGTCTTGCAGTATCCTTACTGCTGTAATCGATGAGCTCATGTTTGATATGAAAATTTTCTATACTCTTTTGAGGTGAATTTTCTAGAAGTTCTTAATTGGTCTCCAACCAAGTCAATTGACCCTGGATGAATTCTGCAATTCCTTCAGTTCTTGTTCTAAAGTCGGTTGATATTACCGAGATCTCCTCTAATCTAATATCAGCTTTATTAATCTTGTAGACTTCCTCTGCAAGTTTTAACTGCACTTGATAAATTTTCCTCCTGAGTAAGTGGGCATGCTCTCGGAGCAGCGTGATATCCATTTTCCACTCATTTTCTACCTTAAACGAAGACTCCAAAGAACTATTTTGGGCCTCCAGTTCTGCAACTTGGGCTCTTAACTCCTCTCCTTGAGTATCAATTGTGGCCCTTTGTGTTTCCAGCTCTGAAAATTTTCCTTCTAAGTCTTTCTTTTATCCATTGATAATGGTATTTGACAATACCAAGGCATCCCTTTCTGCATCTAGGATCTGATAGGCCTCTTGGAGCCTCTCTAAATCCCAAAGGTTGGCATCATACTTCCTTTTTTGTCTCTCGGCCTACTCCTTTCTCTTTCCTTAAGATTTCTTTCATGTGTGCCATGTTTTCTTTGTATTGGTCAACTGCTCCTTTCAGCTTGCTAACAATATAAGCATTCGCCTATGCAGTTGCAATACCAATTCAAGCCATCTATTCTGGATCTTCCTCTACATTTTTTACAATAGTTTTCTCAATAACTATAGTGACCTCAGGTTGGGTAACCATTTTCAATGTCTTCTCGTATCTCCATACAATGGTTTTCCACTTAGGGTCAAAGAATACATTATTCAAACTTTCAACCTCATGATGCATCGACGAAGTGAAGGGTACCAACCCTAACTCAACCATAGGGAGGTGACCTCCTATGAATATATCTCCCGACGTGGAAGGGAAACTTTTTGGATTATCTTGAGCAGTGTTTTTCTCCTGATTTTCCCTATCCTGACCTTGTTGCTCCTTTTTCCTTGGCTCCTCAACTATGCTATCCGCTTCTTCTTTTTCTCACTCAGCTAACTCTTTCTGTGTTCTTTCTTCCTCTTCCTTCTTTCTAGAAGCTTCTTCTTCTTCTTTTTCTCTATGGGCCTCTTCGACCAACAATTTTCTTGCACCTTCTACTAACCTTCGTGTGGTTTCTTCCTTTCCCCTCTGTGAATCTTCTTCTTCTTGTCTTTTCTGTTTGGAGGTACTGTTGCTGTTGCCTTTGCCTCCTGTGACTATGATTTTCTTCTTGAGACGCTTGTTTAGAGAAGTCATATTACAAGTAATTTGATGTACTTCTTCTTCTTTGTCAAAATGATTAGAGTACTCGAAGTTCACATTCACAAGTGCATGGTGTGCAACCACCTTACCTTGAGCATCATTTCTGTGAAAAATATTTTCACCAAAATGGAATCTTTCTAGATATTTCACAAAATCCAGTGCGCTTTTAACCATGGAAAACTTATAACTACTAACATAGAGTGGAATTGGTAGGAAAACAACCTTCTTCATATCAAACAAATAACTCCTGAAACCATCTAAAAAGAGTTGTCTTACTACTTCTTTGTGTACTACATAATCGGTGGCATACTTGGGAAGCAGTGAAGGGATCTGGTTCCTCCATACATCCTCACGTATGTGCCATATTCAGAAAAGAAATAGTCTCCATATTCCATTATAGCGTCCCAATCACCCTCAGACGGGAATTTACATTCTTCAAAGAAAATTAACTGGTAAAGTGGCATTAAGAACTCCTCATAAATGAGCTTGTAGAAACCGTGATATTTGTGAGCCCATACAATATGGTATGCTGCATAGATGGGCGCTTTTCCTTCCTTCCAACTGCAGTTTAGATTCTCAAATGGATGTAGGAAGAGTATACAGTCAATAAAAAATGATCCCATATAGAATTTAGACTTCAGTCGAAGCAATACTTCATGTGTTGCAGTTATACAGGAGGACAAAATGTTAGCTATGATATCTTCCCAATTGAACACAGTCCCCTCCATGGTTACATGGTACATCAGTGGTATCCACCCAATCTTGTAAAAATTCCCATGAACTCTACCAAAGATCCTATTAAGCATTAGGGATACTAGCCTTTATGAGGTGCGCAGACAGGCAGTCTCATATTTCCCAGATGCCCTTTGTCGAAAGGAATTTCCCTCCGGCGTCATCATCTTTGCACATCCAATGTAATCAATAGTCAGACTATTTAGCTAATAATTTGTCAAAATGACTTCTGAAACTAGAAAATTGTAAGATTTGGCTATGAATGTAGGGGTAAAAGAGGCAAATCCTTTCTCTTCAACATTATACATAATCATCCCTTTCACATCAGCCTTAGATAAAACCCATCCAATCACCTCAAAGAAAGGAAACAGCTCTGGTCATGTGGATACTTTTGTAATCCCCAATCTTAATATGTTTCCAAAGAAGGGTATATCTTCCAGGCCTTCATCTAGAACCTTCTGATCCTTGAGCATATGATAGATCTTCCCCCACTTGAATTCAGGTTCGGTTCCCGTCATAGATCTAGTGTCTTCATAAACTATCTCCACCTGAGGTGTGATTTCTAGGTCTGAGTCTTCTTCAGCAACCTTAGCTTTCTTCTTTCCTTTCTTAGGCATGGTGTCATATGTAGACTGAGCCTATAGAAAACACACCAAAACATGTCTTAGCATCCCTACTATAACAAAACCACATGCATTCATGTATATGAGAAGGCTGAATAACTACTGTAGGAGCTATTATTTTGTTGACAAATCATTTCTTCATAGAACAAGCTTAACTAGTATATCATTTACCATATCATATTTACCCATCGGAAATTACTTTGCATCGTAGAACCTTGCATACCATCCAAACTGACTAAGGAGAACTTGAAAAACATGACGGTAGAACCTAGCTTAATGTAAGGTCAAGACCGGGAAAAAACCCTAGTTTGCATGCGAGCTCTGCTTGAGGCGTCAAAAGCTTTAGCCTTATCGTCTGACATTTTAAAACACAAAGAACAGGCATCACCAAAACAACCTTCAACCTCTGCGCATGACCTTTCTATGAGACTTATGGCATGCAAGATAGCCATCTAGAGACAAACATGGTGAGGTCATGGCACCGACATCACCAGTGCCAACATCTTCTTCTTAGAACCCTACGTTACGAATCCAGATGGAAAACCAGGATTTCAGATCCCTACAGCTTTGACAGCTTGTATCGCCACAAATAGATAATAACTAGTCAAGATAAATCCGATGGAAAACTCGAGTCATCTCAGCCTCGCTATTGCACAACCAGGGCTATGAGAAATCCATGTCTGAACAGAATGAGTAGTTTGTGATTTCTGGGGAAAAAAAGGTGGGACAGGTAGAAAAACTATGGCCAAGGAAAAAATAGGTCAACAAACAAAATTGGATGGTCCATTTAGAAGAAAACCAAGGGCAGGGAAGAAAACCATTTAAAACGACAACTTTAGTCCTGAAACCTAGATGTGTTACCTATTGAGACAGGTCACAAAATCACCATCTACCAATCAAAAGATATAGATTATATCCTACATGGCATGCAAAGCTCGATGACTGCTGAAAATGTGGTGCCAAAAGACCGTAAGCTCCAGATGCTATTTCCCTAGCTTGTAACGGACGCTTAAAACATGTAAGCTTCATACGTTGTAACAACTCCTATCACTTGCATTCACACCGTGAAAATGGCAATGTAACCCATAGACTAAGTATAGGAAAGCACGGGGAGAAACATCTACTGCAGTTAGTAGAGTGTTTATGCCGCACGAGTGTGAAGAAACGTCTTTTGGTGCCTATGTTAAAGTTCATCGGAAAAAACCACGTCAGCGTGCAAGGTGAAAAATATCCAACTACGGTGGCTCGAAAACCATAACCTTTCCGCAACTATCGTCATTATTTACGAAATATTAACCACCAATGCCTTCACTTGAACTTCCCAACGTTGCGGCGCAAGACACGATCAACAACAAGAACACCTAAATGACTTTCTAGCATCAGTTCCGAAAAGCAAAGATAGCCGCCACTATCATCCCTCCCTAGCTAAAACAACTCGATGGAGGACATCGCCTATAGAGGAAATACTTTTCCACTAGTTGTAGCTGCAACACAAAATGCTTTCCAACAAAGGTTAAAAAACACCGCAATGCATAATCGCAACCTCGGTTGGAAAGCCATCGGATGAAAGTTCAAAAGGCATCCGCTGTGTCGGTTGAAAGATGAACTTATTTCCAACGCATCAGACCAAAAACTCATAGAAAACATGGCAAAGCGTCGGACTTAAACAAGCCAAAACCACTCTTCTACGTCGAGTAAAACACAAATATTTTTCCGATACACCGAGTCAAGAAGAACATCGTTAAATCGGCTTAAAAAACGTCGAAAGGAAGAGCATAAAATCTTCGATGTGTCGACGAAAAGACAAAAAAAAATTCAACATTTCGGATCAAAAGGGTTTTCATACTTGGTATGAAAAAGTAAAACTCCTTCAGCTCAATCAAAAATAAAACTAAGTCATGAACAACAATTTTCAAAGGGCAGAAAAAGTCTAAGTAAAACCAAAAGCTAAGAAATTTAAGGGGGGGCCTAAAAAATGCAAATTTTTTGGGGTAGTGGTTGCAGCAACAACAAGAGGAAAATATCAAATGCTTTGGGGTAGTGGTTGCATGAACAACAATTTTCAAAGGGGAGAAAAAATCTAAGTAAAACCAAAAGCTAAGAAATTTAGGGGGGGGGCTAAAAAATGCAATTTTTTTGGGTAGTGGTTGTAGCAGCAACAAGAGGCAAATATCAAATGCTTTGAATTCAAGGAAGTAATGTGTCAAGATGATGAAATTTTCATATCAATCTTGAACAAAATTAGGATATGTAATCAAACAATTGAGAATTTATGCTATTTGAACAAACATTTTTACATATCCTTGCCACATGATCCAAAGTTCCCATACCTTTTCCATCACAACATAGATGTCCAACGTCACAACAAGAAATGTTACTGGCATCATAACCAATTGTGTTGAACACAATTGATAGAAAATTATATTCCACTAAATTAGACATGCATGCAGCCAAATATTTGCATATGCCTTCTACAATAGTGATTAAATAAAAGATGTTTGTTGAACTAGTTGGAGGCAACTTTGTTATTTATGACGGACTAGCCAATGGTGTTGATGGCATATTCAAGCTCTGCACAACAATGGGAAAATATATACTATGGATTGATTTTATAGATCCATCAGTAGGATCATTACAATGAGAAAACATGCAACAATCCTATACATATGAAATAGGAAATACTTAGAAATAGAGTTCACTTGCTAAGCACTAGTGTCCAAGACAACCTATAGGATGAGTACACCAGAGATGCTAGAAATAAAGATGCAACTACAAGAGTTGTTGGAAAAGAAGTATATCAAGCCGAGTGTGTCTCCATGGGGAGCACTAGTTCTATTTGTGAAAAAGAAAGATGGTACACTCAGGTTGTGTATTGATTATAGACAGTTGAACAAAGTCACTGTGAAGAATAAATACCCTTTGCCTCGGATTGATGACCTCTTTGATCAAATGAGAGGAGAAAAGGTATTTTCCAAGATTGACTTGAGGTCTGGTTACCATCAGGTGAGAATCAAGGATGAAGACATTCATAAGACAGACTTCAGAACAAGGTATGGTCCCTATGAGTTTGTAGTGGTACCATTTGGTCTCACAAATGCACCCACTACATTTATGTGCCTTATGAACAGTGTCTTCAGCAGGTATTTGGACAAGTTTGTTCTTGTTTTCCTTGATGACATTATTATTTATTCTAAGAATGAGGAAGAGCATGAAGAGCATTTGAGATTAACATTGAAATTGCTCAGGGAGCACCAGTTGTATGCAAAGCTGAGCAAGTGTGACTTCTATAGAGATAGAATTCAGTACTTGGGTCACATTATCTCAAAAGAGGGTATATTTGTGGACCTTGAAAAGATTGAAGCCATTATGAATTGGCCTACTCTAAGAAATGTGATAGATGTAAGATCTTTTATGGGACTTGTAGGATATTACTGGAGATTCATTGAGGGATTCTCTAAAGTTGCACATGCCATCACTTCTTTGCAAAAGAATGGGGTAAAGTTTGAATGGACATCGAGGTGTGGAGAAAGCTTCCAACAGTTGAAAAATCTTCTCACCAGTGCACTAGTATTGAAAGTTGCAGACCCAAAGAAAGATTTTGTGGTGTGTACCGATGCATGCAGACAAGGGCTTGGAGGAGTCCTTATGCAAGACAACGACGTGATATGTTACGAATCAAGAAAGCTGAAGGCGCATGAGAAGAACTATGCCACTCATGATCTAGAGCTTGCAGCTATAGTACATGCTCTAAAGATGTGGAGGCATTACTTGATGGGTAGAATATTTGAACTAAGGAGAGACCATTGTGGTTTGAAGTATCTCTTTGATCAACCTACTCTAAATGTTACGCAAGCGATATGGCTGTAGTTTTTGTGTGAGTTTGACTTTGAAATCAAGCACATAAAGGGGAAAGAGAACAATTTAGCTAATGCACTCAGCCGGAAGGTGCAGGAAATGCATGTGGCATCTCTTAGTATTTTCCAATCAGATTTAAGGCAGCAGATTGTTAATCATACTGTTGAAGATGAATTGTATGAGCAAGTAAAAGACAAGTTGCAGCAGCAAAGTCTTGAGAAGAGGTATGAGGGATATAAATTGGAAGAAGATGGACTTCTTACTTATAAACACAGAATTTATATTCCAAATGTAGCAGAGTTGAGGAGAGTTGTTATGGATGAAATCCATCAAGCTCCGTATTCTGGCCACCCAGGATACCAAAAGACAATTGCTACAGCCAGAAAGTAGTACTTTTGGCCAGGAATGAAAAAGGACATGGCTGAATACATTTCAAGGTGCATGAAATGTCAGTAGGTAAAGGTTGAGCATCAACACCCAGCAGGTTTGTTGCAGCCTTTGCCAGTTCCAGAATGGAAATGGGAAGTTATTTCCATGGATTTTATTACAGGATTGCCGATGACTTGGAGACAACATGATTCCATCATGGTTGTGGTAGACAAGTTTACAAAGGCAGCGCATTTTATACCAATGAAGTCTACGCCTAAGACTGATGATATTGCAAAGACAATCATGAAGGAGATTTTCAAATTGCATGGATTTCCTAAGGCAATAGTCTCTGAAAGAGATGTCAAGTTCACTTCCAATTTTTGGAAGGGGTTGTTTGCAGATTTGGGTACAAAGCTAAACTTCAGCACTTCATACCATCCTCAGACAAATGGGCAGATAGAGAGAGTTAACCAAGTTCTTGAAGATATGCTTCACATGTACGTGATGGACAGACCAACCAAGTGGGAAGATTACTTACACTTGGTATAGTTTGCTTATAACAATGGATAACAGGCATCCTTTGGGATGAGTCTGTATGAAGAAGGTGTAGGACACCAGTGACTTGGGATAATCCGGTGAATAGGTTTGTGCTTGGTCTAGAATTGCTCAAGGAAATGGAGCAAGAGGTTGTAAATATCAGGTAGAATCTGAAAACAGCACAGGACAGACATAAAATCTATGCAGATAAGCATAGGGTGAACAAGGAGTTCAGTGTTGGGGGTCATGTTTACCTCAGAGTGAGGGAAAAGAAAAGTTCCTTGAAACTTGGAAGTTGTGCCAAGCTGTCACCAAGATATTGTGGGCCATTTGAAGTGTTTGAAAGAATAGGGTCAGTTGCATATAGACTTTCATTGCTTGCTAGCACTAGAGCTCATAATGTCTTTCATGTTTCTTTGCTTAAGAAATATGTACATGATCCTAACCATGTGATAAATTGGGATGTGATTCAGGTGGAACCCGAGGGAGAGTTCCAAATCGAGTCAATGCGCATCCTCGACAACAAAGTCATAATGCTCCAAAACCATGCCATAGGGTAGGTAAAGGTGCAATGGGAGCACTACGGGCCTGAAGAGGCTACATGGGAGCTGGAGGATTCCATGTGATTCGCACATCCATTTTTGTTCAATTCTGTGGAACACTGAGGCGATACCAGTGTAGAATTTTGTTCACTTTTGTAAAGCACTAAGGACAGTGCTATTGAAGGGGGAGGGGAATGTAACACCCTGGTTTTTGACCCCATTTGCATTAAATGTACATGATGTATATATTGTAATTAATCGTGGTGTGGAGCTAAAGAAAAAATCCCCACCATCGATTTGGTTGTTTTATGTTTCGGCGATTGAAATCGTTGCCGATGCAATATTGTGCTATCTGACACATATTAATTATGGCATCATGTAATTATGCATTTTTTAATTAAAATGAACCCCAACCAGCTATGTCAATGCAACCATAATGAAAAGGGCATGATATTCCTAAGGATAGGGAGGGAAATTATTTAACCCTTGGGAGCCATTGGGGAAAATCCAAGTGTCAACTACCACATTAAAACCTCTATTGTTAGTTGGACAGTTATTGCTGGGTAGTGGTGTGTGGCAGGACTGTCAGTCCTTTCCCACATGTACACTCCACCAGCAGACTCTTCACCCTCACGTGGGCAAGGAAACCTCATGACCCCATTCTTCCATTCTTGCCCATCCTCACGCAGGACAGTCTCCCTTCTCCTCATGCGCAGATTTGGGATTTTTCCTCACGTAGTCACCCAGTTTTCACACGGGCATGCAGTGACTAGTTTAGTCTTCATTTCCAATTCTGGGATGTGTGTGTATTTTTCCACACCAGATTGTGGTTATGTGTATTAGTTTCCATGCTGAGAGTCTGATCTTGTCTTCCCATTTCAGGCTGTGTATTTCCCGTGGCTTCAGTGGTGAGATAGGGGTTATTGTTTTCCCCATGTGTGTGGGTTGCTGCTGAGTTGTTTTGGCCACATTAGGGCCAAGAACAACTCTGAAATTTCTTTTCTCAGTTTGCGTTTCGTTCACCATTCTTGGTTTCCATTGTGTTCCCTTTTTCTTTCATAGAGCTGTAAGTTGCTTTTTTTGCTATGTATATGTAGTGGTTGGTCTTTGGACTGTGTTGGAGTGGGAATGGAGGTGTGGTATGCTTGATAAACCTGGTGTGTTTGGGAACCACACAGATAGAGCTAGAGGGTTGGATTTCTTCTCCACAACCCCTAAATATCACTCGAAGGGAATTCAGGGCCTAAGGGACTGCGTAGCAGAGAAGGGACTGATTCCTTATGTTGGGTGTGTGTGGGTGTCCTAGAAGTTAGCCTAGCTCTAGTGTAGGTGTCCTTAGCTCTTCATTGAGCCCACCAACTTAGCATTCATCTTTTTCTAGCTCCGTGATGGCCTGATAAACCCAACTGTGTCGGCTTGGATGATTTGTGTATCTTTAGCTATGTGTGATCCTTCTTAGTTCCTTATTCCTTAGGGAATCATGCCCAGCTCAAGGGTCGCAGTGTCACTGAGAGATTAAGTAGCACACCGGCCTATGGTTGGGTGGAACGTTGCGATGACGTAGCTGGTTGGAGGACAAATTCTTCATAAGATAAGTATTCTTGTGTTCAATCTTTGCAATCATATTTGATGTTTAATAAATTATGATGAACATGTTGAATTCCTGAATGTATGTTTTGCTTCCGCTGTATGATGAATAATTATGCATCTCTGCATGTTTTTACTTCAAATAATTTCAGTTATATGTATGTACATGTTCATGGGGCTAGTTGCCTGGATAGTTCATGGTATGGTAGCATCCTCCTCACTGGTCGGAGGGTCGGGGACATTACAATCACTCAATCCAAATACATATCAGACCTATTAGTCAAGTTTAACATGGCTGAATATAGAGCTGCTCCATTCCCTTTCCTTTAAGGGATCAGCCTTGAAGAAGGAAAAAGCACATCTCCCATGGACTGCACTATTTATCGACAGTTGATTGGTAGCTTGTTGTACTTGACTCATTCTCGGCCTGATATATGTTATGCCGTGAATGATGTATCAAGATACATGCAGCAGCCCCATGATCTTCATTGGAAGGCAGCCAAGAGGATCCTCCAATACATTCAGGGAACTAGGACCTATGGCATTCACTATGCTGCAAACTCCGAGTTAGAGCTGGTTGGATACACATATTTCGATTGGGAAAGTGATTCTATTGATCAGAAGTCTACTTCTGGATATTTTTTCATGTTTGGTGGTGGCCCCATTTGCTGGTCTAGCAAAAAGCAGGCCGCCATAGCATTGTCTTCAGCAGAGGTCGAGTACCGAGGAGCAGTGAATGCTTGCATCCAAGCTGTTTGGTTGCAAGGAATTGTTTCAGAGTTTGATCTTGGTAGTACTTTGTCCACTGTCCTCTTTTGTGACAATAAAAGTGCTATTAAGATATCCACAGATCCAGTTACCAGGAAGAGGACCAAGCATGTAGAGATACACATGCACTATATCAGGGAGCTAGTGCATGCTATGACCATCATTCTGCAATACTGCTCGACCAATGAGAAAATTGTAGACAAATTCACCAAGATATTTTCAGAAAAGAAGTTCACTTACCTTTGTTCACTGTTGGGGGTGATTTCATCAGGGTGATCCAACTACTTTCAGTGTTCAGCTTGAGGGGGGGGGGAGGTTTCCCATTGGGTTTTCCCTCTTTTCCTCACTTAGTTTTTTTTTAACATTGTTTGAGTTTAAGTATTGTACAGGGTGACCTGTGGCATTTGTTGTTGGGGCCCTAGCATTCTTATGCACTTTATTTTTTCTACTTCTTTTGATTATAGCTTAAGGGTGGGTGTTGGAGACATTTACCACCATATACACTCATTTTGGTCAATTTGGCCTAGTTAAACCACTATCCTAAGTTTTATTGACTTAATTGACATCAAAGGACCATTGTATGACATCAGCATGAGCACACCCACACCTACCTTCAGTCAAGGAGGCCAACTAAGCCTTCTCCTTCATTCAAGGAGGCTAATTGGAGCACTCCGGGGGTGATCTGAGTGTCATAAATGCCCCATATTGCTAACTGATGGTTACAACCAGTTAAACAAAGTAGTGAAGGCACCTCATTTCATTAAATTGATTATCAGGCACTGCTTCCACTCAAGCACCGCTTCCTGATTGCTGATCACAGGTGGTGGCACCGCCTTCGGCTAACTAAGTTTAGGTGGTGGCACCGCTTATTGCCCATTGTGCATGTGCGGTTCCCTGTAGATGTCCAAAAAAGGAAAATTGTGAAAAAGTAAAATTAATTAGTGTGCAACTAGAATTTAAATCATGAATTAATAGTAATTGAAAGCAAAAAAAGTGAGAACAACCCAGATCTGAAAAGATCTGATGATACCAAACCAAAATCTCATTAGATCAGCTAGTATATCTGGTTGAACTGATAAAATAATGGACCTTGGATTTCAGACAAGTGTTTGAAAAGACTAAGGAAGATCATATCAGCTGAAGCTCTTTCCCAACGAAGTCACTAGATTTGTAGCTAGGAATTTTGCACCTCCTGCAGATAGGAGTTGTTCCTCTAGTTTGAATGGTTCAGATCTAGAACAAATGATACACGACAAGATTGGAATACATTCCCTAGAATGGGTGGAGATCTGGAATCAAGTCACTTTTATGTGATAGTATAGTTGTTTCCTGTAAAGATGATCCTTCACGAATGTACCTGCATAATCACAAGAAAACAACAAACAAGATCGAATAGAACCAGAATATAATCCACTATTCTATATTGATGATTAAGGAATTCAATAATAAAACATACGATAACGAAACAATATATTTTATGGGAAAGGAACCAATTTTGCATTAGATAATAGAGAAGAAGTTTACAACCTATGCCTTGGTGTCGATGTACTCCTTCACAAAGTCAACATCTCATCCCCAATAGCTCCAACTTTCTCCCTCAAGATCACTTAACTAATTTAGGCCAGAATATCAAAGCAACAACATAACTTTACTCTCTCCTCAACCTTGGAAAATGAGCTTGCTTTTATAAGCTTGGGATGGATAGTGATGGTTGAGAAATTTGTGGATGAGGTGGAAGGGAGATCCCAAAAGGATGGATCTCGAGTCCAAGTAGCCCTAGGAGGTATGGATGAGGTTGGCACGAAGCCTCTATTTGAGAATTTTTGTGAAGACTTCTCTTTTTCACTTTTTACCAAGGGCACCGCTTCTCCTCCACTATAACAGAGCAGTGCTAAGGCAAAACCGCTCATTGTATACAGGCCATAATTGGTGGCACCACTTACTGTCAAGAGGCAGTAAGTGTTACCTGAGTTTTATGAAGGAGGTAATGCACCTTGCTAGCTCGTCAAAGGAGGTGCTCAACTTATGCTTGTAAAACTGTAAGCAATGAGGAAAAAATAGTATTTCACTTCATATTTTGGGATTTTAGGGCTAATATGATGTTTGGTTTCTCTGCACATGGTGGTGATGATATTTTGGTGTAACAATGCCTCACATTCCATACATACAAAATATTCCTTATGGGGATACATAAAAAAATGCCTCCCTTAGGCTATGACAAGAACATGTACAAAGAGGCTCCTTACAGCATACAAAACTGAAACCCATGAGCACTACTAACTGATGGAGCACCACCAAATAGTGGAGTGCATGGCCCCAATATGGCTAGTGGGGGGGAAACCTATGGAGGCGATACCATTGGATCTAGGACTGGTCTAAGTCCTAGTACAGGTTTTGACCCTATTGGTGGTGGTATGGGTCCTCCCTATGCTTCCCTCGTAAGATGACCATCTATAGAAATTTAATGCATCAACTGACACCAGCTAGGACCATAAGTAGTTGGAATCCTCATACACTATGATAACTTCTCCTCACCTATAGAAGCAAATGGATGCTCATCCATGTCAACGACTAGAGTGGTTAATTGCCACTCCAAGTTTGCTAGCTCAACAACATCCAGTCCTCCTTTGAGGACAAAATCACATGTTCATGTTTCTCCCCTTGTTGCTCCTCTTGATCCCGCAAGGACTCACGATCATGTAACTGAGGACAACAAGGAGCTAGGGGTGGTGGTATGTCACCAACTTTAGGTACCTCAAGTGGTTGAATTTGTCTAATATCTGCATCAAACATCACTAGGTGTCAATACTTAATATATATACATAAAAAAATAGATGTGCATGTAAAAATGGATAAAATAGGTATACTAATATCGTAATCATCTCGGAAATCCCATCCATGTAGAGGCACATGTTTTTGGAATATACACCAATGCTGAGAGGGGGGGTGAATCAATATTGGAAAATTTTGTCAAATTTTACTTCTTCAACTTTAAACACTTATCACATACTCAATCGTATTAGTAGAAATTAACATTAAGACACAATAAACATATATTTTATGTGGAAACCCAAAAAGGGAGGAGACCACAAAAATATTTTCTTATATCAAATCAAAATTATATTCTTTATAGGGTTCAACCTGTGAGGGACACCAATCCCTGATTTACAAGCACCAACTTGAAGGAGGTACCAACCCCCTAATGTACAAGCACCAACTTGAAGGAAGCACCAACCCCTGAGCAGAGCACCAAAATACTGTTACAATGTTTGCAAGCACCAACTTGCTAGAGAGACCAATCCCCTTGGTTGAAAACCAACTTAGAAAATATTGTGTAGGCACCCACCTACTTGCTATCTTCAATCAACTATAAACATGCTAGTACAACCATCTTCAAATAAGTCTTGTTCTTGGTCTTCAATCTATACTTTATCAGCTTTGTGTTCACTCTTTGTCTATGCATATGTGACTTCGTTCTCAGTCTATAGGTTATCTTGATATTAGGAATCCTTGTTACACCAAAAAAAATTTCATTTAGCCAACTTTGATTTCGGTAATGCCCTTCAATTATGGTACCCCTTCGACATTTATATTTAGACAATCCTATATCTATAACATTGTCCTCAAAAAAATTCTTCACTTGCACATGATACACAAATTATTTGTTTCTCACAAAAGGATTGCGTCTCTGCATTTATTTACTTAATTCTTCATGCTGTGAATTCTCTCAGAACACAGAGGTATTTCTCATTCTCAAAACAGATCATCATCTCATAAATTTCAATCGTGTTGTTTCCATGGTTTTCAAACTTTCTTTCATCAACGTCTTTGTCATTCTTGTAACACTACTTCCTATAGTTTTTGTAACACTAATTCCCATAGTAACACCTTTAATGCCCTTCCTATAATAACACTTCACTGCACTTCCCATAATGACACTTCACTACACTTCCCATAATGACACTTCACTTACTTCATGTAATCAATCACTCATGCACTACATCTCAACAATTAATCTCAAAGCCTCTTTTCCCCAGAACTGCATAACTTCATTCTCTTTTCAGGTCATAAAAAGGGAGGAAATTTCTCAATGTTTCCTAGATCTCATCTCAAATCATCACACACACTTATGCACATCCTACAATCTCAATACACAAGTCTTATCCCAACAAATAGCATTTTTTTTTGCATCCCCTTCTTTGTATGACTTGAACTCCATTCCTGTAATGACATCCTTTCTGCAAAGATAAAATCAACACCCCAGAAAAAAATTTAGCTTATATATTGCATGTTTATTAAAAAAATAAAACTCTTCATCGTGCCTCAGAGGCTCAACGTTAATCCACACTTCACTTCACAAATGCACTAAACTTCTTTATATTTATATGGTTCATTTTAATTTGATGTGTACCTATTCATTTTTAACATAGAGTTTTACTTTGTTGAGTTGACTTGTTTATGGACAATGTGTGTATTTGAACTATGGTGAGCCGACTTATTTATGGGTAACATACCACTAAACATGGGTATAAGGTCACACCATTTCCATTCACAGGGGAATAACTTGTTTGTGAAGATTTCAACATTGTTAAATCATAATGTTCATATCTTGTTTATAGGTGGACTTAACAACTAATTAAATTCATCTTGAGTAGGACTTCAGCTGAAATCACATCCTCATTTTCAGTAAAGATGTCCTATTCAACCGATTTCACAACCTATAGGAGTTCCACTAGTTCATTCTACAATTCCGATAGTTGTTGTTACCTTAATGAAATATGGTAGTTCATTCTGTAGTTCCGGTAGTTGTTGTCTACAATTATTGTAGTTACAACTTACATGAATAATTGATTCTAGTTGTTCACTCTATAGTTCGGGTAGTTGTTGTCTGCAATTCTGAAAGTCATAAGTCACATGAATCCGTGTTTCCTGTAGTGCATGGCTTATTACTGGAAGTCTGTGGTTCCTACAATAACTTAGCTCTATGTTTTGCATGATCTTTCAATCACACTTATGGACCTATCATGACCATTTTACTTCTTATCTACATTTGTGGACCCATTGCAAGAATATGATCCAATGAATGGTTTGCTCATTGATTTTTTCCTTTTTAGTTTTAGTAGTTGATTTTTACAATTATTGTAACAAAGATGAGTTTTGATAACATTATGCTATTATTGGAATTCTTGTAGCGGAGTGTTACATTAATGTATTTATGGTATGATAGTGAAACTTTACATTGTTGTTTCGATAAGTGACTAGGTTGTGTTGACTTTCAAAGTGCAACACCAAGCCTTCATAATGATACTAGAAACTACAAAGACTTCATGTATACATTTCACTCTAAGCTCCTTAATGCCAGTGAAATCTCATTATCAATGCCACATTAAGAGCTACTTTGACATCAATGACAACAATTTCTCAACATAGTTCACTGTAGGTCCCCACGATAATCCATGCCACTCTAGGTGTACCTCTCCATAGCATTGATCCCTTGCCTCCAGAACTACAAGTGGTATTCCATAAAGACATGGACTACCTCTTCTCCACCAATATCAAGTATCATTCATCCCCAAAGGCCATTCAAGTATCCCTTGGATATATTAATGGTACCATCACATGCACTCAGAGCAATGGAAACCACTCAAAGAAGAAGGAGCAATATGATACCATAGATGAACTGACCATGGACCTTATTGACCAATAAGGTCATCATCTCATGCAATATCTAGAGCATCATACACCCCCATGCCACCTGGTTCCCACCCATCACCCACTCCATCAATAGTATGTGGCCTCCATGAGTCCTATGAGTGATCATCACCCCAAGCACTCAAACCATCATTTCCACCACTTCCCGGATAGATAGATATTGAATGTGGGAAATACTAATATGGTTGACACTCTTGGACATTATATCTCCATGACAATACTAATCAATCAATATACCAAACGAGTACATCTCTTGTGGTTCAAAGCTACTTACTAAAGACCTCGTCAAAATCCAAACACATCATCATGCAAAAAGATGCAAAAGAAAACTTGATTTTAGATGTAGGTTCAAATTCCCCTTGCCTCCATTTGACTAGACCAACATTTTGCATCCACTTGAAAATGACACAATTGGTTACCAAAAAAATCCAAAGGACCTTTTCCATATCCTAGAACATAAATCTTACTCTGATAATATTCTATTCGATGCATTCTTCCAAGATCTACATATGTCTAGAGAAGAGTATATTACTATCTTGTGTTAAAGCCTTGCGTGCCATGTTCTACTACTAAGCATAAATCCATGTTACACTAGGATAGATACATTTGCAAAACAAATCCCAACTCTATTCCATGCCAACATAGATGCAAAATTAATTCTTGATGCCTATACTGCTGCAACATTTGTAGTTCCTACATGACAAAAATGGATCATACAATGAAATCTGCTTTAAAACCAAATTAGGGAATGCAATTATATCAATGACAACAACTTTGAGACAATCAATAAGCTTGGAAATGACCTTATTAACATGAAACATATGTCAAGCCATCAAGATATGCACATTGTCCTTTCTCTGCACTGCTAGATTTTTTATCATTCAAACTACCATTATGATCTTAGGATCTTTAATTGAGAGAATAACATGCACATCAATAAAACACAAGCACAACACAAGAGACAAGAGACACAAAGAATTTTCCTCAGGGAAACCATAAAAGAGAAAACCCCACAACTTCCTCAGAGATAGAATCAACACCAAAGGTAAAACCCAAAAACATAAAGATGATCTCCTTACAGCAGTAGTCTCTCTCTTGTCCCAACAACTTCTCCTCTCACTCTTGCGCCCCAATGAGTGAGTGTCTGTGTTGTCAATAGAGAGACTCACTCTCTATTTATATTCTTCCGTTCACTTGGAACCCACTCCAACATGTCAGCCTCACTTAGCAATTACTTACTAGAGCTGACATCTCTAGGAGTGTCTAATAACCCTAGTGCCCCACAACTTGTGGGGACTTTGCCTCCTCCGACCAATAAGGAGGTTTATCCTTAACATAATGGTGGGGACTATTTCCCTGACTTACAATGACTCACATAGGGTCAACTTCTCTAGGATAGTCTAATAACCCTAGGGCCCCATAATTGTGGGGACTTTAACCCTTGACCAATAGGAGGGTTACCCACAATGACTTGACATGACTTTCACATTATAGAAACTTCCTGATCAGAACATCGAGGCATGACATGACTCAAGTACATCACGGAATAAACATCGGGTTACAACAGATATGAAATACAAGTGAACACATTTCGAAGTTACAATTACATCAACACTCCCTCTTAACTAGGAAGGTATTCTATTGACACAATTTTCATCACTGGTCTTCTTCTCTGGATCATCTCGTCATCTGCATCTTCAAGTCATATTTGTCTTCAAGTCATCTTCATATTCATATCTGGATCATCACTGGATCTAGATCATCATCACAGGATCTGGATCATCACGAGTCATCATCATTGGATATGGATCATTACTCGATTTGGATCATCACTGAACATCATCACTGGATCTGGATCATCACTCGATCTAGATCATCACTGGATCTAGATCATCACTCGATCTCGATCATCACCGCTGAATCATCATCATTGGATCTAGATCCTCACTCGATCTGGATCAGTACCACGGGTGTTATCTCATGATTCTTCTCGTCATAGGAAATTATACATAGCCATCCCTTTTTCATGCTGGTTGTAGGCCTAGCCACCATGTAGGTCTTCTTCAGCACTTACATTTGACCTACTCATTAGAAAGGCACACCCAGAACTTACATCTGACATACTTGTCAGAAAGGCACGCCCAACACTCACATTTGATCATATAGGAAATCCTATAATCACATCAGAAAGGCCCAGCACTCACATTCACCATCATGATAGGACACAACTACCATCATATGTGAAAAGGATTAGCACTTACATCTAACCTACTCATCAGAAAGGCATGCACTCACATCTGTTCTTGTAGGAACCAAATCCTATAGTCACATCAGAATGGCCCCCAGTCCTAGACTGTGCTACCTTGTAACTGACCAGGTGCCTCCATTCTCCCAGATAATGGAAATTGCCCTTACATTGGACCTACTCACTAGAATGGCCCAACACTTACATTTGAACTACTCGCCAGAAGGGCATGCACTCACATCTGATCTCGTAGGAACCAAATCATACACCCTCATTAGAATGGCCCCCAGTTCCGGACTGAGCTACTTGGTAACTGACCAGGTGCCTCCACTCTCCCAGAGAGTGGCAGCTGCCCTTACATCTGACTTACTCACCAGAATGGCCAACACTCACATCTGACATGGCAGGAACCTAATCCTTTAACCATGAAATAATGGTTCATCCCTTACATCTGACCTGCTCGTCATAATGGCTCTCTCAATCCCAGACTAGGTGTTCCTGGTAACTGACCAGGTCCCTCTATTCCCAGAATGGAATTCAACACTCATATCTAACATGGAAGGATCCAAATGCTCTCACCATGACATAATTACTTAGCCCTTATATCTGACCTGCTCGTCAAAATGGCTTCCAGACTCGTCACTTCCCCTTGGAAGGGACCTCGATCTGGGGAACACCAAGCTTCTCCCTGAAGTACTCAAACTTCACTCTAGCCAATGGATTCATCAACACATCAGCTATCTGATCATCTATCGCAACATACTGGAGCTTCACTGCTCCCCTCTACACCATATCCTTGATATAGTGATACTTGATCTCGATATGCTTTGACTTGTCATGGAACACTAGATTCTTTGAGAACTTCACACAGCTCTGGTTGTCACAATGTATGCAAGTAGCATCCAACTGGAGATCAAATAAATCAGACAATAGCTTCCTCAGCCATACTACCTCACAACTAGTTGAACAAGCTGTGACATACTCTGCTTCAGTTGTACTTAGTGCCACACAGAATTGCTTTCTGCTAAACCAAGAGATTGCACCTGATCCCATACTGAAGCAACACCCTGAAGTGCTCTTCCTATCGATGGCACTACCTGCCCAATCTGAATCAACATAACCCTGCAGGTTAATCTTCTGATTCAGATCGTACTTGAGCCCATAATCAACTGTACCCCTTAGGTACCTTAGAATATGCTTTGTAGCAATCAGGTGAACATTTCTCGGATCTGTCAAGAAATGGCTCAAGGTGTTCACAGCAAAGCAAATGTCTGGTCTCATGTTCATCAGGTACATCAAGGACCCAATCATCTAACGATACATCATAGCATCAACTGACTCTGATGAAGCATCACTCAATAGCTTCAAGTTCGATGCCATAGGTGTGGTCATGCAGTCCATCATCCTGAACCTATTCAGGATCTCTACTGCATACTTCCCTTGTCCACACCTCCATTCCTAGAACATAGTGCATCAACACATATCAGGAGCATCACTGGTCTTTCGCCTTCAACCTTGAAGCAAAGGTTGGAATCCACTTTATTCTCAATAAATCCTAGAGTCATCAGTAAGCTATCCATCTTGTCGTACCATGTCGAACCTCAGGATCTTCTTACATCCCAAAATAAACATCGGCTTACAATAGATAAGAAATACAAGTGAATACATTCCGAATTTACAATTACATCAACATGCACTTGTACTTGTGTTCTACAAAAGTTGTGTTTATTAACACTACAACATCTAACAAAAGAAAATTTGTTCTTAAAATAACTCAAATATTGCAATAATAACCCTATGATTATGAATACATTGCATGCCCTTGATCATTGACAAGTATATTGATGACCCATCTGAGTTGGAGCTTGGCTGAATTTGCATCATACTATTCACACTCACAACCAACTGCAAAAAAAAGAAAACAAATAGTTATGATACATCATTTTTGCTACAATCAATAAAAATATTCTGAAAATTTACTATAGAGGAAAAATGATGTTATTTGTTCCATATAGAGAATATGAAAACACACTAAAAGCAAGTTGTCGAACATGGTTAGAAGGATATTCTTGTAGGAAATTGCTTGTGGACACCATTAAGAAAAAATTCCCACCCTTGACAAAAAGTTGGGGCAACATTAATGTTGTAAATGAGGAAATTGCATCTAGAGAAAAACAAATGTTCAATTTCATTGATCTAACAGGCCATCCATATGATGCTCTTATGACCAAGAAATATGATATCCACCACGATATGGATTGCAAATTGCAAGGAAAAAATACTTTAACAAATGTTAACAATGCAATTGAGAGAATTTCGCATCCATTCCTATTATACACAAAAACATACTATGAATATAGGAAAAAACTAGATGAAAAGCAACAGTGCATAACAAAGCATACTATAATGTGGAAAAAGGACAATCCATCCACACCACTTTAATTAATCTTTATCAGAGATGTAGGAACATGGAAAACAACAACTTCAAAGGAAATTTACTATGGACTATTGCGCCATCATAATAAAAATATCCATAGTGACCCTCTAAAAAAGGTCTTGACAGTTGCATTTACTAGGAAATACGTACACAATGCAAATGGCACTATAGCCCATTCTGCATTACATATTCCACTATCATCAGTGGAAATTCTTCTACACTCTTCCAATGTATTGGATACATTGGATAAAGACTATGTGCAACTTCTACTTTTTCTCATCGATTAGGCGTCATTGATTAGGTCTCGAATGCTACATAACGTTGACAAACACTTGTGTGAAATTATGCATACACCAACATTGCCATTTGGCAATCTTGATATATTTTTTTTGGTGATCTATTTCAAGCTCAACCGATACGTGGTTCTTGGATCTTTGAAAACCCAAAATTCCATTCTCAAATAATTCCATCCACCTTTTAGGAGGTGTTGATGCCTAGAAAATCCTAGGTACCGATAGTAGGGATTCTCCCCAATAATCGTTCCCAATTAGATCGTTTATCATTTGGAATGGGGAATACGTCTAGTTAGCAGCTTGACTACCATAGAATTAAAGGAATTTTTAAATCTATTTTACCGGTTTCGGACCGGTCCACCATTTATGTGATTTTATGTTTTATAATGAAATGCAAGTGCCTACATTAAATGCAAGTGATAGTGGGTAAGAACCTCACTAGAGATGCGCAGTTCTTTCCTCCGTCTTACCACTCCTTCCCCACAGTCACTCTACGAAAGAAATGAACAACTAATCTATTCTAAACTAATTCTAACTATCCCCAGAAAGCAAAGTTTATATTCAAATGAGTAAATATACTATATTGTTTGCACACAGAATCCTATAGATAGCCATTAGATTCTTCATACATAAATACAACAAAAAAGTGACACAAAGATAACTTTGTGAAGTTAAAACATTTATTACTCATTTTATTGCACAAGATTCAAAATAGAATAATGAAACCATTCATAACTTGCAGAAATAATTTAGCAGGTTGGAACGATCTCACATTTATGTAGCAAGCCAAAATAGAAGTAGTTCTCATTCAACAATCCACATAACCATCTTAAATCTCACACAGTCCTTCCTCTAGCGAAATTTTGGTCCTCTTTATTATAAACATAAATAGTTCTCCTTACAAAAAGTTTCATCATGTGTGCCAGAAAAATTCCACTATCTATTCTACTCTACCTTTACTTATACATTTACAAAATGAATTTTGGTTATCCATGCCCTTTGGGCTTCCCTAACTCTTTGATTACAAAACTTTTGTCCTCTAGTGTGCTCACTAGGAAATGGAATAAATACAAAATATTACATAAAATTCTCCACATGAGAATAAAACAAAACAACCTAGGTGGGCCCAGCCAATCCATCCACGAATTACTTCCACATAGTTGCATCTACAGCTATGGTCCTGAAGTCCATAGGTTCTAATACTCTAACTAACACTTCATGCACAGCCAACTACGACCTTATTTCTGCTACCTTCTATGGAGTGACTCTAAGTTAGTCCTCCAGCAAGCAATTGTTGACTGTAGCTTGTGCGACTAATCCTTTTACTATTTTCTCATTGAGACCTTTTATCTGTTGTATGTTGAGCTTATCTTCTTGCAGCCTATCATGAAGTTACTTCAAATTTTCTTCTTTTTCTAGAAATTCTTGAAGTCTCCTGGCTGTAGAGGTCTGGCATCTATTATGCGTGGTGAAAACCCTTTTGTAAAATTCCATGCATTTATCCAATGTTTTCCCAGCTGCAGCTGTCAGTCTTGCAGTAGCCTTGCTGTTGTATTCCATGAGCTCATGTTCGATATGAAAATTTTCTATACTCTTTTGAGGCACATTTTATGGAATTTCTTCATTGGTCTCCAACCAAGTCAATTGACCCTGGATGAATTCTGCAATTCCTTCAATTCTTGTTCTAAAGTCGGTTGATATTACCGAGATCTCCTCTAATCTAATATCGGCTTACTTAATATTGTAGACTTCATCTGCAAGTTTTAACTACACTTGATAAATTTTCCTCCTGAGTAAGAGGGCATGCTCTCGGAGCGGCGTGATATCCATTTTCCACTCATTTTTTTCCTTAAACGGAGACTCCAAAGAACTGTTTTGGGCCTCCAGTTCTGCAACTTAGGCTCTTAACTCCTCTCCTTGAGTATCAGTTGTGGCCCTTTGTGTTTCTAGCTCTGAAATTTTTCCTTCTAAGTCTTTCTTTTCTCCATGGATAATGGTATTTGACAATACCAAGGCATCCTGTTATCCCTAAAGTTGGACCTAGACTACAAGGGATCCAAGCTTAAGGAAATCTTAAGTCTGATAAAGACTAAATCAAAATAAAATCAAATCAAAATACAAA
>LPNX011094710.1:118291-152467 GCA_001517045.1 Pseudotsuga menziesii
TCTTTGCTACTTACAAACCACTTACAAACCACTGACTGAATCTGCAAACTGAAAGAATCTTCTCACAAAACTCTGATCGCACTGTACAAACTTTAACAAACTGCTTGAAANTCTGGCTCCATCTGGGGATGGCATGCTCCCTGTGAGCTGCCAAGAACAAGTAGACATGTGCCTTGTCCATTGGGCTGGAGTCTTCATTATTCATCTCTGCTACTTACAAACCACTTACAAACCACTGATTGAATCTGCAAACTGAAAGAATCTTCTCACAAAACTCTGATCGCACTGTACAAACTTTAACAAACTGCTTGAAACATCAAGCTTATTTATTTACAGCTTCNCATCCCTTTCTGCTTCCAGGATTTGGTAGGCCTCTTGGAGCCTCTCTAAATCCGAAAGGGTTGCATCATACTTCCTTTTTGTCTCTTGGCCTACTCCTTGATGTTTCCTTAAGATTTCTTTCATTTGCGCCATCTTTTCTTTGTATTGGTCAACTGCTCCTTTCAGCTTGCTAACATTATAAGCATTCACCTGTGCAGTTGCAATATCAATTCAGGCCATCTACTCTGGATCTTCCTCTACATTTTTTACAACAGTTTTCTCAGTAACTATGGTGACCTCGGGTTGGGTACCCATTTTCAATGTCTTCTCGTATCTCCATACAATAGTTTTTCGCTTAGGGTCAAAGAATACATTATCCAAACTTTCAACCTCATGATGCTTTGATGAAGTGAAGGGTACCAACCCTAACTCAACCATAGCGAGGTGACCTCCTGTCAATATATCTCACAACATGGAAGGGAAGCTTTCTGGATTATCTTGAGCAGTGTTTTTCTCTTGATTTTCCCTATCCTGGCCTTCTTTCTCCTTTTGCCTCAACTCCTCAACTATGCTATCCACTTCTTCTTTTTCTCGCTCAGCTAACTCTTTATGTGTTCTTTCTTCCTCTTCCTTCTTTCTAGAAGCTTCTTCTTCTTCTTTTTCTCTTTGGGCCTCTTCGACCAACAATTTTCTTGCACCTTCTACTAACCTTCGTGTGGTTTCTTCCTTTTCCCTCTGTGCAGCTTCTTCTTCTTGTCTTTTCTATTCAGAGGTACTACTGCTGCTACCTTTTCCTCCTATGACTATGATTTTCTTCTTGAGACGCTTGTTTAGAGAAGTCATATTACAAGCATTTCGATGTACTTCTTCTTCTTTGTCGAAATTATTAGAGTACTCGAAGTTCACTTTCACAAGTGTATGGTGTGCAACCACCTTACCTTGAGCATCATTTCTGTGAAAACTCTTTTCACCAAAATGGAATCTTTCCAGATCTTTCACAAAATCTAGTGCGCTTTTAACCATGAAAAACTTATAACTACCGACATAGAATGGAATTGGCAGGAAAACAACCTTCTTCATATCAAACGAATAACTCCTGAAACCATCTAAAAATAGTTGTCTTACTACTTCTTTGTGTACTACATAATCAGTGCCATACTTGGGAAGCAGTGAAGGGGATTCGGTTCCTCCATACATCCTCACGTATGTGCCGTCTTCAGAAAAGAAATAGTCTCCATATTCCATTAGAGCATCGTGAGCACCCTCAGACAGGCGTTTACATTCTTCAAGGAAAATTAACTGGTAAAGTGGCATTAAGAACTCCTCATAAATGAGCTTGTAGAAACTGTGATATTTGTGAGCCCATAAAATATGGTATGCTGCATAGATGGGCGCTTTTGCTTCCTTCCAACTGCAACTTAGCTTCTCAAATGGATGTAGGAAGAGTATACAGTCAATAAAAAGGATCCCATATGGAATTTAGACTTCAGTCGAAGCAATCCTTCATGTGTTGCAGCTATACAAGAGGACAAAATGTTAGCTATGATATCTTCCCAATTGAACACAGTCCCCTCCATGGTTACATGGTACATCAATGGTATCCACCCAATCTTGTAAAAAATCCCATCAACTCTATCGAATATCCTATTAATAATTAGGGCTACTAGCCTGTATGGGTTGCGTAGACAAGCAGTCTCATATTTCCTAGATGCCCTTTGTCAAAAGGAATTTCCCTCCGTCGTCATCATCTTTGCACATCCAATGTAATCAATAGTCAGACTATTTAGCTAATAATTTGTCATGCTGACTTCTAAAACTGGAAAATTGTAAGCTTTGGCTATGAATGCAGGGGTAAAAGAGGAAAATCCTTTCTCTTCAACATTATACATAATCATCCCTTTCACATCAGCCTTAGACAAAACCCATCCAATCACCTCAAAGCAAGGAAACAGCTCTAGTCATGTGGATACTTTTGTAATCCCTAATATTAATATGTTTCCAAACAAGGGTATATCTTCCAAGCCCACATCTGGAACCTTCTAATCCTTGAGAATATGATAGATCTTCCCCCACTTGAATTCAGGCTCGGTTCCTGTCACAGATCTAGTGTCTTCATAAACTATCTCCACTTGAGGTGTGATTTCTAGGTTTGAGTCTTCTTCAACAACCTTAGCTTTCTTCTTTCCTTTCTTAGGCATGGTGTCGGATGCAGACTGAGCCTATAGAAAGCACACGAAAACATGTCTTAGCATCCCTACTATAACAAAACCACATGCATTCATGTATATGAGAAGGATGAATAACTACTATAGGAGCTATTATTTTGTTGACAAATCATTTCTTCATAGAACAAGCTTAACTAGTATATCATTTACCATATCATCTTTACCCATCAGAAATTACTTTGCATCGTAGAACCTTGCATACCATCCAAACTGACTAAGGCGAACTTGAAAAACATGACGGCAGAACCTGTCTTAATGTAAAGTCAAGACTGGGAAAAAACCCTAGTTCACATGTGAGCTCTACCTGAGGCGTCGAAAGCTTAAGCCTTATCGTCTGACATTTTAAAACACAAAGAATAGGCATCACCAAAACAACCTTCAACCTCTATGCATGACCTTTCTATGAGACTTATGGCATGCTAGACAGCCATCTGGAGACAAACGCGGTGAGGTCATGGCGCCAACATCAGCAGTGCCAACATCTTCTTCTTAGAACCCTACATTATGAATCCAGATGAAAAACCAGGACTTCAGATCCCTACGGCTTCGACAACCTGTATCGCCACAAATAGATAATAACCAGTCAAGATAAATCCGATGGAAAACTTAGGTCGTCTCGGCCTCGCTATTGCACAACCAAGGCTGTGAGCAATCCATGTCTGAACGGAATGAGTAGTTTGGGCTGTCTGGGGAAAAAAAGGTGGGGAGCAAGTAGAAAAACTATGGCCAAGGAAAAACTAGGTCAACAAACAAAATTGGATGTTCTGTTTAGAAGAAAACCAAAGGCGAGGAAGAAAACCATTCAAAACGTCAACTTTAGTCCTGAAACCTAGATGCGTTACCTATTGAGACATGTCACAAAATCACCATCTACCAATCAAAAGATACAGGTTAGATCCTACCTGGCATGCGAAGCTCGATGACTGCTGAAAATGTGGTGCCAAAACACCATAAGTTCCAGATGGTAGTTCCCTAGCTTGTAACGGACACTGAAAACATGTAAGCTCCATACATTGTAACAAATCCTAACACTTGCAATCACACCGTGAAAATGGCAATGAACCCCATAGATTAAGTATAGTAAATCATGGGGAGAAACATCTAGTACGATTAGTAGAGTCTTTATGCCGCACGAGTGTGAAGAAACGTCTTTTGGTGCCTATATTAAAGTTCATAAAAAAAACCACGTCGACACGCGAGGTGAAAAATATTCAACTGTGGTGGCTTGAAAACCATAACCTTTCCGCAACCTATCGGCATTCTTTATGAAATATTAACCACCAATGCCTTCGCTTGAACTTCCCGATGCTGCGACACAAGACATGATCGACAGCAAGAACACTTAAATGACTTGCTAGCATCGGTTCCGAAAAGGAAAGATAGCCGTCGCTATCGGCCCTCCCCAGCTAAAACAACTCGATGGAGGACATCGGCTACAGAGGAAAGACTTTACCACTAGTTGCAGCTGGAATGCAAAATGCTTTTCGACAAAGGTTAAAAAACACCACAACGCATAATTGCAACCTCGGTTGGAAAGCCATCGGATGAAAGTTCAAAAGGCATCTGTTGTGTCAGTTGAAAGATGAACTTATTTCCAATGCATCGGACCAAAACTCATAGAAAACATGGCAAAGCATCGGACTTAAACAAGCCAAAACCACTCTACTACGTCGAGTAAAACACAGATATTTTTTCGATACACCAGGTCAAAAAGAACATCGTTAAATTGGCTTAAAAAATGTCGAAAAGAAGAGCATAAAATCTCCAATGTGTCGACGAAAAGACAAAAAAATATTCAGCATATCAGATCAAGTGTTTTCATACTTGGTATGAAAAAGTAAAACTCCTTCAGCTCAATCAAAAATAAAACTAAGTCATGAACAACAATTTTCAAAGGGCAGAAAAAGTCTAAGTAAAACCAAAAGCTAAGAAATTTAGGGGGGGCCTAAAAAATGCAAA
The DNA here is from genome assembly GCA_001517045.1 of Pseudotsuga menziesii. Classification (NCBI taxonomy): domain Eukaryota; kingdom Viridiplantae; phylum Streptophyta; class Pinopsida; order Pinales; family Pinaceae; genus Pseudotsuga; species Pseudotsuga menziesii. The sequence goes on from LPNX011094710.1 coordinate 122,797, forward strand.
TTTTTTGGGGTAGTTGTTGCAACAGCAAGAGGAAAATATCAAATGCTTTGGGTTATTGGTTGCATGAACAACAATTTTCAAAGGGTAGAAAAAGTCTAAGTAAAACCAAAAGCTAAGAAATTTAGGGGGGCCTAAAAATTGCAATTTTTTTGGGGTAGTGGTTGCAGCAGCAACAAGAGGCAAATATCAAATGCTTTGAATTCAAGAAAATAATGTGTCAAGATGATGAAATTTTCATATCAATCTTGAACAAAATTAGGATATGTAATCAAACAATTGAGGATTTATGCTATTTGAACAAACGTGTTTACATATCCTTGCCACATGATCCAAAGTTCCCATACCTTTTGCATCACAACATAGATGTCCAACGTCACAACAAGAAATGTTACTGGCATCATAACCAATTGTGTTCAACACAATTGATAGAAAATTATATTCCACTAAATTAGACATGCGTGCAGCCAAATATTTGCATATGCCTTCTACAATAGTGATTAAATAAAAGATGTTTGTTGAACTAGTTGGAGGCGACTTTGTTATTAATGACGGACTAGCCAATCGTGTCGATGGCATATTCAAGCTCTCCACAACAATGGGAAAATATATACTATGGATTGATTTTATAGAAGCATGAGTAGGATCATTGCAATGAGAAAACATGCAACAATCCTATACATATGAAATAGGAAATACTTAGAAATAGAGCTCACTTGCTAAGTGTTATCCCTAAAGTTGAACCTAGAATATAGGGGTTCAAGCTTAAAGAAATCTTTTTCAAAAATATAATTCAATGAAATCAAGATAAAAATTGGGCTGGTATGCAATCAAAGATATAAGGAAATCATATAACCATTAAAGATCTGTACAACATAAAATAGAATAAAAAATTCAATACCAAAGAAACTACGAGCACGAATTTATGAAATGAGACTGATTCTATCATTAAAAGTTTAAAAGATAACTGTATTTCACCATAAGAATCATGTAATGGGATTTAATTGACCATATACAGGATAAATCACAAAAAATACAATTCATAAGATACAAAGTCAACTCAAAATCATAATCATATCAAAGCAGAACCTATATTGAAGATGCAGAGCATTTCATGTCATACAACATATCATCAAAATTGGATTTCCATAACTCCAATTGCCACCACCTATCATATCTAGCTATTATCCTTATATACAAAACATATGAGCTTCTAAGATAGTTTATCAGATCCTACTTTTATGGATCGAGCTCTTTCAAAAATAGAAAGGTCAATCTTCTTTAAACAGTTTTTAATATAAATGTAAAATAAAAAAAGACATATGTCAAAACAAAATTGCTTTCAAAAGCCAACTATAACTCTAAATCTAAAGACTCTTAGAAGCCTCTGCCAAGATAGTTAGATCACTTAAAACCTGGGACTGTTTTTGCAATCTGGCAAACTCGGCATCTTTGTTCTCCTCCTTACTCTGAGCCTTCATGTGTTCGAGCTGCTTCTGGATGGTTCTTTTTTCCTTTAAAATGTCTTTAGATATTGACAGTAATTTCTGATAATCTGTCTCCTTCTCCTCCAAATCCTCTCGAAGTCTTTTATTTGCTGTCATTAACTTTTCATTAATATTCTGTAAAAACCTAGTTTGCTCCTTATATGTCTGGAAGGATTTCTTGATTTGGTTCAATTCTGGAGTTATTTCAATGTCTTCTTCTTTCATAAGGACCTCATCTTCCTGTGGAATCCTCGAGGCTGAACAATCATCTGAATAAACTTGTTTATTTGTGCAAAATATTTCTGGTATAAACCCTACAACTCCCTAACCATCAATGAAATTCTCATTATCTGAACAATACTGACCTTTGGATGTGTGTACAGTCTCTTCATTGAAAGCATCAGTTATCATCACGATTTCCTCACAGTCTTCATGTGCTGATTTCATCTATACTAGCAATTTTCTTCTTAACCTAGTCCTAGGCTTCACATCAATGCTCTCTAACTTAAACAGCTGATCACGAGCTTCATTCTTTGAAGTTATATTCTGTAAAATAACACTTAACGTTTCAGCTTTTTGATTTGTAAATGAAACTTCAGGAAATAAACTTTTCTGACTTGGTTTTTCTATAAAACCCTTCCTTTCTACTACAACAGATTCAATTTGTTTTTCATGATTTGTTGTGTGCTGGTTCAAGTCTTCCATTACCTTTTTTCCTTTCTCTTTAGTCTTTTCTTCAAACCCTAGATCTGACAGCAGACTTTACCAAGTTCGTCCTTCCCTGTGCAATTATGAAACCAACAACAGTTTTATTAAACCCTAATGGTATATTGAACGAGCAGTATGCTCTGGATGGCCTTGACCCCACACAATCATCTTTTGCAGGCTCTTCAATATATATAATGGGAGATTGAGCTTCAAGCTTCCATTGAGGTGCATCAACAACCGTAAATTGAATTTGAGAACCCTGTCATACTGAACCTCACATGTAATATAATTTTGCACCATTTCTAAGTGAATTTGCCAGTTAGGTTTTATCATGCTCACATGAATACCATTCTTCCAGTCTAATTTTTCAAACCCTGGCATTAAGAACTCACCGTAATCTCCTTGAAAGTCTTGTTGCTTAAACCATCTTTCTCCTTGCGCTGTAACGTCTATTGCTTCAGCAATAGACTCTTCATTTACCATGATTTTTAAACTCTTGAGCTGAACCATTCCATATTTATAATTTTTGATAAAAGCCATAGTTACCTGTGAATGATAACCCTGCAACTTTTCATAGAAAGCAAACCATCCAGCATTCTTCATCAACTGGGCTGACCTTGGAAACTTCAGTATCCATTCTGTGTTATTCGGTTCCATTCTGCAAATCAGGCCTCCTAGTTTTCTTTTCACCATGATTTATGAATCCTCTTCCTCTGTTATTTTCGGCATTTCTGCAAACCTTTCACAATATACACTTTCAAGAAGAAATGATGTTGTTTTTGTTTCCCTAAAAACTTAAACAAATGGTTCAGTTAAACTATACTTTGAAGCATCAGTTTCAAGGCCTTTCACTTTCCTCTTACTCTAAAAGAACACGATGCTCCGATAACCAGCACAAAAATAGTCGACTAGAAGCAATCCACGGGCCATTTGATAAAGTAGTACACGTGCAACAGTTTACATCCAAATGCAGAAGACCATACAATGTGAATTTTTCCTTCTTCAAGAACAAGAATACAAGATCAAATCAAATCCCTGCTATTTCCAGATCTACTATACACAATTTTCCATTATTTTACCCTTCCTGATTTCAGGATCTCGAACAATAAATGTCCATCATAATAGCATAGAAACGGACTCTAATAATATTCACCAAGTTCGAAAGAGAATTTGAGCACAGTAACATGACAAGTTTTAGGCAAAATAAAATATTATTATCAATCTGTCAACACTGTCATCGTTGGTACCATTACTCATTACATGAAATGCCTCAATTTCATATGCAAAACACTTGTGCAAGCCAATGAGTGACACGATGTAGAACATTATTACTTAAACATGACTTCTTTTAAGAAGTAATTATAACTAGTACCGAGCTTGTCCAACATAAATATGTTTACATATACCATTGTTTCGTTGTCATATTTTTTTACAACAAATGGTACTCATGAATAAAACCATCAATGAAATATTCTTTAACAAATGCTGCCAGTTTGAGAAGTGCTGCCAGTTTAACAATCCAATTCATAATATAAAAAACTCTTGCACTTAATATAGGTTCATAGCTTTAAATAAGTGATGATTTGAGCCTTCAAAAAATATAATAAAAACAAAAAATAAATATAAAAATAATGACATTCAAAGGTATAAAACAAGGTAAAAGTAAGGACATAAAATCATCATAATAAAAATCTATAAAACCCTAGGATAAAAATGAAAAAACAACCTTAGAGATAACACTAAGAGAACAATTTCTCGTTCAATTGGCATGTCACAAGGGATTTCTATGCAAAAACTGGCATTTGATCAAAGTGGCATAAAGCAAGATGGATTTGTCTACACAACAATGTCGTGTTAAAGACATAAAGTCTTTATATCTTATAAAGCGAATTGTGACAAACTAACTTCCCTACATGCCAAAAGGTCGTTAATGAAATGTGAGGGATAATAAAACACAAACACTCCTATTGCCAAATTGAATACAATTTATTCTCAAAACAAACAAGCATTTGTCCCTTAATTTCATCGTTAAACACACAGAGAATTTGATTAAATATTGATGATATTGGTTCTGACTATGACCTTATGCAAGATGATATAGTCTATTTCCAAGAAACCCACACAAATACACTTCCTCAAGGGGCTTCACTATTGGAAAATTATAATGATCTATCAATTATTGCATGACCATGGAGTCGTAACATGTTATAGAAAAAAAATTGTTCTTGAAAAATCAAACAACATTACGGCCACACGATATATTGAATCAACAGTTGTTGATTTCTACCTACAAAGTTTCTCTTTCAAAATGGCCAATGCCTACATCATGCCACACACACCACTTAGCATATAATCATCTGTCAATTATTGCATGACCATGGAGTCACGACATGTTATAGAAAAAAACTTGTTCTTGAAAAATCAAACAACATTACGGCCACACGATATATTGAATCAACAATTGTTGATTTCTAACTACAAAGTTTCTCTTTCAAAATGGCCAATGCCTACATCATGCCACACACCACTTAGCATATTTTGTGTTTTGTTACATATATGTTTAGAAATACAATGGAAAGAAATTTTGTCATACTATTGGTGATTTCAATGTTGACATGCTCTTTGATACGTTTTTTCAAAAGGAACTGATGGAATTTATGGATAACAAGAATTCTTAGACTAAGCACAACAAAATCTACACATGAATGAAGATCACTCCATGACCTCTTTTGGACCAATCTTCCTATTACTGATCTTGAATTTATAATTGTTGAATCTTATTGGAGTGATTAGCATGCCATTATATTCTTATCTCTCTTCATCAATCCAATACACTTAAAAACTTTATCAACAACAATCAACATCATCATTAAGACATGGACATTGATATCCACTAAAAAAATAGAGATAGAAAATTTTCCATATATATTAGGACCATAAGCAGTTGGAAGCCCCATACACTATGCTAACTACTCCTCACCCATAGAAGCAAATGGATTCTCATCAATGTCCACGACTAGAGTGGTCAGCTGTCACTCCAACTTTGTTAGCTCAACAATGGTCAGTCCTCCTTTGAGGACAACACCACATGTTGGTGTTTCTCCCCTTGTTGGTCCTCTTGCTCCTACAAGGTCCTCACCATCATGTCATTGATGACGACAAGGACCTAGGGGTGGTAGTATTTCAGCAACTACAAGTAACTCAAGTGGTTGAATTGATCTATTATCCGCATCAAACATCACTAGGTGCCAATACTTAATATGTATACATAAAAAAATACATGTGCATGTAAAAATTGACAAAATAGGTATACTAATATCGCAATCACATCGACAATCCCACCCATGTAGAGGCACATGTTTTTGGAATATACACCAATATTGAGAGGGGGGGTGAATCAATATTGGACAATTTTGTCAATTTTTACTTCTTCAACTTTAAACACTTATCACATACTCAATCGTATCAAACGAATTTAACATTAAGATACAATTAACATATATTTTATGTGGAAACCCAATAAGGGAGAATACCATGAAAATATTTTCTTATATCAAATCAGAATTACATTCTTAATAGGCTTCAACCTGTGAGGGAGACCAATCCCTGATTTATAAGCACTAGCATGAAGGAGGTACACACCCCCTGATGTACAAGCACCAACTTGAAGGAGGCACCAACCCCTGAGCAGAGAACCAACCTACTATTACAATATTTGCAAGCACCAACTTGCTAGAGAGACCAATCCCCTTAAATGAGCACCAACTTAGCAAAGGTTGTGTAGGAACCCACCTAATTTCTATCTTCAATCAACTGTAAAAATGCTAGTACAATACTCTTCAATTAAGTATTTTTCTTGGTCTTCAATCTCTCCTTTATCATCTCTATCTTCACTTTTTGTCTGTGCATATGTGACTTAGTTCTCAGTCCAAAGTTTATCTTGATATTAGAAATCCTTGTAACACCAAAACCTTGTTCACGAAACTAACTTTGATTCCTATAATGCCCTTCAATTTTGGTACCCATTCTAATTCTATATTTAGACAATGTCTTAGACAATCCTATAGCTACAACATTGTCCGCAAAAAATTTCTTCACTTGCACATGATTCACAGATTCTCTGTTTCATACAAAAAGACTGCTTCTCTTCATATATTTACTTAAGTCTTCATGCTTTGAATTCTATCAAAACATAGAGGTATTTCTCATTCTCAAAATAGAGCATCATATCATAAACTTCAACCTTGTTGTTTCCATGGTTCTCAGACTTTCTTTCATCAACATCTCTGTCATTCCTGTAACAATACTTCCTATAGTTTATGTAACACTACTTTTCATAGTAACACCTTTCATGCACTTCCTATAATAACACTTCATTGCACTTCCCATAATGATGATTCACTGCACTTCTTGTAATGACACTTTACTGCACTTCCTATAATAACACTCCACTTACTTCATGTAATCACTCATGCACTGCATCTCAACAATTAATCTCAAAGTTATTTTCCACAGAATTGCATAACTTGATTATTTTTTTAGATCATCAAAAAGGAGAAAATTTCTCATTGTGTCTCAAAGCTCATCTCAAATCATCACACACACCTATTCACATCTTGCAATCTCAGTACACAAGTCTTATCCCAACAAATAACATTTTTTTTTTCATCCCCTTCTTTGTATAACTTGAACTCCATTCCTATAATGACATTCTTTCTACAAAGATCAAATCAACACCTCAGAAAAACTTTGTCTTATATATTCGTCTTCATTGGACTTCATGATATTTCCATGTTTATTAAACAAATAAAACTCTTCATTGTGCCTCAGAGGTTAAACACTAATCCACACTTCACTTCACAAATTCATTGAACTTCTTTATATTTATATGGTTCATTTTAATTTGATGTGTACCTATTCATATTAAGCATAGAGTTTTACTTTGTTGAGCGTACTTGTTTATGGACAATGTGGGGCTTTGAATTGTGGTGGGCCGCTTATTTGTGGGTAACATACCACTAAACATGGGCATAAAGGTCAAACCATTTCCATTCAAAGGAGGATAACTTGTTTGTGAATATTTCAATAGTGTTAAATCATAATGTTCATGTCTTATTTATATGTGGACTTAACAACCAATGAAATTAATCTTAATCAGGATTTCAGCCCAATTCACATCCTCATTTTGAGCCAAGGTGGGTTTTATTGTTGTGGTTATTGAAGATGGATGGAATTATCTCACAAAAGTTCCATATATATTAGGACCATAAGGTGGGTTTTATTTTTGTGGTTATTGTCTTCATGTGGAAGATCATTTCTCTCCAAGGTTTAGTACCATTTGCATTGTGCTTATTCCACTTCTCTACTTGAAATTATGGAATCCTCTTCGTTTTCGTTGGCCTCGATGTGGCTTGGTTGGCAACATTCATGGTGCGATTTGATATTTTCTCTTCTCCTAGAGCTAGGAATAATTGGAAACCTCATTTCTCTACTCATTGGGAATATTTGAGAGAGTGCTTCTCCATTGGTTTCCTTGTTTCTCATTACAACTCTTTATGTCTCCCTCCAAGTGTTGTTTCAAGGCCTGCCATGGTAAGGACCAAAGAAATGAATAGAAAGGTGTTTGTGGCTCATCATAGGGTATATTGCAAGGGATAATTTTAGCCAATTTGGTAATTTTTGAACTTTTTTCAAAAAATAAATTCGTTAATTGGCCATTTTTACTCTAAAAACTCACCTATATTTAAATAGGATATGTGTTTGTGTATAATATCGACAAAACTTTGCAATTTTTTTGTAGTAAATAGTATGTTTCTTATTTAATATTCACCTACCTATCTTCCAAAATAATCTCCTAAAATACTATACCATTTGAATCCTTAAAAATATCATGCTCAATGATCTCATGTGCCAAGGGTTCTTAATGAACAAGAAAAATATTGTGACTTCTCTCTAGGATGATCTCTTCCTTAATCCAATGGCATCTGAGAAACATGGGGGACTAGGTAATCAATAACTCTGATCATCCTAATGGTTCTAACTTGATTGTTGATATGGGAAGGCTACTGGATGGCCTAGGATCTTCTCGCTTGAAAGATACTTCTAATGTCAAGACCCTTTCTCTACTTTGGTTCACCAAGTCTCTATTAAGAAAAGCATTAATGGAAAGAAAAAAGGGAAAGGGGTCAGAATAGGACTAGAATGTCAGTTTAGTTGTGTGCATGGATAAAATTAAAGGGTGGCTTCATCTAATGGCCATGTCCCAATTGGATATGGACGCCAAGATCAATTTTCTAGATTGTGAATTGACTGGGTGTGTCTTCTGCAATCAATTGACTCTTGGTGGTGACCTCAGTCTTATTTTCCGTTGACAATCCCAGCTGAAGTAGAAGCTTGATTTAGTAGGTTCACATTAAAATCCTCCTCTTATCATTTCAAATGATGATTAATTCAGTAGATGACCATGTTTTAGAGTAATATTTTACTTTTGGTTTTTTGGTCTTTTAGATATGTATATAGTGGTCATAACTTTATTTTATAGACCCAAATTTTAAATCTCTTGATTATTAGCATCGTCCTATGGGGAAGCATGTCTATTTTGCATTCTTATCACTCTTGGGACTCAGAGTTTAGTTCAAACATTAGCATTATTGTTCATGATAGAAACTCAACTTGGATTCTAGTTGATAAATTATGGTTTTGTGGCTAGTCCATTTACCCCTGTGGCAGACCAACCACAACCGCCTATGTCATCTTCTATTTTTAATTTTTAATAGAATCGAGATTTACAAAAATAGAAGAGAATAATCCTTAGTGAATGGACCAATTCAAATTAGAATGGGAAGAGAGTGCATGAGAATAGAGGAGGTTCAAGTTTCCATGAAGATGAAGTTTATTACACTTCCTCATGATGTTTGAATTAGTGCTAGATCATTTTAGATATGAATCAAATTGTTTCACATTTAATATAATACTAATAATATCTAATAATTTAATTAGACATCAATTTATTGTATGAGACAGAAAAAATGAATGTATATGAAAAAAATATAAAACTTTAGAATTTTTTTTTTATCAAAGATTTATGGATAAAGAATAAATCATAACAAGAGAGATTAACAACATGGTTATTTATATTTTTCATTTTATGGAGGAAAAAACTATAATTACATATGTTTATAAAACTTGTAGAAACCAAATCATGAATAAAAAAAATTGATTAAAATTGTATAAATTATTGAAAAAAACTAAGCACCATGTCACAAACCCGTAAATTACATAATAAAAGAATATTATGTTTATAACATAAATACTTATTCATTGCAACTGTTGGAGTATCGGTACAACCTCCTCATGGTATAACCACTGCACCTCTTGGAATATAAAAAAATGTGGACTAACCGCCACGATTGGTGATAGGGCCTTTTCCTAGGTTTCAAATATTCATCAACATCTGCAGGTTTTGGTGTAATGACAAACCTTACATGGTATCGGAGCATAGGTCTCAGGTTCAATTCCTTCGAGCTACGCCGGAGGCGGGGTGTTGGAGTATCGGTACAACCTCCTCATGGTATAACCGCCGCACCTCTAGGAATATAAAAAATGTGGACGAANGATAGGGCCTTGTGTTGGGTTTCAATTGTTCATCAACATCTACAAGTTTTGGTGTAACAACAAACCTTACACAGTGGGTTATGTTTCTTTCCCCGAGGTAATTCTAAAAATTCCCCTACCTTGTTGAACATCCTCCATACGATATTTCCATGAGAAATAGTTGGAACGGGTAAGTATAATATTGAAAGGGGTGGCCATATTGTAAAGTAAATGGCTGTAAAAATAGAAACCAATAGTTTGGATGCGAATAGATAAAAAAAGACAAGCTATTTAAAAAAAAATGCACTGAAAACTGACTCCATATGATGAAGATATGCTTGATCAAGGAAAATGTTGAAGATGTCCCCAATAGTGACGTGGAAGGTAGAGAATTGACCAACTAAAAAAATAACCCCCCTCTTCCCATGATGAACCTTTGAAACTCACTTTACAAGAAAGGGATAATTGTATCATCCAATCTAAGGGACTAAGTCTTCAATTTTGGGCTGAAGCCATAAATTGTGCAAATTACATAGTTAATCACACCCCCACTAAAGCTTTACAAGGTATCACACTAGAAGAATCATGGAGTAAAATTAAACCAGGTGTCAGTCACTTCCGTGTGTTTGGTAGTGAAGCATGGGCTCACATTCCGAATGAAAAACGGAAAGCATTGCAGCCTAAAAGTGAAAAGTGCACATTTGTTGGATATTATGAAGATGTAAAAGGTTATAGACTTCATCAACCACATTCTAATGATATAATCATTAAAAGAGATGTTAAATTTGATGAAAATCTCTTGGCCCGCGAGCCTAACTCGACGGTTGTTCCCTCTTTAGCATGCGAGCCTGATTTGACGATTCTGCCTTCTTATACTTCGAAATTCCTTGACATATTTCCAAATCTAGTTTCTGATGAGAACAGTGAGGATGAAAATCCACCTTCGCCTGCTCATGTTCCTCCAGTTGCACCAGCACAATTGCTTCCTCGATAGTTCCGTTCAACATGTTAAGCAGCTGGTGATCTTGTCGGTGATCCTAGAGATCAACGTCAAACACGTTCTCAGTTCCAATGATTCTCTTCTCTTCTGGCTCAAGTTTCATAGAATCATGATCTAGAAACTTTTGCAGAAGCTTCAGGAAATCCGGATTGGGAAGTAGCTATGGATGAAGAATATCGTTCTTTAATGGCAAACGATACTTGGGATCTTGTACCTCTTCCAAAAGGAAGAAAAATTATCAGATTTAAATGGGTCTATAGAACTAAGTATGCATCAGATGGAAGTGTTGAAAGACTTAAGGCGAGGTTATTTGCCAAAGGTTTTTCCCAAGTTGAAGGGATTGACTACAATGAAACCTTTGCTCCTGTCACAAAAATGAACTCCAACCACCTTGTTCTTTCCCTTGTAGCCTTACATAATTGGGAAGTACATCAATGGATGTCAAGTCTACATTCCTACATGGTATCAAAGCAAAGGTATCAGGTTCAATTCCCCCAAGCTACCCTGAAGGGGGGTGTTAGAGTATCGGTACATGCACGTGGTGTAATTGTTGCACCTCTAGGAATTACCTCATGATAGGTCCTTGTGGTGGCTTCAAATGTTCATCAACATCTACATGTTGTGGTGTAATGAAAAACCTTACATGGTATCAGAGCATAGGACTCAGGTTCAATTCACATGAGGAAATTTACAGGAGAATGTAAGGTTTTTTGTTACACCAAAACCTGCAGATGTTGATGAACATTTGAAACCCAGCACAAGGCCCTATCACCAGGTGTGGCGGTTAAACCACATTTTTTATATTGCCAGAGGTGCAGTGGTTATAGCATGAGGAGGTTGTACCGATACTCCAACACCCCACCTCCGGTGTAGCTCGAGGGAATTGAACCTGAGACCTATGCTCTGATACCATGTGAGGTTTGTCATACACCAAAACTTGCAAATACATTCGAAATACCTGTCATCATATTGTATTTGCATATTTGTTGCAATGAACGATAATTTAAGTGACCAAATATCTCATGCCAAAGTTTGCTCAAGTTATCACTATGAGCAACAAAAACTGAAGGAAAAGGTGATGACCCATAGTTGTTAAATTTGTACAACCTAGTAATATCATCAACAATTCCAGTAGCTAGGACATGTTGAGGATCTTTAAAATCCTTGATTACAACTTGGTGAGGTGTAAACGTTACAGTTTTACCTTCACCAGAATAAGTGATTTGATAGACTGACAACAAATTACAGGAAATTCTTGGAACACATAGTACATCACTAAAATGACCATTATCTACTAGAACTATTCCAGATCCTACAACACTTAGAGATCTATCATCACAAACAATTATTTGTTTGGTATTACATTCATGCACAGTAGAAAAGATGGCTTGATCCTTATTCATATATGATAAGATGCTCCAGAATCAATGAGTCATTCATTTGAAGTAGAAGAAAAAGATGCAGTATAATAATAACTAGAAGCACAAAGTGCATGTCCATGAGAGGTATATTCTGAAGATGAATCGAGACCAATGTGTTGCTTCTTCATTGTTGCTTCTAAGGATGCAATCCTCTTGAAACATGTAGAATAATCATGATTATCTTTCCCGCAATAGTTGCAATGACGCTCAATCTTGTTTCCTTTTGGCTTAGAACGTTTGTCAATTTTTAAAGAAGGAGCTTACTAAGAGGGTTTGGGACCCTTGTTTGGCTTATTATTGCGAAAATTTTGTTTCCTAGGAGGCTTGGACTTTTCTTTCTGTTGGTCCAATAAGGATTTCCTAGATGTATATGCATTGCTAGTCATTCCAAGATGTATGAGCTTATATTGCTCTATAATCAAGGAATCACAAAAGGATTCAAGACTAGGCTCTATATAGCTAGTTGGATTCAAGGATTCTTTCATGGAGTAAAATGTAGATACAAAAACAGAATAAGCAGGTCCAAGTTTGGAAAGAATATGATAAATGCATTTCTTGTCTTTCCTCTTAGTCTTGCATTCTGCACATAAGAATCTAAGAGTTTTGTATTTAGATAAATAATCTTGAATGAATGAAAAATCACTTGGATTTAAATAAATCAACACATTTGTGAGTTGATGACCTTGAATTTCATTGTGTTTACCAAACATAGCTTCCAACTTTTCCCAAGATTTATCAGGTTCATCAATTCCAGATATGTGGAATCGCAAATCAGTAGAGATTGAAACCCCAATCAATCCATGAGATTCATCACATTTATTTTCTCATTTTATTTTCTTATCATCATCAGTGGGTTTTGTTTCTTTCCCTGAGGTAATTATGAAAAGTACCCTACTTCGTAGAACATCCTCCATATGAGATTTCCATGAGAAATAGTTGTAACTGGTAAGTAGAATATCACAAGGGGTGGCCATAGTGTAAAATTAATGGCTGTAAAAACAGAAACCAATAGTCTTGATGCGAAGAAATAATAGACTATTAAAAAAAACGGCACTGAAAACTAACTCTGTATGATGAAGTTATGCTTGATCAAGGAAAATTTTGAAGATGTCCCCGACAGTGATGTGGAAAATAGAGAATTAACCAACTAAAAAAAAGAACCCCCCTCTTCCCAGGATGAACCTTTGAAACTCACTTTACAAGAAATTTTCTTTAAGTGAATCACTTTTGTTTTCAAGAAGATGACAGCCTTGGAAGCAACAATGAAGAAGCACCGCATTGGCCTCAATTTGTCTTCAGAATATACCTCTCATGGAAATGCACTTTGTGCTTCTAGTTATTCTTCTATGCATCTTATTCTTCTACTTCAAATGAATGGCTCATTGATTCTGGAGCATCTTATCATATGGCTAAGGATCAATCCATCTTTTCTACTATGCATGAATGTAACACCAAACAAATATTTGTTGGTGATGATAGATCTCTAAGTGTTGTAGGATCTGGAACAGTTCCAGTAGACAATGGTTATTTTAGTGATGTACTATGTGTTCCAAGAATTTCCTACAATTTGTTGTCAATATATCAAATCACTTATTCTGGTGAAGGTAAAACTGTAACATTTACACCTCACCAAGTTGTAATTTTTGTCATTACACTAAAACCTATAGATGTTGATGAAAATTTGAAACCTAGCACAAGGCCCTATCACCAGTCATGGTGGTTAGTCCACATTTTTTAAATTCCCCTTAGCTACGCCGAAGGCGGGGTGTTGGAGTATCAGTACAAACTCCTCATGGTATAACTGTCGCACCTCTGGGAATATAAAAAATGTGGACTAACCACCATGCCTGGTGATAGGGCCTTGTGTTGGGTTTAAAATTTTCATCAACATCTGCAGGTTTTGGTGTAATGGCAAACCTTACAATAACATGTCTTTATTAGTTGTAGAATCCTCATTTACTTGTTTGCAAGGATAATTTAATTGGTCTTCTTAAATGTTTGGTGACAAGTCTTGTCATCCATCCAATGTTGACTCCAAGCTAAGATGACAACCAGTTGCATTCTGTGTGCATGGCCATACCATAGTTGCAACAGGGTTACCTCCTCTCAAGTTCGTTCTTAATCTGTCTTTAGGTGAGGAAACCTATCATAATCCCTACTTATTAGAAAACAATTTTTTAATTTATATATATTTACAATTATACTAACATTAGCAGGTTTTCCTTTGTGCGTGTATATAATGGTGCGACCCTTCAACGTTCACTAGATTCGATACTTCAAATTCAAGGTATGCCTTAATTTTGTACAGTATTCCCAAAGAGCAGAGTTCCAGGGTTACTCTGCTTGGTGCGGTTTGGGGAAAAGGGATTTATCGCCACTTTCATAATTAAGATAAGTTTGATTATTAATATGTTTGGTCTAGAATTCGATTTGGACGGTCTATTATCATTTGTAAACAAAGATTGTAGGGTCATTAGCATACAACCATTGTAGACTATACAGTTTGTATTTAAATGTTGTTATGATTTGAATATGGATCTGATTCGATGGATAGCCAGTTCTTAGAACTTGATGCGATTTCAGTTACCGTAATCGTATTTATTAGATATTTTATGTGTTGTTTATATATGTTAGGACCTTAACTATTTACTTGGTTTCATATCTGTATATTTTTCTTGATATATAAGTTGAGACAGAGTCTCGTAATTTGTATGTGAATTTATGCTTAGATCGCAATATTCTTAATTTGATGTCTTGGTTCTGTTTAAGATCTGTTGTTATCTTGATATATGAATGTTGAAACAAAGACTTGTAATTTATATGTCGATTTTATTTAAAACATAGATGAAGTCTCTGTAGAAAGCCTTACAACTCATAGATGTTGTGAATATTCTACCTTGATATATTTGGTTGTTTTCTTTGGATCTATTTAAACATTTAAGTTCATATCTATTATCTCTCTCTCTATATATATAGTTATTAAAACAAAGATTTGTTAACATTACATAGGTTTGTATTTTAATTATATAGAAATAAAATTTGTGTGGGAAGCCTCTCGACTCTACTTAGCGTATCTGTAATTTTCTTGAAGAATGAAGGGTTTGATATATATATATATATATATATATATATAGAGAGAGAGAGAGAGAGAGAGAGAGAGAGAGATTCTATAGCAAATTTATATAGTTTACCATTAAAATTTAAGGATTTATTTGTAGGAATAGTAATTGTGATTTCTCCATTTCTGTGCATAAGCAATTTAGCTACGAACATAGTATAAAATAAGAATAGTTTTTAAACATGTTAAAAGAAACTAATTAACACATTGTATAATCTTAAATTATAAAAACATACTCAAAATTATAATATATTTTTTAGATTGCAATTATCGAGGCAAAAACAGTAGATAAATTTAGTAAGGAACCTGTCACCATTGTGAGGAAAATAGGACTGAAGATGTCATTCCTCCCAACCAACTCCTAGAGAATCCAAAACTTAATTGCTCTAGAACCCTCGATCCTGTTTGTTGAACCACAAGGGAAAATTATGATTAATGCGCCATCTTTTTGCATCCGAATAGATTATTTTCCCATCCATCACCATTCCTCCGGCTTATTCGATGGACATACTCTTTTATAGTATTTTTCCTAGGATTTGGTCATTTGTGAGCCTCCCACTCTTTAGTGCTCCACAAGGAGTCTTGACTTGATTTTTGTGAAGAAGCCTCCTACATCACTTGAGTTCTCACTCAACAACTTTTTCCATTTGTCATTTCCCCTTGTGGGTCAACAAACACTCTTTTAATGACTACTTTAGTTCTGATTCCTCTCGGTTATTTAATTATTCAATAATAATAATCCATTACATTTATTTTGACTTTATTTGTAAAAATATTTTAAAAACAATATTCACAGTAATACACCTCTCCTTTAAGGATAACACCGTCCTCGGTGTTATTATTTCTTTGTCCTTTTATTTTCCATTATTTCACTCTAAAATAGAATTGGATATGCCTCCCACATATTACTTTCCAATTCCCAAGTGGACTCCTCTGGACTAAGGTGATTCCATTGCACCTTTACTTGTTTGATGGTACATTTCTGGAGTAAAAGTTCTCTCCTGTCAAAAATACGATCCGGTTCCACTTGAAGCTATCCTTCGGGTTCCACCTATATAACACTCCATTCAATCACATGAGTAGCATCATGAACGTATTTCTTTAAAATTGAAACATGAAAAACATTATGTACTTTTATTGTATGTGGTAATGCTAGTTGACATGCCACTGGTCCAATTTTTGCTAAAATTTCAAATGGTCCACAATACTTGGGGGGCAATTTTGAGTATTTTCCCAACCTTAAGGATCTTTTTCTAGGTTTTACTTTAACATAAAAATGATCTCCTACCTGGAACTCTCGTGGAGTTCTTTTCAAGTCGACATAATTTTTTTTCCTATCTTGGGCAACCTTTAAATTATGTTGTACATGTTTCACTGTTAGTTCCATATCCTTCAATATTTCGGGTCCTAACATTAGTCTATCGATGGGACTGCTCCAAGAAATTGGATTATTGCACTTTTGTCCATACAATATCTCAAATGAACTTAATCCACTAAAGCTTGAAAAATATTGTTATACGCAAATTCCACCATATGCAAATAATCTTCCCACTTACCTGGTTTACCCATTACGTACATTCTAAGCATGAATTCCAAAACCTGATTTACTCTTTCCATTTGTCCATCAGTTTGACGATGATATGCAATGCTAAAATTTGATTGAATTCTTAATTCTTTAAATAAGGCCTTCCAAAAATTTCCCATAATATTTGCATCTCTATCCGCAATTACTATTTTTGGTACACCATGCAATCTAAAAGTTTCCTTCATAAAAATATTAGCAATATTAATATCAGTATATGTAGATTTTACTGGAATAAAATGAGCTTCCTTACTCAATTTATCTACCATGGCCATGATTGAATCATGTTGCGTAACATTTTTAGGTAATCTAGTTAGAAAATCCATACTGATAATTTTCCATTTTCATTATAGAATAGGTAATGGTTGTAACAATCCTGCGGGGTGTTGACGTTCAACCTTTACCTGTTGACATTCAATACATCGTGCTAAATAATATGCTACTTCCTTTTTCATATTAGGCCAAAAGAAATCCTTCCTTGTCGTGGTAATCATTTTCTAATATCCAAGATGTCTTGAATAAGGTCTTTTATGGAATTTATCCACAATAATTAATTTAATATCCTCTGAATTAGGTATATATAATCTTCTTTTGTGTAATAATAATCCCCTTTCATTCAGACAAAAATATGTTTTTACTCTATTTACTTCATTTTCTACGATCTTTTCTTTTAATTTTTTATACTCCTTATCAAATTTTTCTGCATTTTTAATTTTATCTTCTAAATCTGATTCATACTTGTTGTTTGTTGTTGCATACAACCAATTTGCATGACATCTTAGAGAATCTACCACTTTATTCTCTTTTCCTTTTATATGTTTTATTCCAAAATCATAATCGCTTAAAAATGATAACCACCTAACTTGTCTAGCGTTAAGATTATGTTGGTCGAATAAGTATTTTAAACTTATATTATCAAACATTAATAAAAATATCCTTCCGATGAGATAGTGTCACCACATTTTAAGCGCATGAATGATAGCAACTAATTATAGGTCTTCTCGTGTTCCTTTAGCTTCCTAGACTCATAGGCTATGACATAATTTTCCTGAATTAGTACTCCACCTAAACCTTGTTTGCATGTGCCTGTACATACAACAAAAACTTTAAATGGATCAACAATTTTTCAGAATGGGAGTTGTTGTTAATAAGTGTTTTAATTTAGTAAAGATCTCTTCACATTTTCCATTCCAATCAAATTTCTTACCTTTTTTTTGTAATGAAGTTATAGGGTATTCTATCTTAGAAAATCCTTCAATGAATTTACAGTAGTAGCGAGTAATCTCCATAAATGATCTTATATCAGTTACGTTCTTTGGAACATGCCATTCAGTGATATCTTTAATTTTATTGGGATCTACTAATGTCCCATCCTTAGGCACCACATGTCCTAGATATTGAATTCTATCTTTGAAAAAGTTATACTTGCTAAACTTGGGAAAGAATTGGTGTTCCCTTAATACATGTAGTATTATATTTAAGCGTTCTTCATGCTCTTGTCTATTTTTAGAATATATTAATAGTCATCAATAAAGATGACTACGAATTTATCTAAGTATTTACTTAATATACTATTCATTAAACACATAAAATTTGTTGGGGCATTTATTAACCCAAAGGGCATTACGACAAACTCATAATGAATGTATCTAGTTCTATAAACAGTCTTAAAGATGTCCTCGTCCTTGATCCATACTTGATGGTATCCAAATCTCAAGTCTATTTTTTAAAAGACTATTTCCCCCTGAAATTGATCGAATAGGTCGTCAATACAAGCAAAGGATATCGATTTTTAATTGTCATTTTATTTAGTTGTCTAAAATCTATACACAACCGTAAGTGCCATCTTTTTTCTTTACAAACAAAATAGGTGCTCCCCAAGGGGAAACACTAGGTCGAATGTATTTTTTTATCAATTAATTCCATTATTTGTGATTTTAATTTAGTAAGCTCTACTATATTCTTCTGATAGGGAGCTTTTGATCTTGGTATTGCCCCTGGTACCAAATCAATGGTAAAATCTATATCTCTTTTCAGAGGTAGTCTAGGGATCTCTTCCAAAAATATATCTTTAAAGTATTTTAAAATTGGTATGTCTTCTACATTAAGTTGATTCTATTTCTCTTTGTCATCCATTATGTAAACTTCAAAAACTTTGCATCCTTTACGAACATACCTTTTTATTTGTAAGGCTGAGATTTCTCTTATGGTAACTTTCCTTGGAATCCCTTTTACAACAATCGTATTACCTATATCATCCAATCATGACAATGTTTTATCATGATAGTTTAACATAAATTTACGTTTCTCTAACCAATACATTACTATCAGTAAATCATAAGATCCTAGAGGTAAAATATTTAAATCAGGATGTGTTTTTAAACTATTCATAAAAAAATCACACTTTTTTCATGAAGCTAGTGACTTTTCACTTTGTTCCTGTAGCAAGTTGAACTAACCAATACTTTTCAAATTTATCTTGATATAACTTGTATATCTCTATGATTCTTGGTGATTCATAGCTTAAAATTGCACCAGGATCAATTAATATAGAAATTGGTTTAAATACCTTCGATTTCAACCATAGATGTTTGATGATCTGCTTGCCTGTTCTCCATGGTAGCATTGATTATGGGCATGCTCCTTGTTGTATCTCCCACTATTGCATCTTCTTGAATTGAATGTATGTTATTAAGACTTTTCCTTCTTGCAGGGCAATCTTTAAACTAATGTGGTTCACCACATTCCCAACATTGTAATGGTTCTCTTTGTGCATTATTTTTATTAAAGAAGTGGGTATTTCCCTTTCTTTTATTGTTGCAGGATTGTGTTGTTTATAATTTTTAAAATGATTCCCTTGGTATCCCCGATAATTGTTTCCGGAATTCTTATAAAACATTACTTTTATTTTTTCGTTCAAAATTTTCACGTCTTTTATTTTTCCAATTAGGTAGGTTCTCTCCTTTGTTATTATTTTGATCATAGCAGAAATTTTCTTTTCTCATGAACTCTTCCAGAGTTTTCATATTATCATATTTGATTCTCTCTTTAAACATAAGAGGTAAGGCACTAAAGAAACACTAATTTTTTGCTTTTTCATCGATAATGTAAAGTACCTAATGTAGTAAACTTAAAAATTTGCTGCAAAGTTCCTTCATAGTCATTGCACCTAATCGTAACTCATAGAATTATTTATCATTTTCCTTGTAATAGTGTTCCGATAAATATTTTCTTTTAAAATACTTTTAAAACGTTTTCCAAGTTACATAACGTTCTTTAATACTTTTTACTTTCTTTATATCTTGCCACCATATATCAAACTTTCCTTTCAAGTTATATATTTCCATTTTCATTTCTAGTTCATCAGAATCATTATAAATATGGAAGTAATTTTTCATCCCAGATAGCCAACCTTTGACTTCTTCTCCCTTTTCAATTTCTCAATTGAAAATAGGAGGTTTGATCTTTTTAAACTCACTGGTAATCTCTTGATATGGTTTATATTTTTTTTTCTATTGATTACTATCAATACTTTCACTAGAATCCTTATATTTTTCATTACCATGTTTAGTTGATTCTTCACTTGAAGATTCAATCCCATGATTAAGAAAATCTAGTTTTCTTACCTTACGCTTATAAGGTGTAGTTCTTGTCATATTTAATTCAAGCCCTTTATTATTTTTTCTTCATTACTATGTAGTTTAGTTAGCATAACATTATTTAATTCTTTCACTGCTTTTCAAATGTGTTCATTATCTTTCTTAACTCATTTCAGTTCTTCCCTTAAATCTTTTACTGTATGTAAGAGTTCGGATGGGTTATCGTTGCTACTTTCATTCATATTCACCCATATTTCATTGTCTCTAATGTTACCTTCATTGTTTTATGGATCTTTATGATAAGGTTCTCCTTCAATGGACATTCCCACATCTGTCGTGATTCCTATAAAAGAAAGGTTATTCTTCTCTTCCTGTTTGCAAAGAGAGTCAAACCATAACAATAAAATTACTTTTCTATTTTAGTTCAGTTTGAGTGTTGGGATTTTCAGGCCAAGTGTTGTAACCATGATCTGATACCATTCTCTCACAAACACGTAAATTACATAATAATAATAATAAATTATGTTTATAACATAAATACTTATTCGTCTCAACGTATCTTTCTTAGTTGTAAAATCCCCTTTAACTTATTTACATGGATAATTTAACTGGTCTTAAATGTTTGGCGAGAGGGCTTGTCGTCCGTCTAGTGTTGAATCTAAGCTAAGACGACAACCAGTTGCATCCCTTGCCAAGGTGATATGTTAATGTTTAAAGAAATGTTTGGTTTTGTTTTTTACCTAGGATTTAAAATCCTAATCTTTGGACCTTAAGTCCCAAGCTATAGGTTGCTTAGTCATATGCTCTATGTGTTTACTTAAGTTTAACCTTACTCTATATAAGGTATTAACATATAATGGTGTATAAACCTTGTGGGCTTTGCAATCGATGAGGGAGTGTAGTTATGACTATGTTAAAATGTCTATGCCATGGTTTGGCATGTGGCCACGACAGTCACAAGGTGGAGGCCAACTGCAAGGAGAAGGGTTTAATGTGGTTTTAATGACGTGTTTAAAATCCTTGTTATAAACCTTGGCTACGAGTTGAAAATGCAACCATGCATAATAAATGAAAAGGATGCCTCACACGCTTTTTGTGGAGAGGAATGATCCTGGTTCTCCATCTATCCTTGATCTAATTCTTGTCGTTGGAGAGATTTTGTAGGGCTTTTATCATCACATTCATTTGTTCGTAAGGTTTGTTTTCTAGTTCAATTTGATGGTTGTTGGAGGTTTTGCTCAGAGCGTCCATGGTGCTTGGTTGCGACCATGCTTTCCATTCAACAAGCCTGCAATTGCTTGTATGATTTTAAATACAGTTATACGTTGTGCGTTTAATAGGTTAAATGTTGTTTACTATGGTTAAAGATGGTTAATGGTTGTTTGGTTGATATTTCTCCTCTGCACAGTCTTAGTCATTCTTTTTGTTTTCATGTGGTAAGATGGAGACCATGGTATGCTTGCCTTCAAATTCTGTCAGAGGGCTTCCCAAGCCGACCCAAGTTTAACAGGTAATTCAATTTTTCTTTAAAATATTTCAACTTCATTTCAAATGCAGGTTTCGCAGGCCTCAATAGTAATTAATTCAAAGTGTTTGAAATGTGTAGGGCATAGGACAATGTAAGAGCTAGGGGAAGCCAACCCTTGGCCCAGTAAAAGTGTTTACGAGGTAAGATTGTTCTACCTATAACTCTGTTTAAGAAAAATCAATTTCTTAACTAAGGAAATTTATTAATATTTTACTTCTCTATTTTGGGTAAGTGAGTCCAGGGTGCCAATGAATGGTTGCCCAAATGATTTGAATGAAACTAGCCTTAAACATTTCGACCCAAACTCTCTGTCAACGGTAAACGTTTCTCTATATGTGCACAAGGTTTAGGGTTTTGATGACGGTTATTGTTACTTACAGTTTGTAATGTATATAGGGTTACACAAGGTTTTAAAGGAGAGTTGGCACATGGCCATACCAGAGTGGCGACATGGTTAACTCCTCTCAAGTTCGTTCTTACTCTCTCTTGAGGTGATGAACCCTATCCTAATCCCTGTTTATTAGAAAAATGATTTTGTAATTTATATATACGCAATTATACTAAAATTAGCAGGTTTTTCGATTGTGCGTGTTTATAATGGGGCGACCCTTCAACATTCACTGGATTTGATACTTCAGATTCAAGGTATGCCTTGATTTTGTATAGTATGCCCAAAGGATAGAGTTCCAGGGTTACTATGGTCAATGCGTTTGGGGAAAAGGGTTTTACCGCCTCTTTCATAATTAAGATAAGTTTGATTATTAATATGTTTGGGCTGAAATTCGATTTGGACAATCTATTGTGATTTGTAAACAAATATTATACATCCATTGTAGATTATACAGTTTGTATTTAAATGTTGTTGTGAATCAGATATGGATTCGATTCAGTGGATAGCTAGTTCTTAGAACTTGATTCGATTTGAGTTACTGCAATCCTATTTCTTAGATTTTTTATGTGTTGTTTAGATCTGTTAGGATCTTAGATAAATACTTAGTTTCAGATCTGTATATTTTTCTTGATATATAAGTTGAGACAGAGTCTAGTAATTCATATGTGAAATTATGCTTAGATCGCAATATTCTTAGTTTGATGTCTTGGTTCTGCTTAAGTCTCAACTAATTACTTTATTTTAGATCGGTTGTTATCTTGATATATTAATGTTGAAACAAAGACTTGTAATTTATATGTCGAATTTATTTAAAATAGAGATGAAGTCTCTGTAGAAAGCCTTACGGCTCATCTGTCACATCCCTGGTTTTGACCCTGTTTGCATGATGTATATAATGTAATTAATCGTGGTGAGGAGCTAAAGGCAAAATCCCCACCATCGATTTGGTCGTGTATGTTCGGCAATAGGGGTAGTTGCCGATGGTCTATCGTGCTATGTGGCACATTATAACTTGGCATCATGTAAATATGCACATCAAATAAAATAAACCACAACCAGCTACAGCAATGCAACGTTGAATGAAAAGGGCATGTTTCCAAAGGATAAGGGGTGGGGGATGTCAAACCTTAGTCTATGGGGGAAAACCCATGTTTTACCACCTTGTTGATTTGTCACCTTTTTGTCTCATCCAACCTTGTCAACCTCTTTAATGCTTCAGCTGGTGGTTGAGGAGTGATGGCTAAGTGGTTGAGGGCAGTTATTGCCTTTGGGAGTGGGGTGGCAGGACTGTCAGTCCCTTACCCACACTCCACCCATGATTGCCTTCACTTCACGCTTGGTCTCCACCTTCTCCACGACTCCATTTTTCTCCCATGGTCGGTTGGTGCCTCACGACTGTCTGTTCATCCTCACGCAGGAATCCCGTCTGCTACTCACTCTCGCGCGGATTCGTCGGCCTGTTGTGGCGTTCTTTCCACTCATGCAGAGACCAGCGAGTTGTTCTCTCGCGGCCTTACCTTCTCACGCAACCAGGAAGGGAGCTGCTTACCGGTGGACATTCACATTTTCCACAGAGCGAAATCAGGTATGTTTTCCTGTGTTTTGTGGTCTGGTGCAAGTTCTCTCACGCACAGACCGTTGGAGTCGCTTTTCCATGCCATGAGCCGTGCTCACTGATTACATTTTGGGATTGTTGTCTTCCCTGTGTTTTGTTGGCTGTGGTGCTCAAATTCGTTTTGGGCCACGGTGGATTTCTAACCTGTTGGTTGAGTTTCCCTCTGTCCACGCTGAGAGTTGGCCCCTCCTCTGCTTTTGTGAGCTATGTGATGTTTCCCAGTCGTTCCATTGGGGAAATCGTGTGTGTTGTTGGCTGAAATTCCCTGTTTTGGGGCTGTGAATTGCTGCTATCATCCACCGTATGTTTGTGGCTGTTGATATACCTTGGATTGGGCATTGTGCTGAGTTGTTTTGGCCACGCTAGGGCCAAGAATAACTATGTGTTTTCCGGTGTACCTTAGCTGTGCTCATCTTTTGTTTGGGATTATCCCTGGTTGTCCTTGCCCTTCTTCACAGGGCTGTGAAGGGATTGTGTGTCTACAGTGTGCAGTGGTTGGTCTTTGGACTGTGCTGGCTTGGCCGGTTGTTGATGGCCTGATAAACCCAGCGGTGTTGGTTTGGCTATTTGGTGTCCCCTTGGCTATGTGTAAGCCTGCAATTGACCCTTAGTCCTTGAGGAATCATGCCCAGCTCGGGGGTGGCAGCGTTGCTGAGAGATTGATGAGCACGCTGGCCTATGGTTGGGTGGAACGTTGCAACGACGTAGCTGGTTGTGGGTGAATTATTCGTCAAAAGATAAGTGCTACTGTTATCCCATCTCTGCAAATCATAATCTACTGTATTATGTGAAATGATGGATATGTTCAATGCTGAAAATGTATATGTGTTGTTTCCGCTGTATGATTGAGGATATATGCATCTGTGTATGCTTGTATGTTTCATGCATCCTTGTTATGCATCATGTCAATCTTTCATTTCAGTATTGATTTATCCCTGTTTATGTTCATGGGGCCGTTTTCCCGGTTGCATTGGTGTTTCGTCGCGTCCTCTTCGCCGGTCTAAGGGATGGGGACGTGACAGTATGGTATCAGAGCTCCTGGTTGCAACAGCGGGCCTCTATGGGCCAAGAAGGAGCAACTGACAGAGGCAGGACTTCATTCTGCCTAGCAGAGATCAGAGTTTGACAGCAGCAAACTTCAAAAAAATTGCCTAAGTGTTGACAGTAGTCGGAACACTTAGTGGTTTCGACTTCCGATGTGGCGGAATGTTTAGCGATTTCCGGTCCGCCGTTGCGGCTGTGAAAAGGATTCAGCCGCCGATGCAGCAATGGAGCCGATTTTCGACGAAGGGAAGTTTTGAAAAATTTTGGTCTAAGTGTTAGACAGTCGAAAGAGTTAGTAGTTTCTCGTTCGCCGTTGCGGAAGCGGAAGTGATAAGTCTTCCGATGTAGAAAGTGTTCCGACAGCCGATGCGGTAAAGGAAAGTTCGACATTTTTCTAAGTGTTTTGACGTCCTTCGGAAGAAGAAAGCGAATGAGCATCCGCCGTTGCGGAAGCCAAAGCAATTTGGTTTCTAACGTAAAAAGGATACCGATTCCAACCCAGTTATGCCGCCGATCGGAAGAAGGAAAGAGATCATGTTCCGCCGTTGCGGAAGAGAAAACGTTTCGGCTTTCGATGTATAAAAGCTTCCGACAGCCGATGAGCTATAATCCGCGGAACGATTAAAGCTTCCGGGAGCCGGTTCTGCGGCTGGGAAATTGGTTTGGGAGTTGATTCTGCAGATTGATAATTGGAATAAGACCCGATTTGGACAAGGAAAAGTGAGATTTCCAGCAGATTTTGACTGCCTTCCAGTAGGGTTTTCAAGCAGTTTTTCAGTGAATTTTCATGGGCTAGAAAATGAGAAGCGACAACAATCTTATGCGCCAGATTGTGCGAAAATTAATGTTTTACAAAAAAAAAAAACGAGGGCGCTGCCCTCGACCCACCCTACAAAAGCCACAAGGGGGAAATCCCCCTTGATCCCCGTTGCTCCCTGAGACAGTCGTCCTTGTGAAAAGAAAATCCTATGTTTTGGGCAAATTAGTAAAACCCAAAACTCATAAGAGATGAATGGTGCAATGAAAGTGAGGTGGCTGAAGTTGGCAACCAAAAATGCAGCTGTGTGTAAAATGCATGGATTTGGTGAAAACCCTCATTCTCAGAAGTGGTGTGTTTTTCACACCCGACTTCGGAATGACGCATGTGAATAGGCGTTGGAAAGCTTATCCAGCAAGGAACAAGGATAAGTGACCAAAATCTGAGCATGAAGCAGCAAAGTGCTAATGATGGCCGTTGTTATCAAATGGACAAATATGGACAGTTGCATGCCCGGGGGAAGCAAGGACTATGAAGTCAACCAGCTGCTGTGTGAAAAAGGAGTTCCATGCCAGGATGAAAGGCTTGAAAAGGGAAGCTTTCCTTAAAACCCTGTCTTGCTAACTGTGTTACATTTCCTAAGTTTTATAGCTGAAATGCATGAGGATATGTATTGCATGCATAGGATATTGCATGTTGACAAGAATATTAGGAATTATAATGAACCACTAATGATAATCATTGCTTTGATGTTGGCATTAGTGGGAAAACCAACGATGACATGGACCTAGCTGAATATGCTGCTGATGCTTATGGAATGTGACCAGCAACCCTTTGGAGAAAGGGGTAAAGCAACAAGTCCATAGCAAAAGTTGGTGAGCAAACACTGCAATCTCCTGCAAAGGACCAACCAAATTGGTCATGTTAAGGGTGTAAGTATGACCCCTGCAGGTAAGAGTTTGCTTATGACAAATTCCATGGAGTGGTAAAGGTAAGAGACCTCATACCATGTGGATGTTGGAATATAGAAAGGTGTCGTGCCTATATATGTTGATGATATTGATTATAGTGATGCACCCTATATGAGGTAGTCGTGGTTAGGCCATGGTATGGTTGAATGCATAATCAATGCAAGGTAGCGTTGAATGGACATACATTAAGGAGATTTTATGAATCTTGTAGTTATGCATTGGATGTATGCATATGAAGGGTGTGAATGACTAATGTTGTGGTGCATTGCATGAATGCGTCGAGATGAATGCATGTGATATTATGAACGACTCATGACTGAAATGATGAATTGATGACAATTCAGGATCCATTTCAAAGGTTGTTATGAATGCAGGATAGTCATGATCAATTGACTGCCAGAAATGCTCTATGGAAGAGCAAGGTGGTATGAATGATACACTTGTGAAGTAAGGAGTATCTAAACCTTTCATCTAATTGCATGAATGCTATGACTAAACCTTGCAATGTTAGTATGATAATGATTACATGAAGAAAATGAGTTTTGGTGTATATTGATGTGACTAACAGCTGGAAGTATTTGAATTTTTATAAATTCTGAAAATGCTTCAGTGATGGTTGTGGCAATGAAAAGGTTATATGCTTCCAGACTTACCAAGTGTTTGGTTGATTGAAGCTCATGTTTCAGGTAGATTATTTCGGGCATGGCAGTGAGAGGTAAGACCCTAACCAATGCCAGAATCTACCATGTGAAAGAGCTTATTAAATTTGAATTGTGAATTTCCAATTTAAGGAATTGCTGACAACTACTAGTCACTACTGGCTTGCATAAGCTTGTGTTTAGATGTTTGAAGCTTATGTTTCAGGTAGATTAATTCGAGCATGGCAGTGAGAGGTAAGATCCTGACCAATGCCATAATCTACCATATGACATGCATACTAGTTGGTTGTTAAATTCGAATTGTGAATTCAGGATTTGAGAAATTGCTGACAACCACTAGCCACTGTTGGATTGCATAAGATTGTGTTTGGTTGATTGAAAATCATGTTTCAGGTAGATTATTCGAGCATGGAAGTGAGAGGTAAGACCCTGACCAATTCCAGAATCTACCATGTGAAAGAGCTTATTAAATTTGAATTGTGAATTTCAAATTTAAGGAATTGCTGACAACTACTAGTCACTACTGGCTTGCATAAGCTTGTGTTTAGATGTTTGAAGCTTATGTTTCAGGTACATTAATTCGAGCATGGCAGTGAGAGGTAAGATCCTGACCAATGCCATAATCTACCATATGATATGCATACTAGTTGGTTGTTAAATTCGAATTGTGAATTTTGGATTTGAGAAATTGCTGACAACCACTAGCCACTGTTGGCTTGCATAAGATTGTGTTTGGTTGATTGAAACTCATGTTTCAGGTAGATTATTCGAGCATGGCAGTGAGCGGTAAGACCCTGACCAATGACATAATCTACCATTTATGAGAAGAAGTCTCATGGTTGTGAAAGTAGTTGATATGCATAATGGGTTATGAAATTTGAATTGTGGATTTCGTATTTAAGAATTACTAACGACTACTGATCACTGTTGGCTTGTATGAGATTGTGTCAGGAGGGATGCATGGGATACACACTGCAGGAAGATCATGTGTGATGACCTGCAAGAGCCAAACGTCATGGGAATGTTTTCCCTTGAAAATGGGTTTCGGGTGAAACGCCATTAGACATTTTGAAATGTCTCATCTGCACTGCATGTTTGGTAAATAACATGAGTGAGATGGTATGGGTTATGTCGGTAAGACATGTGTGGATATGAAATGTAAAAAGGAATTGGGAGGGAAAACTAAGGGACTGTTAACTCAGGGAAGGAGACTCCATTCCTCCTTAACAAAGGAATACTGCGACGGCAAATGGATAAGTGTTCTGTGACCCTTGCTAAGAATATGCATGTTTAATTATTAAATTCCATATGCAGAACATGTTTTGATTTAATATCCATTATGACCGATTGCTTGAGTATGCATAGGGCTTGCATGGCACACACCGGGAATGGGTGCACACTTTTCCGATGTTGGATCATGAAAGGGTTTTCAATACTGATTACACTCTAGGGAGTGGACGCACTCCTGGTGTCTCAATACTTGATAGTGAATGATATGAAATGTGATTACAATTTTTAGAGCAATAATGCTGATGAGTTTGCTTGTATTGCTTGTGTTGCTTGTGTTGACAGACTAAAGGTAAAGGTAAAAGGAAAAGGTAAATGGTTGATATAAGTGTATGGTGGTATAAGTGTATGGTTGGTATAAGTGTATGTGTTATTGTTGATATAAGTGTATGATGGGTTGTTATATGCCTGGGGATCCATAGTAGATCCTAGACCTGGAAATGGTCATGATAAAGTTCCAAGCCCAGTTGACATGATTATGTACTGGCTGGACATTAAATATTTGATGTTGTGGAGCAGCCGGCGCACTGACCTAACATCTAAGTCCATAGGCGATCCCAAGGCTTGCAAAGCGAAGCAGGATCCTGTGGACGAACGAGGAAATGCACAATACAGATAAGTATTGGATTATTTTGCTTATGAATATAGATGTGTATATGATTGGTTATGATGTTTATCTCTAGAGCAAGATAAAACTGATGAGAATAAACTAAACATGCGAATTTATTCAATGTTGGATATAGGTGTCACTGGAAGCGAGGACTATGAGAGCATCCTAGAGATGCATGTGGACATGTGACTGTCCTGGAAATCTCGGGTTGAGCGGTAATGAAAAAGGTGCTAGTAAGATGGGGGAGTCCTAGCAGCCGAGACAAACCATGTGGAGAGACTCCATGGTTTAGAGGTCTGGAATA
>LPNX011094710.1:152821-186100 GCA_001517045.1 Pseudotsuga menziesii
TGCCAAGACAAAAGAGAATCTTGGGGAAATGCTCAAGTTACAGAAAAGGCAGAGTGAAATGAACCACCAAATTTTACAAGACTCTATTGGTTTGCAAAGGGAGGTGAAAAGCCTTCTGGGAGCAATCGGCAAAGGAAAGGAAGGTGGATCAGCAACGGGACAACTGTCCAAGCGACCCGATAGGAAACGGTCCAGGCATGAAGACTCAAAGGAAATTGAGCAGGTAAAGATGAAGCAGCTAGTGAAATGCTGGAGATGCGGAGGACATCATTTACGCCGAGACTTCCCAATGAGGGAACATGATGAAGGCATTAGCCGCAAAGTTCCTAGACTTCGGGATCAGCTGGAAGCTGAGAACCAGCAGGAGAAGTCCATGGACGCCGAGGTGCTTGGTCTTGAACGTTCAAAGTAAATGATTGAACGTGGGACAGATCTACAATTTTGAAATTTTGATGTGCAACTGTATATGTATTGTATATATGTAATGGAACACCGAGGACGGTGTTATTCCAAGGGGGAGGGGAATGTCACATCCCCGATTTTGACCCTGTTTGCATGATGTATATAATGTAATTAATCGTGGTGAGGAGCTAAAGGCAAAAGCCCCACCATCGATTTGGTCGTGTATGTTCGGCAATAGGGGTAGTTGTCGATGGTCTATCGTGCTATGTGGCACATTATAATTTGGCATCATGTAAATACGCACATCAAATAAAATAAACCACAACCAGCTACGGCAGTGCAACGTTGAATGAAAAGGGCATGGTTCCAAAGGATAAGGGGTGGGGGATGTCAAACCTTAGTCTATGGGGAAAAAACCCATGTTTTACCACCTTGTTGATTTGTCACCTTTTTGTCTCATCCAACCTTGTCAACCTCTTTAATGCTTCAACTGGTGGTTGAGGAGTGATGGCTGAGTGGTTGAGGATAGTTATTGCCTTTGGGAGTGGGGTGGCAGGACTGTCAGTCCCTTACCCACACTCCACCCATGATTGCCTTCACTTCACGCTTGGTCTCCACCTTCTCCACGACTCCATTTTTCTCCCATGGTCGGTTGGTGCCTCACAACTATCTATTCATCCTCACGTAGGAATCCCGTCTGCTACTCACTCTCGCGCGGATTCGTCGGTTTTTTGTGGCGTTCTTTCCACTCACATAGAGACCAGCGAGTTGTTCTCTCGCGGCCTTACCTTCTCACGCATCCAGGAAGGGAGCTGCTTACCGGTGGAAATTCACGTTTTCCACAGAGCGAAATCGGGTATGTTTTCCTGTGTTTTGTGGTCTGGTGCAAGTTCTCTCATGCACAGACCATTGAAGTCGCTTTTCCATGCTGTGAGACGTGCTCACTGATTACGTTTTGGGATTGTTGTCTTCCCTGTGTTTTGTTGGCTGTGGTGCTCAAATTCGTTTTGGGCCACGGTGGATTTCTAACCTGTTGGTTGAGTTTCCCTCTGTCCACGCTGAGAGTTGGCCCCTCCTCTGTTTTTGTGAGCTGTGTGATGTTTCCCAGCCATTCCATTGGGGAAATCGTGTGTGTTGTTGGCTGAAATTCCCTATTTTGGGGATGTGAATTGCTGCTATCATCCACCGTATTTTTGTGGCTGTTGATATACCTTGGATTGGGCATTGTGCTGAGTTGTTTTGGCCACGCTAGGGCCAAGAATAACTCTGTGTTGTCCGGTGTACCTGAGTTGTGCTCATCTTTTGTTTGGGATTATCCCTGGTTGTCCTTGCCCTTCTTCACAGGGCTGTGAAGGGATTGTGTGTCTACAGTGTGCAGTGGTTGGTCTTCGGACTGTGCTGGCTTGGGCCAGTTGTTGATGGCCTGAGAAACCCAGCGGTGTTGGTTTGGCTGTTTGGTGTCCCCTTGGCTATGTGTAAGCATGCAATTGACCCTTAGTCCTTGAGGAATCATGCCCAGCTCGGGGGTGGCGGCGTTGCTGAGAGATTGATGAGCACGCTGGCCTATGGTTGGGTGGAACGTTGCAGTGACGTAGCTGGTTGCGGGTGAATTCTTCGTCAAAAGATAAGTGCTACTGTTATCCCATCTCTGCAAATCATAATCTATTGTATTATGTGAAATGATGGATATGTTCAATGCTGAAAATGTATATGTGTTGTTTCCACTGTATGATTGAGGAATTATGCATCTGTGTATGCTTGTATGTTTCATGCATCCTTGTTATGCATCATGTCAATCTTTCATTTCAGTATTGATTTATCCCTGTTTATGTTCATGGGGCTGTTTCCCTGGTTGCATTGGTGTTTCGTCGCATCCTCTTCGCCAGTCTGAGGGATGGGGACGTGACATCATCGATACTGCGAATATTTTACCTAGATATATTTGGTTGTTTTCTTTGGATCTATTTAAACATTTTAGTTCAAATCTATTATCTTTATCTATATATAGTTATTAAAACGAAGATTTTTTAACAGTACATAGGTTTGTATTTTAATTATATAGACATAAAACTTTTGTGGGAAGCCTCTGGGCTATATGTAATTTGCTTGAAGAATGAAGAGTTATATATATATATATATAGAGAGAGAGAGAGAGAGAGAGAGAGAGAGAGAGAGAGAGAGAGAGATTTGTATAGTTTACCATTAAAATTTCAGGATTTATTTGTAGGAAAAGTAATTGTGATTTCTCCATTTCTGTGCATAAGCAATTTAACTATGAACAGAGTATAAAATAAGAATAGTATTTAAAGAGGTTAAAAGAAACTAATTAAGACATTGTATAATCTTAGTTTATAAAAAACATACTCAAAATTATAATTTATTTTTAGACTGTAATTATCATGACAAAAGCAGTAGATAAATTTAGTAAGGAACTTGTCACCACCGTCGGGAAAATAGAACTAAAGATGTCGTTCCTCCCAACCAACTCCTAGAGTAGCCAAATCTTATTTGCTCCAAAACCCTCGAGCCTGTTTGTTGAACCACAAGGGCAAATCCTGATCAATGTTCCATCTCTTTGCATCAATAGATTATTTCCCCATCCATCGCCAACCCTCCTTCTTATTCGATGGACATACTATTTTATAGTATTTTTCCTAGGACTTGTTCATTTATGAGCCTCCTGCTCTTTAGTACTCCACAAGGAGTCTTGACCTGATTTTGGGGAAGATGCCTCCTACATCACTTGGGTTCTCACTCAGCAGTTTTCGTCCTTTATCATTTCTCGTTGTGGGTGAGCAAACACTTTTTTAATGGCTACTTCATTTTTTATTCCTCTTAGTTATTTAATTATTCAATAACAATAATCTATTATATTTATTTTAACTTTATTTATCAAAATATTAAAAAAAAATATTCAAAGTAATAAATAATTTAACTATTGTTTCCAGTGTATTACAGACCACGAATAACTTACATGGTTGTTTATGTTTTTTTAATGGAGAAAAAAATTATAAATATATATTGTGTAACAACTTATCTAAATAAAAAAATTAAAAAAAAATTAAAAAAAAAACTAATCACCATGAATGACTTTTTAAATATTAGACAAAAAGAAATTATGAATAAACCTTAATTACATATTTGAGCCATGGTTTCTTATTCATCACCTTTTTAATAAAGGAAAGGAAAATTGTGATTATAAATGTTTGTAATGTTTAGTTAATTGTGTTAAATGTAATTTGACAATTTAAAGTTATTACGAAAATTAATATGAATTTAAAAATTATAAATAATAATAATAAATTATATAAATTATAAAAAAAATATTCATATCAAATAACCAATTATTTTTGGTAAATTCGAAAAAAATCTAATTACACATATTCATAAATTATTACACAAATCCTTACAAAGGGATTTCCATTTGCATAATTTTCAGTATGTAGAATATTTAATATATATAGGATTGTCTCTGAATCTCAATGATAAGTAGAAGGTGACGTTTCACAAATATACGTTTTTATGCATTTTAGCTTACAATGTATGTATCAATGCATGTGCTTCCATGAATTGGGATAGTAGGTGAGGTTTATTTTAATGGTTCGAATTTATTTGATATTTATTTATATAGTTATTGCGTTGAGAGGCGCTCTACAGCCCAGTATGGGGGAGATCTTGTAACGTGATGCAACGTTACTAACGTTTGTAACATGTCGGCAAAAAATAATAGTGATAGTGAATATTATGGGAGAGATCTTGTAACGTGATTTAACGTTTGTAACATGTCGGCAAAAAAAATAGTGGTAGTGAATATTATGGGAAATAAATTTTCTAATAGGCCAAAATAAAACAATCTAATATGGGGCAGATGTTGTAATCTTTCTACCTAACAAAACAATAAAAAAGTAAAAATTTAATTATCCGTAAAAAAATGTGGGTCAAGAAAAAAACACAAAATTGAGTTATCAGCAAAAAATGTTGGCCTTGCACATGGTTTTAAAAACCATGTGCAAGACATTCTAAACAACCCATGGTTTTATTGTACATGGTTTAGGAGGCTTTGCACATGGTTTTTAAACCATATGCAAGGCCTCCTAAACAACCCATGGTTTTATTGTACATGGTTTAGGAGGGCCTTGCAAATGGTTTTAAGACCATGTGCAAAGCCTCCTAAACAACCCATGGTTGTAGGAGGGCATTGCATATGGTTTTAAAACCATTTGTAGGGAAATGATGCAATGTTCGTTCCTAACAAAATAAAAAATATTATATGTCGGCCATAAATAATATTAAATATTAATAATAAAAATATTATATGTGGACCTTAAATAAAAAGATGTGTCTTTTGGTTTGAATCAAATCAATGGATACCTAAGAAGAGGTTTGCACCCCCAGATATTTGATCCATCTCGGCGCTTGATAGAGCCTAGGATTTGGATCTACGCTGGTTTAAAAAAAATAAAAATATAAGAAATTATAAAGTTTATCGTAAAGTAGCACTTTTTATATTTTTATTCATTTTCTTTTTTAGTAATTATTTGAGCATATATTTAATTATTCACACACATAGAATATATATAGAGTCGAGAAATGCTATGGAAAATAAAGGTTATGGCCATGCATTTTGCATGACCAATGTAACCAAAATATAGGCGCGCTAAGAAATTTGGTAACCATGGTTAGCATTTTATACAAAGAAACATGATGGATGGTAGGTTAAAGGCATACCACGCCTTTTTATAGGTTTCTTAAAAGGGAAAAATAATGTAACCATCTATCTCAAAAAGGGAAAAGTCATGTAACAATCTATAATTGTTCTACTTCAGAGCAAGAAAATACTATCCTATTTACACAACATGAAAACCATAATCCTCGCAACAATGTTTCTCCACCTACTCTGTCTAAAGCCTTCTTGCCCTCATCGCAAATGTACTGATATTAGTTTTCCCCATGATGATCATGTATTAATGATACATTCCATCCCTGCACTAGAAATTGATGACCCAAGACTCAAAGAAATCTTTAGCTACTGCAGACCTCCTGGTATGCCCAAGTATGGTTTAGGATACATAGAACAAGCCAACACAATCATCCCTGATTGTTGTTTCAATAATCCTCTACCAGCTGATATCCAAAAGCCTTCTATCCCTGAAATGCATAAATTCTTTACTCTCATAAAAGGCTGCAAAAAATGGCAAGTAGATAAAGATTGGATGAAGAGAATGATAAATTGGGATCTCTTTTCTCATTCGGATGTAGTAGAATTCAATGCATCAGTACCCGCAAAACAAAAGCAAAGCTTAGCAAAAGAATGGAAATCCTATATGAATAATCAAGATTGTTGGATTTTCTTCTATGAATGTATAAAAATATTTCTGAAAAACAGCTAGTCCAAATGATGGACTTTGAAAAGGGAAAAGGAATAGAAAGTCCTAAACATAAGTGGAAAAGCATTGATGGGCAACAATTAGAATCCACTTCTACCTTTCCCCCATTCAAAAGTATTATTCTTGAAGAAGAAGAGAAACAATCTAAAGTTGTCCCTCTAGTTTTGGATAAAGAAGAATCTCAAATGAGTAACACTGATAGAAGAATACAGGTTGTTTCAGAACAAATAAATTGGACAAATGTTGCTTTAAGAGGAATGGCTGCACATACATTTGTCACAAATGATTATGCTCGTAGGAGACATATTGACCAGCTACAGGTCACCATGAATGAATTAGTCTCCTCAAATAATTCCCTTTCTCTAAATATTTCAGGAATTAGAACTGAAGTCACAATAACAGCCTCTGAAGCCAAAAATCAGAGTGCAAAACTAGAAGAGTTACAAGACTTTTATTTTGGAATGACCCATAAACTGTCTGAACTTGATGAGAAAACGGAAGATATCAAGTACCAAGTTAGAAAAATCCAAGCAGATCTTCCTTCAAAAGACCAACCTGATAGAGAAATCCCCCTCTCTAATCTTTTTACTAGACCAGTTGAAGGAATTTCTAGTGTTTATCATTCAGAAAAGTCTGAAATCAAAGAAAAAATTCCCCTCCATTTTCCTAAAGAAAGCATTGAGGCAGATTATGCCCTTGTTACCCAGCTTGCACCAGAATGGAATTTTCCTGTTAAAGAAAGCCTGCCATGGAACATGTCTAGGATCTCAACTCCAGATTTGTATGGCAAAGGACAGTTACCTGAAGTAACACAGTTTTCTGAAGAAAGCTACCTAGAGTGGAACATTGATAATATGTCTGTAGGATAAATCAAACAAGTGTTAGACAGAATGCATGTATCATACAGAATTATGTGCATGAAAGGAAAAGGTGAGATAGAAGCATGCAAATGTCTTATACAATGTTTTACTGGTACTCTAGCCAAATGGTGGGAAATAGAATCATCTCCTACACTTGTGGAAAAAATGGAAAAGGAAGTATTAAGAGGTGATGTTGGAGATATAATTTTCCATGAAGACGAAAAGCCACAAAGTAATATGATCGGTGCTCTTACCACTATGATCCTAGAGCACTGGTGTGGAACATAGCACGAAATATCTGATAAGCATTCTCTTATTTTAATGAACCCAAAATGTAAAAGTATGGCTAATTATGATGATTTCCACAAGGAATGGATGCAGCGCATCTATGAGGCAGCAGATAGCAAAAATATGCTCTGGAAACAAGTATACCTTGCTGCTCTCCCCAGTAAATATGTAGATTATTTTAAAGCCCAAGGCATTTTTCAAATACCCTATGAAACCTACACTTGGGGAGAAATCTACTCTGTTATTACTTCTGCTCTAGTTGGCCTATGCACTAAACCTCCTAATAGGTTTCTAAAGAGAGCACATTACAAGAGGATTCCTAATACCCATTACTATACTCCAAATGATATAAAGATGAAAACCTTTAAGGCTCAGGAAAAGCAGAAGCTCACTTGTTGGCTCTGTGGGAAACCAGGACACCATGCAAACAGATGCCCACAAGGAGAGGCATCAAAAAAGACCAGGGGAAAAGATTCCCAAAATAAGGTTCACAGAAATACAGAAAGAGCAATGGCTTCTATAATCCCTATTCGTTGCAACCGATGTGGCTCAGATATGCACATCACTGATGCTTGCCCCAGAAGCCCTTTTATTAAGCAAGAAGAAGTTCATATAGCTCAAGGAAATTTCAGTTCTAGTCCTGAAACTTCTAAATTTGAATATGACACTGATGATTTGTCTAAATTAGAACAGGAAGTTCTATTTATTTCTCAAAACTGTCAATGTTCAAACCCAAATCAATGTTCTTGCAGCTCTACAGAAGAATCAGAAATGGATGAAAGCATAGAAGAAACAGAGGAAGAACTCGACAGAAAAATGCCCAAACTAAAAGTTTGCATGTCATCAAGAAACACATGAGAAGATGCACAAATGCTTGCCCAAATCCAAGCATTACCTGAAGGAGAAATGAAGGCATCCCTCCTTGACTCTTTTCTGAAAACTATGATGAAGACGACACAAAAATCTCCTGATGAAACGTCTTCAGGTAAGAAGGCTGTATTTGTTGATGCTTCTTTTGAAAAGAATGCCAAATCATTCATAAAGCATAATAGGAATGAAATATTACAGCCTCTCACATTGAATGATTTAGGTAAAGAGTTAAATAATTTGAAAAGAGAAGTTTCTGATCTGAAACACAAAGTTCAAGGTCTTGAAAGTCGATTTTTGGAAGAAAATGCATACAAAGTCGATCTGTGGGCTCGAGATGAAATCCAGAAACTTAAAAGAGGTGCTCCTTCGCAAGAAAGATCAGAAGAAGAGCACATAAATAGAAACATTAGTATATTTGATACTAATAGTCTTGAAGGCCTTAATTCTATGAAAGTTTCATTAGAGGAAATTTCAACTCAAAATGGGCCTTTTAACTTTAACTCAAATTCCATGTCATCATGTGTTGGCCAATGAAATTTCTTTAAATTTGAAATACCGTATAGGTCTTAAACACTTTTTTAATATAAATTTGGGGATAGGTATCATAAAAAACTACTTTTTTTGTTTGTATTTTCCACATATCTCCCTGTGTTTTTACTCAAATTTCGATCGGGAGAGCTCGTTGGATGTAGAATTAAATTCTGCATCCAACGCGTACCCACTCGGAATACTTTTGAGGGACCCCGCTATTATTTTATTAATATTTTTTAGGAGGCCCATTTTGAGTTGAAGTTTTCTTCTAATGTGGCTATTGAGCATCAAAAACCTTTGGTACTGATACATTTAAAAATTCAAGATAGAATTTTCAAGCTCAAAGCTATGATTGACTTTGGTGCAGATGTAAATATGTTGTATAAAGATCTTATTCCGGCCAAATATTGGAGAAAAACTTCTCATGTTATTACTAGAGTAGGCAATACTCAAATCTTCTTGGGATATGAGATCCCCAAAGCAACATTGTGCTTTGAGCAACATTGTCTGGATATGAAGTTTTTCCTCTCAGATATTCTGATTGCCTGTATTCTTGGTACTCCTTTCCTTGCAGCAGTCAAACCTTATGGCTCAACAAGAACTCCAGAAAGAAATGATGCATTGTTCATCACTCTACCTAATATAAAAATCATACAAGGTTCTGCAAAATCTATCCGAGCAACCAAAGTCGTCCTCCCTTTTGTCTCTTCTCCACAAATTTCAACAATGGTCTAGATTGCCATGACAATCCAGCAAAAAGATAAAAAGATCCAAGAATTGAAAGATTTGAAAGCAGCTATGAGAATAGAAGATCAATTGAAATTGCCACAGGTTCAACAAAAAAATTCACATCTCAGAGAACAATTTGAGACTCAGGTATGTTCTGAAAACCCAACTGCATTTTGGAAAAAAGCTAAGTATTTTATTCAGCTTCCCTATAAGGAAGGATATGATGGAAAACCTTGCAAAAGAAAAGCAATTCCCATGAATTCCCATTTTCAAAAATTATGTGAAGAAGAAATTAAAGGACTGTTATCAAAAGGACTTATCAGACACTCTAAGAGTCCTTGGAATTGTTATGGGTTCTATGTAAATAAACACTCTGAACAAACAAGAGGTGTTCCATGACTTGTTGTGAATTACAAGCCTCTGAATAAAGTTCTTGCAGATGACACATACCCAATCCCTCATAAGTCAAGTCTAGTAAACAGAATTGCAGGAGCTAAGATATTCTCAAAGTTTGATCTCAAGTCTGGATTTTGGCAAGTAGCCATTAAAGAGGAAGATAAGTTCAAAACAACCTTTAGTGTTCCTGCAGGACATTATGAATGGAATGTCATGCCATTTGGGCTCAAGAATGCTCCTTCCAAATTCCAGAGGATGATGGATAATGTGCTCAAGCCATACTTTGATTGGCTGATTGTATATATAGATGATATTCTTGTGTTTTCATATTCAATTGAGCAGCATTTTAAACATCTGGAAACCTTGTTAAAAGTTGTCAAAGAAGCCGGTTTGGTCCTATCAAAAAAGAAGCTTGAATTATTCCAAACCAAGATCAAGTTTTTAGGGCATGTTATCTCCAATGGAACGTTGATCTTGCAACAACATGCAGTCGAATTTGCTGATAAATTTCCTTACAAAATCGTTGACAAAACCCAGCTGCAAAGATTTTTGGATAGTCTTAACTATGTCAGTCATTTCTACAAAGACTGTGCTAAAGATCAAAAGATTTTGAATGAAATATTGAAGAAGGGACCCATGAGCACACCAAAGCCGTGCAAAAAATCAAAGCAAGAGTAAAAACTGTACCTATTCTCTATGTCGCAGATGATGATCTGCCAAAAATTATTGAAATTGATGCCAGTAATGAAGGGTGGGGAGTTGTTCTTAAGCAAGTAAGGATCAAAGAAAATAAAAATAAGTCAGAAGAAATTTTACAATTTGCTTCAGGGGTTTGGTAGAATGCAGAGAAAAACTATGTTGCATTAAACAAAGAAATCAAGGCTACACTAAATGCTGTGCAAAAATTTGAAATTTTTCTCATTAACAAAAAGTTTGTTTTAAGAACAAATGCTGCTGCCATGAACAAAGTCTTGAACAAAGAAGTTAAAAAGGCTAGTGAGGCCAAGTTCACAAGATGGCAAGCTTTGTTTTCAAACTTTGAATTTGATATTGAACATATTAAAGGTTCTAAAAATTGTTTGCCTGATTTTTTAGCAGAGAAAATCTCTTACAGACTGCAGAAAAACAAATATCAAATGAACCTGCCTCCTGTTTAATCATAGTTAGTGAGTGGAAAAACAATCAGGAAGAAACCAGAGAAATTCCAGAAAGCATGAGTTGGACCGATTAAAAACAACAATGGAGACCAACTTGGCAACTACGAAGCACTCAAGTGATTGATAGGAACTTGCAGCCATGTTCTCTACTCCCAAGGCTTGTACCAGAGATTCAATGAAGGCCCACTTCCACAAGTGCTATTCCATGTTTGATGTATGACAGAGCACTTAGAAAAGCTACAAATGCATCACAAGCATTGATATATACTTTTCATGATGTCGAATATATTTGGAAAAAAATTTCTATCGCTCCCGCGATAGAAAATCAGTACTACTGTATAAATCATCCACGAAATATTGAATGGTGGCCAACAGGACATGCAAACCGAATATTTCTTGGCACTCCTTACAATTATTCAGAATACAAACAGATGTGGTGGGACTTTTTATGCAAGGACAATTCTGACAGGACATATGTCTCCCTTCTCAAGTTCGGATCTGTTAGAACAGCTCTACAGTTTGATATCCCTGATTGGTTCTTCAATTGGTGGAAAAAATTTGGCATCAACCAAAGCGCAGTGGACCCATATATCATTGAAAGCAGATATGAAGGACATGGTGTTGGACTTAATAAAATAAGTGATCTGCAAGAATCCAAAGTCATGGATGAAAAACAAGTGTTTGGCTACTTTTTGAGTAACCATCATCAATGGTTAGTACGTATGAAGATTAAGGTGTGTAATTTACAAGGACAACCTATTATTATCCGCCAATTCTGCACCTTAATCTTCATACGTACTAACCATTGATGATGGTTACTCAAAAAGCAACCAAACATTTGAGTTTTTAAACAATAAATCATTGAAGGGAAACTAAATCCAATGCAAAATCTATCCTCCATATTAATGACTCTTGGTTGTGAAACAATCTCAATGATTCATAAAGTTAGAATTCTATGGGCATATTGCTAAGCAAACATTGTAAACGGCTGAGCAAATTAATGATTTGTCACAAACCAATAAAATGTAATAAAATCAAATTATTATCGTATCAAAATTACTTACGTCATTGTTCCATTGTTCTTGGCTTATAAGAGTTTTTCAAAGTAAGACTGCAAAAATGATGAGATACATCTAGATAATAAAAGCTTTGGGATAATTACAAAACTCATTTTTAAACTTCATATAATAAAAATAAATTTAAGAAAATACGTTAAAATGTCATAACACTGAATACCATATAATTATACCTTTGTGCAGGTACAACAAGTGGTAAAGTTGAAATGTTGTAAATGGTTGTAAATGAAATGTCTTGTGTTCAAATCCCCCAAACTTACTCGTATACTATGGTTCGAGCCCTATAGATGTATTTAGAGGTGAAATCACTAGTTATAGTGGGATTATATCCTTGAACCTCGTGTCACGTAAGCACCAGCCCAATCCCTAGTTGACAATTCCCTTGATAAAATTAAAATTAAAATATGATATAATCATTTCTACAAATTTTTAATCTAAATAAAACAGTGGAAACAATAATCAAAATAAATAAATTCATTATTCAATATATCACCTACCTAAACTCATTAAATTCATTTATAAGATGAAAAAATGGAAAAACAACTCGCATTTACACAACAAACTTGTTTCAACATAGCATCACCTTTATTACCTTTGCTAGCCATATCTAGAGTTGACATAAACCAACATAGATCCAAATCCTAGGCTCTATCAAGCGCCAAGAGGGATCAAATATCTCGAAGTGCAAACCTCTAAAAGTATTACACTCAAGGAGCTATTGATTTGATTCAAACCAAAAGACAAATCTTTTTATTTAAGGTCGATATATAATACTTTTATTATTAATATTTAATATTATTTATGATCCACATATAATATTTTTATTATTAATATTTAATATTATTTATGGCCGACATATAATATTATTTTATATTTTATATTTTGTTAGGAACGAACATTACAATATCTCCCCCATACATGGCTTTAAAACCACATGCAAAGCCCTCCTAAAACCATGGGTTGTTTAGAAGGCCTTGCACATGGTCTTAAAACCATTTGCAAGGCCCTCCTAAACCATGTACAATAAAACCATGGGTTGTTTAGGACAAGGCCAACAATTTTTTGGGGGATAATTCAAATTTTTATTTTTTATTATTTTGTTAGGTAGGAATATTACAACATCTCCCCCATATGTTTTTTTTTAGCGACATTTTTTTTGGCGCATAATTAATTTTTTTTTTTTATTGTTTTGTTAGGTAGGAACACTACAACATCTCTCCGATATTAGGTTGTTTTTGTGGTCGACATTTATTTTGGTGGATAGCTAAAATTTTAATTTTTATTATTTTGTTAGTAACAAACGTTACAATATCTTCCACATAACGTTACAAGAATCTCTCTCATACTGAATTATACAATGTATACGATCACTTTAGATCAGTTGATGTCCAAGCACTCGGGACTGATGTATCATGTTTATGTTATCATGCCTCTTGGAGGGTAGATTGAGTTAGTTATTTGTTGAACTGCTCAAGGAATTATATGGCTAAATTTTTTTGTAAGTCTGAGATTATTGTAACTTTGATTTCATTTGAAATAACAAGTTACATTTTTTTTTCCACGAAAAAAAAGTTTTGAGATCAAGATATTCTTCCGAGAGTAAAACATTAAAATAATACACATTTTTCATATTTCTAAAATGTTTTTGGACGATTTTTTTTTGTTAATCATTTATATATAAAATCATGTACGGAAAGTAAGATAGTTTGGACTATCAAGTGACTTAGCAATACCGACATTAGATCTCAGTTTCATAATCTTTGTTGCAATACCGACCTTCCTATCCTTTTAACATGTCAAAATTATAGTGATATCCATGATATGTAGAACAGTTGGTGGTGGGGTATGGTCAAGGCGCCCCGTAAGCTGAAAGGATATCGGTTCTAATCCCGTCGGATACCAAAAAATCCAACCATGTTAAGGGTTGGTGCGGTCCAGGCTGGTGCAATCCCCGGGTGATTTTGATGGCTTAGATGCCCTTGTTTTGTGGTTTCTTAGCCAATGGAAATCCTACTAGTCAGGGGGTCCCACCACTTTGCCAACAAAAAAAACATGTCAAAATTATAGTGAGCTCGAGACGCTTCTCTCCAAGCTCTTTGAGCATAGGAATATAATTTTAAAACAAACTAAATAATTCATTTCTTTAGGTCCGATAGACCAAAGTTTGGTCTCAGTGGATGTTAACCATCATCATCATCATCATTAGTATGAGCTAGAACAAAAAATAACATTTAGTGTAATTGTGAAATTAACATTTATGTATAAAATGTGTTGTTATTTTACATAC
Organism: Pseudotsuga menziesii; assembly: GCA_001517045.1. Taxonomy (NCBI): domain Eukaryota; kingdom Viridiplantae; phylum Streptophyta; class Pinopsida; order Pinales; family Pinaceae; genus Pseudotsuga; species Pseudotsuga menziesii. Next base: position 166,805 of record LPNX011094710.1, read on the forward strand.
GATATAATCATTGACGATATAACGTTGACGATTCCCTTAATAAAATTAAAATTAAAATACGATATAATCATTTCTACAAATCTTTAATCTAAATAAAATAGTGGAAAAAATAATCAAAATAAATAAATTCATTATTCAATATATCACCTACCTAAACTCATTAAACTCATTTATAAGATGAAATAATGGAAAAACAACTCGCATTTACACAACAAACTTGTTTCAACATAGCATCACCTTTATTACCTTTGCTAGCCATATCTAGAGTTGACATAAACCAACATAGATCCAAATCCTAGGCTCTATCAAGTGCCGAGAGGGATCAAATATCTCGAGGTGCAAACCTCTAAAAGTATTACACTCAAGGAGCTATTGATTTGATTCAAACCAAAAGACAAATCTTTTTATTTAAGGTCGATATATAATATTTTTATTATTAATATTTAATATTATTTATGATCCACATATAATATTTTTATTATTAATATTTAATATTATTTATGGCCGACATATAATATTATTTTTTATTTATATTTTGTTAGGAATGAACATTACAATATCTCCCCCATACATGGCTTTAAAACCACGTGCAAGGCCCTCCTAAAACCATGGGTTGTTTAGGAGGCCTTGCACATGGTCTTAAAACCATTTGCAAGGCCCTCCTAAACCATGTACAATAAAACCATGGGTTGTTTAGGACAAGGCCAACAATTTTTTGGGGGATAATTCAAATTTTTATTTTTTATTATTTTGTTAGGTAGGAATATTACAACATCTCCCCCATATGTTTTTTTTTTAGCGACATTTTTTTTGGCGCATAGTTAAATTTTTTTTTATTTTTTATTGTTTTGTTAGGTAGGAACACTACAACATCTCTCCCATATGAGGTTGTTTTTGTGGTCGACATTTATTTTGGTGGATAGCTAAAATTTTATTTTTTATGATTTTGTTAGTAACAAACGTTATAACATAATATCGATAAACGTTACAATATCTTCCACATAACGTTACAAGATCTCTCTCATACTGAATTATGCAACGCCTCTCGACTCAATAAAACTACAATTAAATTTTACCTAATGTGAGTTTCCTTAGGTCATTTACTTTGAATATGAGAGATGATCTAGCCATTTGATAGTCTAGAAATATTATCCCATTTTTTACGATCAACCCATCATTTCATCTACATTTATGTTTCCTTTTCAAATCGTTTTCCATAAAGCCATCACTACTTGTCTGGATCAATCAACTTTTTGCTTTGCATTTGATTTACTTAAAAAAACTTGCTAGTTGCAAAGTTGGATAGCAAAATCTCAAATGTTTAAAATTGAAGATGTGATTATTATCATCGTATCCTTGGCCTTTAAAATGACAAAGTAATCAAATTTATATACATCACCATTAACATTTTATAATAATTAATATCACATTATTAAACATTAATCTTAAAAAAAACACAATTTTAAATCTACAATATTGATTATTTGTATTTAAATTTATTGAAAGTGGGTTACTTCAATGAGGCATTCAAGGATGGCCTATGTAGGGCAAGAATGGTTATGCATATAAAGAAATATCATCATATTCATCTCAGGCTAGCGGTGGGAGTGGGAAGTAACATTAGAGTAGAGTTTTTAGTAGGTTGGGACCTCTTGTGGTATGCTAGGAGAAGAAGGAGAAGAGGGATGTTGAGAGCTCTTATCTTTGGGGACTCAAAATTAGTGATTGATTGGGTCAATGGACAAGTTGTGATGCAGTTTGGGCACTTGGCTCAATGGTTGTTTTAGCTCAAATTCTTGATCGATACTTTCACCGCGATCTCTTTTGGTATATGTACAAGGAGCTAAATTCACAAGTGGACGAGCTCTCCAAGGCAGTTGTGGGTAATATGTATGGCCTTCTTCATTATGAGGAATTCATCTCCTTTAATCTTAACGATTTTGGATGTGTATCTATATTTTATGATGGTAGGAGGGAGTTTCTGGAATACTTTAGGTGTCTCTTTTTGTTGCATGTATATGATCACTTTAGATCAGTTGATGTCCAAGCACTCGGGACTGATGTATCATGTTTATGTTATCATGCCTCTTGGAGGGTAGATTGAGTTAGTTATTTGTTGAATTGCTCAAGGAATTATATGGCTAAATTTTTTTGTAAGTCTAATATTATTGTAACTTTGATTTCATTTGAAATAACAAGTTACATTTTTTTTTTCCGCGAAAAAAAAGTTTTAAGTATCAACAAATTCTTCCGAGAGTGAAAAATTAAAATATTACACATTTTTCATATTGCTAAAATGTTTTTGGACGATTTTTTTTTGTTAATCATTTATATATAAAATCATGTACGGAAAGTAAGATAGTTTGGACTATCAAGTAACTTAGCAATACCGACATTAGATCTCAGTTTCATAATCGTTGTTGCAATACCGACCTTCCTATCCTTTTAACATGTCAAAATTATAGTGATATCCGCGAGATGTAGAATAGTTGGTGGCGGGATATGGTCAAGGCACCCCTTAAGCTGAAAGGATATCGGTTCTAATCCCGTCGGATACCAAAAAATCCAACCATGTTAAGGGTTGGTGCAGTCTAGGCCGGTGCGATCCCCGGGTGATTTTGACGGCTTATATGCCCTTGGTTCATGGTTTCTTAGCCAATGGAAACGCTGCTAGTCAGGGGGTTCCACCACTTTGCCAACAAAAAAAGCATATGTTTTTACAACATCTCCCCCATATGTTTTTTTTTTTAGCGACATTTTTTTTGGCGCATAATTATTTTTTTTTTTTATTGTTTTGTTAGGTAGGAACACTACAACATCTCTCCCATATGAGGTTGTTTTTGTGGTCGACATTTATTTTGGTGGATAGCTAAAATTTTATTTTTTATGATTTTGTTAGTAACAAAGGTTACAACATAATATCGATAAACGTTACAATATCTTCCACATAACATTAGAAGATCTCTCTCATACTGAATTATACAACGCCTCTCGACGCAATAAAACTACAATTAAATTTTACCTAATGTGAGTTTCCTTAGGTCATTTACTTTGAATATGAGGGATGAGCTAGCCATTTGATAGTCTAGAAATATTATCCCATTTTTGACGATCAACCCATCATTTCATCTACATTTATGTTTCCTTTTCAAATCATTTTCCATAAAGCCATCACTACTTGTCTGGATCAATCAACTTTTTGCTTTGCATTTGATTTACTTAAAAAAACTTGCTAGTTGCAAAGTTGGATAGCAAAATCTCAAATGTTTAAAATTGAAGATGTGATTATTATCATCGTATCCTTGGCCTTTAAAATGACAAAGTAATCAAATTTATATACATCACCATTAACATTTTATAATAATTAATATCACATTATTAAACATTAATCTTAAAAAAAACACAAGTTTAAATCTACAATATTGATTATTTGTATTTAAATTTATTGAAAGTGGGTTACTTCAATGAGGCATTCAAGGATGGCCTATGTATGGCAGGAATGGTTATGCATATAAAGAAATATCATCATATTCATCTCAGGCTAGCGGTGGGAGTGGGAAGTAACATTAGAGTAGAGTTTTTAGTAGGTTGGGACCTTTTGTGGTATGCTAGGAGAAGAGGGATGTTGAGAGCTCTTATCTTTGGGGACTCAAAATTAGTGATTGATTGGGTCAATGGACAAGTGGTGATGCAGTTTGGGCACTTGACTCAATGGTTGGTTTAGCTCAGATTCTTGATCGATACTTTCACCGCGATCTCTTTTGGTATATGTACAAGGAGCTAAATTCACAAGTGGACGAGATCTCCAAGGCGGTTGTGGGTAATATGGATGGCCTTCTTCATTATGAGTAATTCATCTCCTTTAATCTTAATGATTTTGGATGTGTGTCTATATTTTATGATGGTAGGAGGGAGTTTCTGGAATACTTTAGGTGTCTCTTTTTGTTGCATGTATATGATCACTTTAGATCAGTTGATGTCCAAGCACTCGGGACTGATGTATCATGTTTATGTTATCATGCCTCTTGGAGGGTAGATTGAGTTAGTTATTTGTTGATCTGCTCAAGGAATTATATGGCTAAATTTTTTTGTAAGTCTAAGATTATTGTAACTTTGATTTCATTTGAAATAACAAGTTACATTTTGTTTCCGCGAAAAAAAAGTTTTAAGTATCAACAAATTCTTCCGAGAGTGAAAAATTAAAATATTACACATTTTTCATATTGCTAAAATGTTTTTGGATGATTTTTTTTGTTAATCATTTATATATAAAATCATGTACGGAAAGTAAGATAGTTTGGACTATCAAGTAACTTAGCAATACCAATATTAGATGTCAGTTTCATAATCGTTGTTGCAATACCGACCTTCCTATCCTTTTAACATGTCAAAATTATAGTGATATCCGCGAGATGTAGAATAGTTGGTGGTGGGGTATGGTCAAGGCGCCCCTTAAGCTGAAAGGATACCGGTTCTAATCTCGTCAGATACCAAAAAATCCAACCATGTTAAGGGTTGGTGCAGTCCAGGCCGGTGCGATCCCCGGGTGATTTTGACGGCTTAGATGCCCTTGGTTCATGGTTTCTTAGCCAATGGAAACCCTGCTAGTCAGGGGGTTCCACCACTTTGCCAACAAAAAAAGCATGTCAAAATTATAGTGAGCTCGGGACGCTTCTCTCCAAGCTCTTTGAGCATAGGAATATAATTTTAAAACAAACTAAATAATTCATTTCTTTAGGTCCAATAGACCAAAGTTTGGTCTCAATGGACGTTAACCATCATCATCATCATCATTAGTATGAGCTAGAACAAAAAATAACATTTAGTGTAATTGTGAAATTAACATTTATGTGTAAAATGTGTTGTTATTTTATTATTATTATAAATATAGTATAATATGTATTGTGTGGATTCAAATATAAATATAATCATATATGTGAAATTATGTTATAGGATAAAAATTTAGGGGTAGCATTTTTTAAACTCTAATCATGGTCAAACTTTTCCAAAAACTATATACAATCTTTAAAATTTAAATATTTTTACAAAAGTATCATGAAACGTTTAATTGTTAGAAGTTTAAAAATTAGTAAGATTCACTTAGGATTTTACACTTTAAGAAAATTGTGTATTCTTAAAGTTTTCACTTATGTGATTTTACTATAATGGTTAGGTTTTAAACCAAGGGTTTCTTATTTATATCTACCATTTGTTATTGCACCAACATTGTAAATGTTACATGGGTAATAATGTTGCACCGAGCAAAAAATGATGTTAACATCTAACTTATGGGTTGTAGTTGTCCTTGTTAATGGATCATTTGCCAAGTTACCATAATCTACAATGAAAACCATAAACCTCCATAGCTACCAATATTTGTGGTTGTTAACTTCAACAAGAACACTGGCCATCCCAACAATCCTACTTTTATGTCAATTATACCTACACAAAAGGGGGTCATACTCAAGTTCCACTTAAAATGGTAGGACATTAAAAATACATAAATTTGGAGGGATGACATTACCAAAAGCTACAATAGATATTGATATAGTTGAGTGTCAATGCTTGACATTCATTGTGATATACAAAGTCCCTTCCCTAAAGGATCTTCACATCTCCTTGGCATTTACCTTCGAGTGGTACAAAATAATGTTCAGGAAAATCCCAATTTTGTATGACAGAAACATGAAGAGGTCGTGCTCCATTTCAAAGTTTTTCCATCATTTCTCCTCGAACGAGTCCATTTCCTTTGTAACGACTTTTCAACTCAACAAATGCACTTATCATCATTTCCACCACAAATTCCATAATTTTTAACCCACTCTTAATCTTCATAGATTGCTACAAATGCGTGTTCATAAATGTTTTCAGATATACATTTCAATAGTTTTTTACTAAAGTACCATGATCCAAAAGAAGTACTTTCATTTTGTGTTTACATAGTTGTTTTTCCCATTTTGGCTTCATATCCGAACTATAAGTTCTCACCATTACTATTTTTATTTCTCTATTATTTTAGGCTCTTTTTCACTCATGAGAGCATGGCTATGACTAGGTACCAAATGTACATGAACAAGATAAACAACATGGGAGACGAGGCTTCCTAAAATTGCTTCATTCTCTAGTAAAAACAACTTGTAGCTTAAGTGAGGTTTCCATAAAGATGTCATGTCTTGGCTAAATCATTAGGGAGTCGAGGAAGATGTCACTCTGTAAAATAGTGATAATATTAAAAATATTATTACATCTAAATTTAAGGAGAAGTTGTGGTGCGATAAAGAATTAGCGAATAAGAGAAAATCAAGGCATTATAAGGAGGTGATCAACCCCAATATAGAATATGAAAAGTATCTCTAAGTCTTAACTATCATAAAGGAGAAACTAAAAAATCCTAAAATAAGAAAAACTCTCACGAGCTCCATAGTGAAACATGGCACTCGACAATTCCTAGAATATCATGGAATAAAAGAATTGTTATCTTTATGATACTAAGAGGATTGAAAATGAAAATATCTTTCTCATAAAATGTCTTGCATACACCCACATTAAATTGCAATTTCAAAATATTTACTACAATATTGGTCTTTCTAACCTTTTAACTCGTCATAACTATAATAATGTGAAATGCTTCTCTTAAAGCTTTTTAAGTACATAAATAAAATTTAAAAAAAAACCAATCATTGCTTAGTATTTTCAAGGACCAACATAGTCGAAAAAATGCTCCATGTTAAATTGGTATTTCCACTTTTTAAAACAATATAATGCTTTGTTTTCTTTCACTTTTAAAATATTAATTTTTTCATCTCTCTCATTTGTTTCAATAGTTTTGTTTCTCTTTATGGCCTGTCTTCTTCAAACTACAAAGTTTTCTAGCACCGTATTTACTTGTCTCTCAAAAACTATGCTCAGGCTTCGATTGTTGGTTCTCCACATATTTGGCTCGATGGGATCGAAGTAGATCGGCCTGACGAAGTCAAAGGGCGGTTGATGTCATGTAAAGTTCATAGAGAGGTGAATTTTATAAATAAAAAAAATGTAATATGAGTGAGTGGTATTTTTTTTATATAAGTATTTTAGTATTTTAAAATATATAAAAATGTTCATATTCTTTAGAGTTGAAAACTTTTCTATTTTTTTTATAATGTATGGGTTAAAATACAATTATATTTATATTGATATTTATATTGATATTTATTTATATTGATATTTATATTTATATTTATATTTATATTTTTTAAACTTTATATAATCTAATGTCTAATAGTTGTTAGATCTAATTGATTTAATAATTGCTTGGCTGGTTCTAATAATGATTATTTAGTTTTTAGAAAACAATTATCTTCAAATTTTAATTAAACAAATATTTGTTTCTAACTAACAAATGTTTATATAAATTAATTATAAAACATAACTAGTTTTAAAGTATATGTATATGATTTAACTTATTTAACTTATTTAACTGGTTAGTTATTTATTTTTTTAAAACTATTTATACAATTATTAATTGTATCTAGAGAGAGTAACGAGGTGTTTACAATTCAATATGAAGGAGATGGAGGAGGGGGAGCAAGTTTTTTTTTTAATGTCGGGTCATCAAATTAAAAAAAAGGAACCCAATAAAAATAATAAAAAAAATCTATATTCACTCATAAACTAAAAATGTAAATCGAGATAAAATGTCATTACAAAAATAACGCCTTAAGAAATTGAATGCCTCTCGGTGCTTGATATATCCACATTTAGGATGGGTCTTTGTTGTTATATTATAAAATGAAAATATACTTGTAACTTACTCATCAAACTTTGAAGAGATTTTAATTTATTGGTTAATCTCTCATAAGATACATAATTCAATATTATTAATTTCACTTATTTTAAGAGGGAGTTACTAAACTACTAAATCTAGTTGTTTTAATAGGAATTCGTTTATTAGTCAATTTAAGAAAGCTCAAAATGTTTGTAACATATGTAGGTAAACCAACCTAGATCTATCTAAACTTTGGTTCTACCATGCGTTGAGAGGGATCAAATCCCTTGAGGTGCAAACGTTTTTTCTTTTCTTTTCTGAACCACTTGTTGGATAGGTTTACACCTCAAGGGATTTGATCCCTCTCAGTGCATGGTAGATCCAGAATTTAGATGGATATAGCCTTAGTTGCAGTCCAAGACAATCACATTAAATTCGTAGATGATCATGATTATGTACATGAAGTATCTAAAAGGTAACTTCAATAGTTAAATGATAAATAAGGTGAATAACAATGTTGAATGATGAAATATGTGAATAGTGAGAGAGTATGTGTATAATCAATGAGAAATATCTTATCTGCAAATGCTACCGATAACATATCTGCAAATGTTATTGATATATTACCCTCATTTTGAATTTACTTTGTTGGGGATATCTCAACATTTCTTGCATCATATGAAGTATGTAAAAGGTATCTTCAATAGTTAAATGAGAAATAAGGTGAATAACAATGTTGAATGATAAAAACATGTAAATAGTAATAAAGTAAGTGGATGTGTATAATCAATGAGAAATAGATTATCTGTAAATGCTACTGAATAATTATCTTCATTTTGAATTTACTTTGTTGAGGATATCTCAACATTTCTTCTATCATTATCCTATTTGATAGTTACATGTTCAACTCTGGCATAAATATCAAAACCTATCATTCTTTGTTCTTGTTTATAGTCAACTTCCATTTATTTTGATCATTTTTGGAAAAATGCTCTCCATTTCTCATAATTTCTTTTTTCTCTCTTCCTTATTTTGGTCATGTGTCATTTGTTATTATTGAATTTGTCACCATGTCTTTTGTTGTTTTATTTCTTCTTCCTATTGTTCATTAGTGATATCTGTTAACTTATTTCTATGTCATCTAACACCTTCTCATGTCTATCTTCTTACTTCCTCAACATGCACATCAATATATCCATTATGGGAAGACATGATCTCATTAATTATTGTACCACAATCGAGCATCATAGTTAATTTTATTGAATCAGATAAAAATGAGATAAATGCATTGTAATTAATATCAAGAACCATGGTTAATTATATTAAATTGGATAACACTGAAATCAATGCAATGTACTCAATCAAGAGCCACGGTTTATTGAATTTAATTAGATAACATTAAAATCAATGCACTATACTCAAACAAGAGCTCTAAGCAATTAAATTGAATCAAATAACACTGAAATCAATGCATTGTATTCAATCAAGAACCATAGCCAGCTGAATTTAATTGGATAACATTGAAACCAATGCATTGTACTCAGTCGAGAGCCATAGTCAATTGAATTGAATTGGATAACAATGAATCAATGCAATATTCAATCAAGAGGTATAGTCAATTGAATTTAATTGGATAACACATAACTCAATGCACTATACTCAATCAAGAGCCATAGTCAATTGAAATGAATTAGATAACACTGAAATCAATGCATAGTACTCAATCAAGAACCATAGTCCTTTGAATTAAATTAGATAACACTGAAATCAATGCAATGTATTTAATCAAGATCCATAATATCATTGTGGACCATTGTTATTAACCGTAATATTGTCTACTAATTATTGACCTTATAACTTTAATATTATTAACCCTCTTACTACCAACTAATATTATTAACCCTAATATTATATACATTTGTAATCGTAACCCTAATATTATTAACCTTTTAACTCACTCCTATAATTAGAATACATTCTTAAGTCACTCATATTATAATCCATAACTAAATACATGCTTAACTCTCAACTACTACAATTCATAACTAAATAATTGCACCGAGAGTAGTGAGGTGCTTACAACCCAGTATGGGGGAGATGTGTAACGTTATATGTAACAAACTAACGTTATGTGCACCGAGAGTAGCGAGGTGTTTACAAACCAGTATGGGGGAGACATGTGTAACATTGCACATTACCAACTCACATTATGTACAAAAAATAAAAAGTAATTAATTTATTTATTTTATTTATTTATTAATTTTAGCTTGGTTCATAAAATAAAACAAAAAAAAAATAGTAAAAAAAATCCATATTCGCTCATAAAATAAAAATGCGAATCCAAATAAAATGTCATTAAAAAATAACACCTCAAGAAATTGGATGCCTCTCGATTCTTGGTAGATCTACATTTAAGATGGATTAACGTAACGTAATGTTACAAAAAAAAAAGTAATTTAAAAAATCCATGTCGCTCAAAATAAAAAAATTAAAAAAAGTAATAAAAAAATTCATGAAGTCTACAAAATTCAATTAAAACTTAAAGTGGCATTTATAAAGCAAGAAAGGGATCAAATTTCTTGAGTTTAAGATATCAAAAAATACACATCAAGAAATTGGATCCCTCAAAAATCCAAGTTTAAGATGGATCTATGTTGGTTACTATTCATATTTGTTGTAACTGAATTAGAAAAGAAATAAACATTTCAACCCTTGAATCCATCTAAAGAACATTATAGTATAACTATATTGCCATCTTATCTATCTTTTTTGTCTTTTTATAATTACTATTTAGATTGAGTAAAAAATAATATAAAAGTAAAAGTAAAAAATAATTTTTACAAAGGTTAATATCACGCTAAAAAAATCATTTTAGTGAAAATGTGCCTTTAAATAAACTATTACCCAGTATGCACTAGAAACACCACTAAACAATTACCCACACCTTTTACTAAATAATTACCCAATATGTACTAAAACACTTGCTATAAATCTTAATTTAGTAACTTTAAAGTATATACAATTTTTTTTCTAAACTGCTGAACAATTAACCTTTCTTTAAATATTTTTGTTCGAAGTAATAAAGTACTTCTTCAGAGACAATATTACATTTAAAATGGTGTAAAAGTTCAGTATATATTAATTACTCTTTTAGGTTATTTTAAAGTGTTTTTTTATCTATCTTTTTTAATGTCTTTTTGCAATTTCCATTTAGAAGTAAAGAATAATGTAAAAAGAAAAAAAAAAACTTTTTACAAAGGTTAATATCACCTTAAATAAATTATTTTAGTGAGGATGTTCCTTAAAAAAAAGAACTTACACATTGTGAGAAGCACCTCCTACTAAATAGTTACCCAATAGGTATGAGAAGCACTTGCCATAAAGAATCCAATGTTCCATGACAAGTCAAAGCATATCGAGATCAAGTATCACTATATCAAGGATATGGTACAGAGGGGAGTAATGAAGCTCCAGTATGTTGCGACGAAGGAACAGATAGCTGATGTATTGACGAAGCCATTGGCTAGGCTGAAGTTCGAGTACTTCGGGGAGAAGCTTGGTGTTCTCTAGATCGAGGTTTCCTCCAAGAGAAAGTGATGAGACCCATAGCCATTCTGACATGGTGAGAGGATTGGTTCCTTCCATGGTCAGATGTAAGGGCTAAGCCATTCTATCATGGTGAGAGGATTGGTTCCTTCCATGTCAGATATGAGCGCTGGCCATTCTGTCGAGTAGGACAGATGTAAGGGCAACTACCATTCTGGGAATGGAGGCACCTGGTCAGTTACCAGGAAAACTTAGTCTAGGACTGAGAAGCCATTCTGATGTGATAGAGGGATGTGTTCCCACTTGATCAGATGTAAGGGCTGAACCATTCTGTCATGGCTAAAGGATTAGGTTCCCTCCATGTCAGATGTGAGTGTTGGCCATTCTGTCGAGTAGGACAGATGTAAGGGAAACTGTCATTCTAGGAATGGAGGCACCTGGTCAGTTACCAAGTAGCTCAGTCTGGGACTGGGGGCCATTCTGATGCGATTAGTTCCTCCATAATTAGATGTGAGTGCATGCCCTTTCTGATGCGATGCTTTGTGCATGGTCAGATTGTAAGTGCAAAGCCCTTTCTGATGCAATGCTTCATGCATGGTCAGATTGTAAGTGCAGAGCCCTTTCTGATGCGGTGCTTCGTGCATGGTCAAATTGTAAGTGTTGAGCCCTTTCTGATGCGGTGCTTCGTGCATGGTCAGATTGTAAGTGCTGAGCCCTTTCCGATGTGGTGCTTAGTGCATGGTCGGATTGTAAGTGTTGAGCCCTTTCGAGGCGGTGCTTTCGAGCATGGTCGATTGTAAGTGTTGTGCCTTTCTGACAGGATGAGGTCGGATGTAAGTGTAGAGCCTTTCCGATGCAGTGTGCTTGCACATGGTCGGATATAAGTGCTGAGCCTTTCTGACAAGATGAGGTCAGATGTGAGTGTTGGGCATTTCTGACAGGATGAGGTCAGATGTGAGTGCTGGGCATGCCTTTCTAACAAGATGAGGTCAGATGTAAGAGCTGGGTGGGCCATTCTGACTTAAGTGTCAGATATAAGCGCTGATGAAGACCTACATGAAGGGTAGGCCTACAGGATTGACTCTGTAGAACTTCCTGTGACGAGAAGAATCGAGATAGCACCATTATGAGATAGCATATGATGATGATCTAGACTTGATGATGATCTAGATCAAGTGATCCAGATGAGATGATCCAGACTTGATGACGATCCAGATCAAGAGACGATCCAGTTGTGATGATGATCCATATCGAGTGATGATCCTGCTCATTATGAACTTGAAAATAGTTGTAAATCAACAAACCTCTGTCTTTGGGATAGAAAGAAACTCCTCTTTGAAACTCGTCATCATTGTTATATGTATATGGATGTTTAGGGTTGCAACATCTCTAGAGAAACATGGAGAAGGATAGAGCAAATCCAAAAATGCTTTATAAATTATAATGATCCCAAAATTAAAGACAATACACCCTATCGTATCCTCCTCATAGAATTTTTTCTCTACTTGATTGAGAGCATAGCTTTTAATAGGTACCTAATGTACAAGAACAATATAAACACCGTGGGAGATAAGAGGCTTCCTACAAGTTGCTTCATACTCTAGTCAATCTCATGTACAACTTAAACAAGGTTGGCATAAAGACGCCAAGTCTTAGCTAAATCACTAGGGAGTCAAGGAAGATGTCACTCGATTAAATGATGATAATATTAAAAATATTATTACATCTAAATTTAAGGGGAAGATGCAGTGCCATAAAAAACTAGAAGATAAGAGAAAATTAAGATATTATAGGGGGTGATTAACCATAATCTAGAATATGAAAACTATCTCTCCCGTTTAACTAGCATAAAGAAGAAAATAAACATCATTATAATTAGAACAAATTTTCATGAGTTCCATAGTGAAACATGGCCCTTGACAATTCCTAAAACACCGTGGGATGAAATAATTTGTCTTTGTGACACCAAGAGGTTTGAAGATGAATTTATCACTTTATTATAGAATGGCATACGTACACCAAATTAGAGCGCAATTTCAAAATATTTTCTATAATATAGAAATAAAATTGTAAAGAAAACTGAGTTACTTTTTATCTTTTTAAGGTTCGTGTTAGGAGCCAGTGTCAACCCTTCTCTTTATTTCGTTAGTATATTTTTGTTGGACGCATATGTTTTGTAAGTTGTCCCGTGAGTATATTGTATTATCCCGCATTCATGGGGAGTAATAGTTGTTTAGATTAGACTTAGTATATTTTCATTGTTTATTGCAGGAGGTTCCTCCTCACAATTGTTTCTCATAATCATCACCTTCGATATTAAAAATGTTTTAATTTTGTATAAATAAAAATAAAGAAGTCTCCACTCTTATTCTTACTATTATTCTTAATTTATGTTTCATTATCTTAATGATTACTACTTATCATTTTGTGAGAGGCTTCTCACATTTTGGATAATGAAAATACTCGAAATTACTCATGTGTGAATGAGCCTTGATTCCGATTACAATGGGAGGAGGACTTGATTCCAATTAGAATGGGAGGAAGTTCGAATTTCCATGAAGATGAAGACTCTTACACTCCCTCATGATGTTGGCCAATGCCTTCATAACATGTGATGTAAACTTACTCACTATCCGTCACATGCATTTAATGCTCGACTTCTCACTCAAAGAAGGTTGTTAAGATTTAAATAATGCACATGGTATGAAGTTAGAAGTCACATGCATTTAATATTTGACTTCTAAGTCAAAGAAGGTTGTTGATATTTAAATAATGCACAAGGTATAAGGTTGTTGAGCTTTAAATAATGCACATGGTATGGTATGAAGTTAGAGAACATAGGATTATTTGTTTTTTCTCCTTTGGTCTCATGCTGTCTACAACCATTATATTAATTTTGTGAAATAATATTTATATATCTTACCTATATACAATGAAAAGTCTATCCATGTATTATATTATAGGGCTGAAAGTGATTATTAATTAAAATAAATAAATAAAATTACTATTATATAATGTTAAAAAAACATAAAATAAATATAATTCATAAATAATACACCCATTATATTAATTTTGTGAAATAATATTTATGTCTTACCCATAAATTAATATAATACACCCATTATATTAATTTTGTGAAATAATATTTATATGTCTTACCTATATACAATGAAAAGTCTATCCATGTATTATATTATATGGCTGAAAGTGATTATTAATTAAAGTAAATAAATAAATAAATAAAATTACTATTATATAATGTTAAAAAAACATAAAATAAATATAATTCATAAATAACACACCCATAAATATAACAAAATAACATTTAAATAAAAAAATAACACTTAAATAACATGTAAATGATAAATATAATAAATATTATAAAAAAAAAATATTAAAAGTTAAGTTTAATATTTTACACAATAGGAATTATAATAGGAATTGCACTCAAGACTATTCAGAATACATTCATCTTAACTTTTTATATCTCTAATATCATTCATCTTAACTTTTATATCTCTAATATCATTCATCTTAACTTTTATATCTCTAATATCATTAAAAACAATAACATTTAACTTTTATATCTCAATAAAAAGATTCAATTCCTTTAATGTAATTTTAGAAAATTTAAAATAAATTTACTAAAATGATTAATAAAAAATCAAATCTATTAAAATTCAATCTTCAATCTTCTAAGAAGTGAAGATAGATTTGTAGCAACCCTCTAAACATGTACATTGACATAAAATTATAAACTAAAATGAAGATAGATTTGTAGCAATGCTCTAAACATGTATATTGACATAAAATTATAAACTAAAATGATTAATAAAAACTCAAATCTATTAAAATTCAACCTTCTAAAAAGTGAATATAGATTTGTAGCAATGCTCTAAACATGTTTATTGCCATAATATTAAAATTCAACCTTCTAAGAAGTGAAGATAGATTTGTAGCAACGCTCTAAACATGTATATTGACATAAAATTATAAACTAAAATGATTAATAAAAACTCAAATCTATTAAAATTCAACCTTCTAAAAAGTGAAGATAGATTTGTAGCAATGCTCTAAACATGTTTATTGCCGTAATATTAAAATTCAACCTTCTAAGAAGTGAAGATAGATTTGTAGCAACGCTCTAAACATGTATATTGACATAAAATCATAAACTAAAATGATTAATAAAAACTCAAATCTATTAAAATTCAACCTTCTAAAAAGTGAAGATAGATTTGTAGCAATGCTCTGAACATGTTTATTGCCATAATATTAAAATTCAACCTTCTAAGAAGTGAAGATAGATTTGTAGCAACGCTCTAAACATGTATGTAACATGTATATCGACATAAAATTATAAACTAAAATGATTAATAAAAACTCAAATCTATTAAAATTCAACCTTCTAAAAAGTGAAGATAGATTTGTAGCAATGCTCTAAACATGTTTATTGCCATAATATTAAATTCAACCTTCTAAGAAGTGAAGATAGATTTGTAGCAACCCTCTAAACATGTATATTGACATAAAATTATAAACTAAAATGATTAATAAAAACTCAAATCTATTAAAATTCAACCTTCTAAAAAGTGAAGATAGATTTGTAGCAATGCTCTAAACATGTTTATTGCCATAATATTAAAATTCAACCTTCTAAGAAGTGAAGATAGATTTGTAGCAACGCTCTAAACATGTATATTGCCATAAAATTATAAATATGTATATTGACATAAAACTTAAATACAAATTCACATATATATTGAAATAATAATAAAACACTAAAATACTATGTATTTTAGTGTCATGGGCTTATGGACACCATAGTATGAAGGCCCTTTCTACAACGTAGTGAACTGTAATTATGTAATTTACACATAACACTTTATTAAAATACAATATTAAATTTAAATAAAACAAGACTAGCTATCTATTCTAGATAGAGAATTAACATAGATATGCTATCAAGAATCTAGTTCTCAACAGCACTGCAGCTTAGACTCCGTTGAAAGTGGAGATCTTGGGCCACAATCTTCTTGAAAGAGCCAGAGAAATAACAAGGACTGTCTTCATCAATTCTCTCCACAACAATCTTCTGCTGTAGACGATGGCGATTCTCAATGGAAACGCTGAGACTCCGGTTGAGGGACTTCGTTATTCTTATGGGCGTTGTTCGTCCACGCTGCGACGCCGCTCTCACGAGCTCTACAGCATCGTTGTCGTCCCTGCGAGAAGAGTTGACGCTTAAGCTCCTTGGAAGAACCATGGTCACTCCAGTTGCCCCCATTACGCCAACGCCAACCTTGCTGGCCTTCCCAGCACACTGGTTCATGCTATCAACATAGAAAGCCCGAGCTCTGGCCAGATAGGGGATGGGAGACAGAGCTCTGATAATTTCATACAAAGCTCTGCCCATCGACCGCTTCCTTTTCTTTTCTCTTTGCTTCTGCATTGCCATCTAACGATTCTATAATCTGGGTGGATTAAATAGCAACCATCAAAGAGCCACGTCATACAGGACGGTGCCACGGATACCATCTACTTCATTACGACATCAACAACTCAATTGATGACTACTGTTATGTGTAGCTTTCTTGTTATATATTGGACAGCTGGATTATTATTATTTTATAAATAGAATTTTGTGCGTTGGATTGCATGTCTTGTCATACTAAATATGTGTCTTTGTGATAATAAATGTAGCCGAGGGGAATGTCATGCGAATATGGGCGTTTTGGTGGATGTTAGTCTTACATTAAGAGTATTTGGTGTATGTCTTAATTTTATTTTATATTATTGATGGGTGTTTATATTTTAGAGTTTTAGTTAAAGTAGTATGTATACGTTTTTTATATTGTAGGAGGATGAGATAAGTGTACGCTTCAAATTAAAGAATATCGAAAATAATCTGTAGTTAACATATAACTTGTTCATGGCATTTAAGGTGTGAATATTGGTCATAAAAGTTAAGTGAATGTGATAGTATTTTAGAATTTGGGGTGGATAAATAAGTATGATTTTTCTAAGTTGTAAGAGGATGAGACAAGTGTATTGTCGAGATTGATTTTATGCGTATAGTTCTAAATTTGAAATAATTAATTATAAAAAATGGAATATAAAAAATAATTTGCACTTGACATATGTATAACCAACAGTTCTTGACAAACAACACCATGAGTGTTGTAAAGGAAAATGTCTTATGGCTAGGGTTTAAGAGGCCATCAACGTACTGGGGTTGAAAGAGAGATGCACAATGTTCAGCAAGTATATATAAACAAGATTCAAAGATGAGAAAGATCCACACCTGATTAACTGAAGGCTGGTCCAAGCTTTCTCTTCAATCCTCTTCTTGCTCCTCTCGCTCCAAGAGACCTGCAAAACAAGTTATACCTTCCTCAAACCATTATGACCACATACAAGACAATGATAATCAAATAAACATGAAACAATGATCTGAATAACATTATAATATGATCATAAACAGAGATTCAATCACACATTGAACAATGATTTGGGAAGAAGAAGGACATCACATCTTTATTAATCTTGAAAACAAGTACAAGTATACCTTCTCTTCAAGTTGGCACCTCATGAAACCTTGATCTGGTTCTGCTGCTTTTCTTCTCCAAAGAACTCAGCCTCCGAGCTCTGCGACACTAAGGGAAGACCTCCAGGGAAAAGGTATAGGCAAAGAGAGTCCCGATTCCTCCAGCATAACAATGCATAAAATCCAAGCCCCCTCTCATGGCCTTTCCTACCTATATTTATATGGGTGAAATAAGGTAGTTCAAAGGTTAGAGAAGTTACAGCAGTTAAGGAAATCCAGTTACATGACATAACTAATCTCCAGTTAACGCATGTTTTAATATTTAAATGTTAAGAAACACATTCGCAGGTCTGCAATAGAGCAACCCGCGAATGATGCGCGACTATATAGAAGAGCAACCCGCGAATACAAGGATTCACGACCTGCTACAAGGGAGACTCGCGAGTGATGCGCGAGTTGTCAATAGAGAGAGTCGCGCATACATCCTAACATGGCAAATGTGGCAAAGTAATTAGCTGGATAGAGGCAGAATGTATTTCATAATAAGCCAAGCTATAGTATTCTAGGCAAACCTCAATCCATAAGTGTCCTTTTGTGTGCCAACATAAGGAAAGTTGACACTCGGACGGAGAGGTGCCATCTGGTGTATAACAGATGCCCCCTGATGTGTGAGGTTAGAGGGGAAGACGATAGCCGAAATACATTATAAATGAAACAGCTGAGTATGGAGAGAGAGCAGAGAATCCAAGATCGAAAGGCTCGAGTGAATATACCTGTAAGAGAGATAAATGTCAGAAAACTGATCTCTGGAACATACACGTCCATATACAAAACATTGCCATAAAGATACAGGCGGATCCAACATATGTATAACTGATGAAACTACCATGGTCGCTCAATATGCAAAAAGGCGCCATATCAAATCTAAAGGAGCCGTGGCCACAAATGAACAAGGTGGATCCATACTCAACAATTGATCATAGCCACAAAAATACAAGGTGGATCTATGTCTCAGCAAAATGTCATATAAAGTATAACAAGGTCTTGCGCAACTTGGGCAATAGAAAAATGAAAAGAAAAAAAAATGACAATGCTATTGTCGGCCCCAAGGTCTTCAATCCAAACCGCCCAAAAAAGGTACGAATCCTAACCATGCGAATAAAGGAGTTGAAGTCGAACATGGAGGAAACCGTTTGATTACCGGTCAATAATGAAAACCATTAACAAACGCAAGAGAAACCACCATTAATGAAAATGGTCCCCAAGGTACCTAGTACATTCTAACAAGTGTGATTACAAGGACTTGAAGTCGAACACTTGAAGAATCCATTGAGTAGGAGACATTAAGGTATTCCCAACTACCCAATAGCGAGGGAAATTGCCATTGATGACAACAATCCCCAAGGTACTGTCATAAAACTCTAAATCTCGTCCCCAGAGCAAGATGTGTTGCAGT